>OX453059.1:25000-625898 GCA_949699795.1 Spicauda simplicius | reverse complement strand
CTGCACAATATTGATACACTTCTAAAATAGCTGTATTCATACAAGCCGAGCCATGTAACATTAAAGTCAAGTGCACAACAGGCAATTGATGAAGAGAGCACTCTGTTTAAGTCCTTAACAAGTACACTTGAGTACTCGTTCGGGGTGAATTTATGAGGAAATATACCGTAAAGGCGGCTTTGTGACATAAATGATCGGAGTAAAAATAATTTTGTGTTGTGTAGTGTTTAGATCTATATTGTTGATGTCGTCAACCCGTTACTGACCCACTGCTGGGAACGAGTCTTATCTCAGAATAAGAGAGTTTTAAGCCATAATCCACCGCGCTGGCCAAGAATTAGTAGACTTCACACGCTTTTAAGATTTTTTTTAAAATACTCTCGGGTGTGTAGGTCGCCTCATATAAAAGTGCTCCGGCAACCACACTCTCCCATCGGAACGCAAAAAATGCTTCACGCTAAAAATAACTGTGGTGGTGGTACTTCCCCGGTCGAAGAACACTGGTCCTACATGTAATTTTTCACGCAAAAACTGCTGGTCGGATTTCGTTGGAATTAATGACCTGGGCTGACATAATAATATGGTGTACTATCTGTAATGGAGCCGCAGGAATCTTTAAATAATAACTCTTTCTTTCTTTATAATATAACATAACTAGGTGTACCCTGCGCTCGTTCATCATCACATAATCAAATGAATAGTTTAGACAAACATTCATAAAGAAGAAGATGAAAAAGTTATTTTGAATTAAAGTACAAACAACCAAATAATTATTAATCGTTACAAAGAAAGTGTGAAACAGACGGTAAAATGAGAACAATTAAACTCAGCGTGTCATTGATTCAATTCGCAAACTGAACCACAAAGCCATTCACCAGCTATTTTATAAACAAGCTTACTGGATGATTAGCGCCAAATGATAGCGCAATGAGTGGCTATAATTGGGGTTTGCGTAATTACGCAGATTTATTGCAAACTAGGTTATTCTCGCCGCTTCGCTCGCTCCGGTCACGTCTACAGTAATGGGTATCCTATGTGTTAATTTAGGTCATAAACTATAGTGGTCTACTACTATAGTAGTCACTTTAATAGGTAACATTTGATGTCTGCTTCGTAGTGAGGTAACCAGCTTAAAACATTGATTAAAATGAATGAATCGATACGGACTTGAAACATGTGATTTTAAAAATCATCAGGCGAATCCCTGTGCTATTATTATTTTTCTTTCGTAAATTTTAGAAACAAAATAAGACAAGACCATAATTTAATTAAAAAATGTATATTCAGTTGAACTATTAGAATTGTTATTAATATTGTCATCTTCACCACTCTGTTGCTGCATACTGCTGTCAGCGCTCAGAGATATTATTAATTTATTTTCTATATAATATTGTCCATTCTCACATCTCCTTCAGAATATTGTAAAATTATATCTTTGTTTTCTCTACGACTTTTCTCCAGTCTTCTGTAGTGACTTCTACACACAGTTCAGCAGTGCAGCAGATTCATTATTTAACAGTAGGTTCTTAATGGTGGTTCAGTATTGTTGCGCGCATGACTATTTTTTTCTGCTCTATTAGTTTTTTTTGTATTTTTATTGTTAAAATAATAATAAATATAATAATGTTTTATTAAAATCACAAAGTTCTTATTAATTTATGGTGATATTTTTTGAGAAGTAATTGCTATTGATTCTACTTATCAGCTTTAGATTTTTAGAGTAACATCCCTATTTTAGTGTTTAAAAAGAAAAAGGGTTTACTGATGCAACATTGTAACGACGTCAGTTCTTTAGATCAGAAATTGTTTGTTATGTTTGAAATGGTTTGTTAGTGAAAGAAAATCGTAAAATTACTCGTATCGGATTACAATAAATTTATCCCAATTTTCAGAGAAATCCAACTGGCAGTTTTTGAGTGAAAGAGTAACAAACACACGTACAAATTTTCGCAATAATAATATAATTTTAATAGAGCTATGCGCAATTGCTATTTTCTGAGCTGTTGCACTCTTAGCCGAAATAGGAGCTTAAACTATTCAGTTTCGTACATATTCGTATTTAATAGAAAGTCTGATACTTGTTTTGCAGTTCTATATTTATATGTAACACTTTTCTTTATAAAAATGAATGTTTGTCCGTATGTCCTCTATATAATCTTAAACTATCATCATATAACATCGAATATTCTATATAATAATAGGTGAAGCAAACATTTGTGACGTGTTTTTAAGATACTTACCACAGGCGGAGGAGTATGAAACTACGCACGGTTATAGTTGATGTAGAGAAGGATTGCGCAATACTAATATCTTTTTCAAATAATGCTTAAAACATATATAAAATCAACTAAACACACATTACACGTACATAATAAACGAAATAGACCATTTATTGTCTTGCTATGAAACACATAACGTCAAAAATGTCAGATGTATTTGTCAAAATACCCGCTATTTCTTTACAATTTATTTAAATTAGAGAAATATTGGTGATACTTTGTACAATATAAGGTTTAGTTTTTTTCATTTAAATTAGAGTTGAATTTTGACGTTTATGACGGGTGACTAGATACTAGAAAAATTGTGAAAGGCATGTTTTTTAACAAGAAAATAACTAACCACCTATTTGTACACTATTTCATAAATAACTACAACTAGCGTCGTCTGCTAGCGTAATATTAAGGTAATTGCCTGGACTTATTGCAAATTCTTGTGCAGGCATGCGTAATTTACATTTTTCGCAGTTCTATTCTGCCGCCGTTATGGAAAATGCAGTATTTGCAAAATGATGTTTCGAAATAAACGATCTTAATCGTTTTTTTATACCATTAACCTCATTGATATGTCAATAAAAGACATTTACCTCTTATTTACAAAAATATCAAAGACGAATAAATTAACTGTATTTAAGTTAACAATGATTGCCTTTTTTTTTGTTATCGAGGGGAAACCTTCAAAAGGTACACGACGCCGTGGAAGCGACGCAGGGTTATGTGGGATTTTTACCGCACTAAAACCCCCCCCCGGTGGCCGTCCTCGGCGCTAAAAAGGAGGACTTCGGGATCTCGAAAGGACTTCAACCGGAATCTTCCGAGCGCGTTGCCCCATCGGGCTCCTCCCAGATGGGTGGCTGGGCCCACCACTCGGTCCAGTCTTTACGACGGTACCACCACACATACCACCGTCCTTCCCGGGATTGCTTGACCGAACGGTTCGAGCTCCCACTCTAGCCGTCTGCAACCCCCGAAGCCCCTTTTAGTCGCCTCTTACGACAGGCAGGGGATGCCGTAGCCCTATTCTGATCCCGGAGCTACAGGGACGAACAATGATTGCCTAATGTAGCGAAATACTATTTATTTATTGAGGAAAATAAAGTTTACAACCCACGCGTAGACAATATTATTCTGATGGAATTACTGCTAAAAACACAAATATGACAAATTACTACGTTCTTTATGATATCTTAAGATATGTGTTATAACTAAGAATAAATTGGGATTTTAATAGTAGATTAAATTATAAGGGAGCAAAATAAATAAACTTTTTGCTAGAATAAGAGCGCCATTTTGAATTCAGAGTAAAGGCTCCAAAGTAAATATATTATGTTGTCAGACGAAATACAATTTCGCGGTCGAATGATACAGTCTACCTTACATTTTCTATGTGTATCACATACAAACATACTTTAGCGGAATTTTACCTCCAATGCACTTTAAATTTATTTGCTATAAATAATAATAACCGTAGGTAACTCTTGCGTGCTATGAAGTAAGCTATACCGGAATATGCCAAAATGTTCAAACATAATTCATAACATGATCATCAAATTCTTAGGGGCAAAGGTAAATGCTCCTGTTCTTCTGTAAAATAATGTAATGTAAGACTCTTCGTACACAGTGATAAAGAAAATCTTCAATACTCGTGTACGAACCTCAATGGATTGGTTTGGCGGTAGTCGCTTGGAGACAAAATTCGTCGGGTATCGAAAATTTGTGTACATACATGGGGCAAAGGAGAAACGAATTAAGTGTGGAAACTTAATAAACATCACATAGACATTAGCTGGCACTTTTCAGTCATCCAGCCAATGACAGCCAGGTTGATTCACTTTTGCTCGATGAAATCATTTGGACCCCTTACCATCAGGTGGACTGCGTGCACATTTGCTACTTCAATAAGGTAAAAAAGTCGTTTTATGAAACGTTGTGTATATAATGGTATATAACCTGTTTGCAAAGGACTGTTTTAAAAAACCATTACTTTCAAATCAACATCTCAAACTTAAAGAACGAAAGATATTTTTTTTTAAATATGTATCATCAAGGGATAACGTAAGCGATCTCACAGTTTGAGCTTATTTTATCATAAAACATAATAACTATCAGTAAGATCCTCGTATCTATTAATGTGGCAATTAAACCCAGCAGCCGGCGTTGATTCAGTTACCGAAATGAACCAACAAAGCTGTTTCCTGTTAAATTTATGCCCAAAACAATATTAGCGATAGATAACGAAGTAATATGGGATATTAACGATGTAACGATAATTACATTGTGTAAAATTACAAACTGGTTACATTTACAGGCTGCGGTTTGTAAATTAGTGTTCCCGTTATCGAAACTGATAGGTCATTGTAATACACAGAAGATGGACGATATACGCAACCACAGCGTTGCACCAGCATTAAGTCTATGAAAAAAATAAACATTATATAACATAAAAAAAATATACAAAGAAAAAAGGAAAACCCACCGGATTTTCTCAGTTGAGGTCGTGTTCCGATTCGGTGGTAGTGTGACAAAATATATATGTAACTGACAATTTGTAAATGCCTCCGTAGGCCTATGCAAAATAAAGACATTTCATAAATTATTATAAAACAAAAAAATCGACAACAAAAACTAAAATGATTTATACAAGTTATTTTATACATGGTTTCAATTTTATCAATCAGTCAAAAAAAAAGCATTATCCTAATAAACAAACTGGCAATATACCATTAATCCTGTCAACAAATCATTCAATGTTGTACACTTGTTACTTTCTTGATTCGACTAAGTTCATAAGACAAGACACATAATGAAAATATAACTAGAGAAACATGTAAATTGTCCATATTAAGTCCAACTCACAATAATAAATTCTTAACCCACCAGTTAAACCGTACAATGATAAAATGACATGCAATAAATAAAGCAGTAAATCTCCAGAAATTCTGCAACTCGTGGAATAATTGCGATTGGATGCAGTACAGTAAATTGGCTCAGTTTCCCATATTTCGTATTGTGTACACGAAACTAGTGATGTAACGAATATTTGCATTCGCGCTTGCATTCGCGAATACTCGCGTGTTTTTAGGTATTGACATAGGCAAGAATTGTGCCAATGTTTTGAGAATATTGATTGCAGTGCTTTGCAAAAAAAGGTCGCAAAATTTATCCAAACTGGAATCGAAGTGGCTTTTTTTTTCTTTTTTATCAGACTAAGTAGCAAACGAGCATATAGTCTACCTGATGGTAAGTGGTCACTGCAGCCCATGGGCATTTGTGATCAACTACATACAGAACATGGGTTCTATCTGAAGTCAATCACGCGTTGCTACTCCCGAGGACCATAATGGTCACCTTATGTGAAAGTGTGCCGGCAACCACACCCTTCTATCGAAACGTAAGAAATGCTTGACGCTAGAAATAGGTGTGGCGGTGGTACTTCCCCGGTCGAACTACACTGGTTCTACCACCTTGGAAAGTTTGTCGACCAAAAAAAAAAAGATCACCAAATCTAGATCCTCCCTACACCGAAAACTGAAAAAAACAACATTCGCAGATGCGAATGTCGGTCGGGGAAATTCGTATTCGCGAAAGTTCAAATAATAACATTCATAACATCACTACAGGAAACTGGCTCTAAAATAGTAACATGTTTACGTCTTGCTCCTTTGCGTTGTTTGATATAAACGTATTGTATTCCGAATTTTGATATACACTGAATGGAAATATCAAAATTTTGAATATAACATGTTTTTGTTATGAAACAGTTTGTGAGGTTTAGAAAAAGGGACGCTTATCTTATTGGGCAGTCAGGCAAAAACTTCTGTGTATGTTTTGTGAGATAATTAATACCCTTTGAACTGAATTAAATAGTCAAAGTCAAAGTCAAAGTCAAATTGTTTATTGCTCATGCACTTAAAAGTAGGTCTTACAGATAATGTTGTTTGCACTTGCATGTACCCTGTTAGGGCGTTGCAATAATGTCATGGTAGGTTAGTCAATAATCAGTAATGTACTCTACGGTCAAAAAATATAATAAAATTATACAAATTAAATTGGATTTCACGTCATTATAAATTATATACCTACTATAATATTATGAATTATTATTATTATTGAAATTATAACATTATTTTTTACTATTTTTTCTTCAGTCATTTGAAAAACTCTTGCAAAGAATAATAACATTTGGAGATTAGCAATTCTTTTAGTTTAGTTTTAAATGATAACAATGAGTCTTCGTTTTGAATGTCTTTTGGGATTTTATTATAAATTTTGACGCACATGGAATAAGGTCCAGATCCGTACATTGTTAATCTAGATTGTGGTACTGCGAGCTTATTAATGTTACGTGAGCTATGTTGTCTTATATCCTTCGAGTGAACAAATAGCAAGTTATGTTTCTTTACAAACTTGCATATTTCCAATATGTATATTGATGTTACGGTTAATATTTTGAGTTCGACAAAGTGTTTTCTGCAACTTTCCACATTTTTAATATTTGCTAATATTCGTACACATTTTTTTTGCAGGACGAATAATGTATTTATGTCAGTACTATTTCCCCAGAGTACTATGCCGTATTGTAGCCACGCATGTGCGTACCCGTAATAGGCAGATTTAGCTATTTTTAGATCCGTAACCTTTTTTAATTCATACAGAGCATATGTAAATCTGGATAATTTACTTGATACATGTCGTATATGGTTTTTCCAGTGTAGGTGTGTATCGATATTTAAGCCCAATAATGTTGCATTGTCTATGCATTCAATTTTTGTGTTATTTATGAAAAAGTCAATATTCAAAGGGCATTTCTGGTGCGGTCTAAATTGTATATATAGGTCTAAATTGTATATATAGGATCAACAGTTAGGTGGACGACAATATTAGTTATTTCTATATTAAACCTTGAACCGTGTTTAGTAAAAGTATTGCCTAAATTTGCAATTTATTAGGTTAAAATGATTCTTCTAAACTAGGTACTCATATTTTTTATCTCACTAAAGCAGCAAACTAACATGCAGTCCACCTGATGGTATGTGGTCACTACCGCCCATGGATATCTGTAATCAACTTCATACAGAACATGGATTCCATCTGAAGTCAATCACTACTCCCGAGGACTATGATAGTCGCCTCATGTGAAAATGTGCCGGCAACCACACCCTTCTATCGAAACGCTTGGACTGCTCCATGCTAGAAATAGGTGTGGCGGTGGTACTTCCCCGGTCGGAACTACATTGGTTCTACCTTGGAAAGTTTATATTAAAAAATTTCAAAGCCAAGTCAAGTCATTTTAATACATAAAGAAATTTACATACAAGGCATACATACGTATAGTTATACATACATACGCCCAAAAAAACTTCATCTTTCTGCCGTAGTCAGATAATTATGTTTAATGCAGCTTCCCTCTGTGAATATTCATCGTAACACATAGAGGAACATGCACCAATCAAGCCAGAACCTATCACTGAAAACCTTATTAAATTTATAGAAAACCAGCTGACCCGGCAAACTTCGTTCCACCTAAAAGTCAAGAATCTAAAATTATCAGTATTTGTCCCCTATATTATTCATGTATTATATATAAAACCTTCTTGAATCACTCTATCTATTAAAAAAAACTGTATTAAAATCCGTAACGTAGTTTTAAAGATCTAAGCATACATAGGGACAGACAGCGGGAAGCGACTTAATTTTTTACTATGTAGTGATTAAAGCACTTGTTTCCTTGATTGATATAGGTAACACTCAAGTATAAAAACTCATAGAGTTCACGACTCTCCTCACAGAGAAGCTTCATAAAAATACATCTATAAGTGACACGTATTAGGTTTAAAGAAATTTATTTTTCATAAAAAACATACAGTTTCACTTATAATCAGATACAAGATTTATAATTATGTGGTTACTATACTATTGCCTCTGGGCTGCTTTAACAATGTATATTATTATCTAATCTAACGACATTCGTGATTAAATATATAAGTTCCCTTTTATACACACTTAAGGTTGCACTTTCTTTTATGTAATTTGGTAACTTAGTAAATAGTTGTACTCCTTCAAACAAAACAGACATGCAGACGTATTACATGATATATCTAATGGAAAGTTTGTTGTTAAATATTCACTCATCAAAATCATTGCGTTTCTTGCCGCAGACGGCTAATTGTGGGAACGGCAAACTCGTTTACCCATTACGCCGCGGTTTGGAAGTACGTGATCGGAATTCAGATTTTTTTCTAATAAAGTAAAGTTAAATATGGTTTGCGAATACACGTTATGAATGTATTTGGTTTAAACTTGTTATTTGACTTTTAACTAATTATATGGAATAGAAATTACAAGCACAATAGCAAAAGTTTTTTAAAGTTTTGTTTTTATTATATCCATACTAATATTATAAATGTGTTCCTTTTTCACGTCATCACATAGCTATTATATGATATGGTTTATATGCTAGGGGATAGTTAGGAAGACGGGAGAATGACGAAGGCTACTTTTTACCGCGCTCTCTCATTCCCATGAGAATATCGATGTTTTTTTTAGTCGATACATATTTAGTAGTTCCAGACGTTGTTAATAGATGGCGTTAGTAAAATTCATTTGCAAGTTCTGAATCACGCTATCAAATGCTAATGTTAAGTCCCTTTGACCGTGCGGGCGAAGCCGCGGGTAAGAGCTGGTAACAGTATATGTTAACGGTTTATAAATATTATTAAAAAATGTAACACGTTTTTAGAAATTATACTTATCTTAAATTAGGAGAATTAATTATATAAAATTACAGTTCCACATAACTATACATCGCATATATTTGCAAAAACGATAATTTGTAAGACTAATGAGTAATAAGAGAAATAGTAAGCGCTTTTGTGTGTCTGTCTCTGTGTGTAAGTGTATAAATTTACCTTAAAATATGTACGCATTGTGTATATCTTAAGGTGACTTTTATGTATTTCCCAAAAAAAAAAAAACTAACAATTTTTTTTACAATTATATTTTTTTTATTAATAAAATACCGTAGCACAGAGCAATCTTATTAATATCTGTTCATATTTAGATTAAATTTAGTCTAAAAATAGTTTATGGTTTAGATTACCACAGAATAATCATTTCTTTTTGAGATGCGACAGAATCAGGGAAATCCCGTATAACCTAGTACATAACATACATTATTATAATGTTAGTACAACCCCTTTATTGTGAATGCGGCACTCATTTGGCCACTCGGGGTCGGACTTAGTGAGAATAATGAGCCTTTGTTCACTTTGAAGTGGCACAGCGATGTCTCGATGTTCTAAACTCGTTAAAATTAACGAATTTAACATATTTCAAACAATGACCTTGTTTGAAATAACGTTCATACCTATTTTCTCCGCTATGTAACTATGTTCTGCTATAAATAGATTACAGGTGTTTTGTATCTGGGTCTCGGGTCTCTGGGTGTACATATATTTGTCTCAGTTGATTCAGTGAGATGTTCATAACTGATGTGTTTTAAATTAATAGGAAGATTTTTTTCTGCTCGTACAAATCAATTTTACTTTTCATATAGTCTCTTTTTTGCTTACAGTTATTCCCTACTTTGCTTTCTACTTTGTCGGATTGTATTAAAAAAATATTTCAGATTTCTTTAATACTAATCTGTCTAATAATTAGTTTAGTGATTTTTATTTTATTTTGGTTATTGTCATCCGAATTTCAAATTTTATTTTTATAATGAAGCTTATCAGAATAGTAGTATTAAATTACTATGATTCCACTCTAATAGACAAGGCTTACGGAGAGTTAAAAAACATTAAACAAATGGATTTGCATAGTTCGTGTGAAGACCAATTATATCTTGAATATTATTTCAAATAACAAAAAAAAAAACAGTGTCGTAGGTAAATGATACAATTAATTAAATTTACCAGGTTCATCCAGGTTCATCATTGCAGGTCGACTTAGGAAGACTGTGGTTGACGGCACACTTTTATACGAGGCAACCATCGCTTTTCTCGGGAGTAGCAACGCATTTGTGATTGACTTCAGGTAAAAAAGGACCTTGTGCACATACCTTGTTACATTTACTACCTTGAAAAATTTTTTGATGCAAACAAGGTTGCTTGAAGCGTGTTTCATGGCCCTCGGCTAAGTGTTTTGACGCAAACGTTAATTTTAAACGCTACAACCTTATTTGACCGCTTGGTGCCGCACGTGGTTAGAATTTTGATATTTTGTTTACTTCAAAGTGGCAAAATGACACCCCGCGGGCTAAATAGATTACGCAATTGTAAAATTTAATTAAGGTTTAAATAAATTAGGTTTTAGATCAAAATCTTACGGATAGTAGGTACATCCACTATTATTGTAGTGATTTCAATATAGCTTTCTTTTTTTTTTATACGTAAACCTAACGATAAGGCAGACGGGCTACCTGATGGAAAGTAGTCACCGTCGCCTATGGACACTTGCAACACCAGAGGAGTCGCCAATGCATCGCCGGCTTTGAAGGAGAGTTCTTTGCGCACCTTTTTTGAAGAGCCCCATGTCATAACGCCCCGGGAATACCTCAGAAGGAAGCTCGTTCCACATCTTGCACGTCCGTGGCAGAAACGAGCGTGCAAACCGAACCGTTGAGGACCGCCACGGGTCCAGTTGATGTGGATGGAACCTCATCCTTCGGCGAGTGGTGCGGTGGAGGAAAGGTGACGTAGGCACCAGGTCAAAAAGTTCCTCGGAGCACTCACCATTATAAAGCCGGTAGAACACGCAGAGGGAGCCTAATAGCTTTTTAAAGTCAAAGTTTGTTTATGCACTGTTGATATGTTTTCTTCATGTACCTACTAGCTGAATCCTGCAGCTTTGCCCGCGCAAAGAAAATCGATGTATCGATTATCCCTTGGAAGTAAGATATAATCCCACAGTAAAAAGTACCCTATATGTTAATCCAGAGTGTCAGATAACTCCCTACCAAATTTTATGAAAATCGCTCCAGCCGTTTAGACGTGAAGAAGTAACAAACATACACAGTCACAAAATTTCGCCTTTATTATATTAGTGTGATATGTTTCCTTTTATATAATATAAGATATTATTTTATATAATACAAGATATGATAGTAGCAAATGAGCATGCAGATCATCGGATGGTAAATTTAGCATCTTTACTCATACATACCTGTAAAAACAATTACAGTCTAATTGCAGTTGCACTGCGTCGGATAAAACTTATCCGTAATAAAATAGAAAAAATAATTATAATAATAATAAAATAATATAATTAATAATAAATAATTTTAATATTTTATTTTGTAATTTTCCTTTTTTATATGTATCTCGAGGAACATTACTAACACAGCTAGTAGCTGTGTTAGTAATGTTCCTCGAGTAGACAGAAACAAGTATGGCAGTAGTATTGGAGCCTAGGTTATAGATAGGTAATAAATATTTATTGAAAATTAACGGTTAAATCTGTGCGTGACGCACTTATAACGTAAAGTTAGTCTAAAGACTCTTAAGGTTTTTTAACAAATAACTCATTATACTTATCAGTTTTACCGCAGACGTTAATTGTAAATGCAAACTCATTTGCCCACTTGATGACGACGCAAACTATACATGGTTACAATTCTCAGCCCTTATTGACTCTTGAGCCGTAATGACGCTTCGACGAGTTGAAGTTGATTAGTCACTTCGTAACGCTTTTAAATATTTCATTTAACGCAAAACATTTCTATAGATAGAGCATTCATTATTATTTAAGGTGAAATTAAATACTTTCAAAGTTTTGAATAAATATGTAGTGAAGATAATTTATAAAATAAACAACTCATTATACTCATCACTTTTACCGCAGACGTTAATTGTAAATGCAAACTCATTTGCCTACTTGATGGCGACGCAAACTATACGTGGTTAGAATTCTCAGCCTTTACTGACTCTTGAGCCGTAACGACGCTTCGACGAGTTGAAGTTGATTAGTCACTTCGTAACGCTTTTGAATATTTAATTTAAGTGGAAACAGTCCTACAGGCAAAGTATTCCTAGCTTTGTTAGGTTAAACTAAATACTTTCAAATTAAAAAAAAATATGTAGTCAACATAAGTTGTATAATAAACAACTCATTATACTCATCAGTCTTGCCGCAGACGTTAATTGTAAATGCAAACTCATTTGCCCACTTGATGGCGACGCAAACTTACGTGGTTAGAATTCTGAGCCTTTGTTGACTCTTGAGCCGTAACGTCGCTTCGACGAGTTGAAGTTGATTAGTCACTTCGTAACGCTTTTGAATATTTAATTTTAGGCGAAGCTGTACTACTAATAGAGTATTAATTGCTTTATTAGATTAAACTAAATACTATCAAAGTTTTGAAAAATTTCAAAAGTCAAGAGAAGTAAACAACTCATTATACTCATCAGTATTTTACCGCAGACGTTAATTGTAAATGCGGTAAACTCATTTGCCCACTTGATGGCGACGCAAACTTACGTGGTTAGAATTCTGAAGCTTTGTTGACTCTTGAGCCGCAACGACGCTTCGAGAAGCTGAAGTTGATTAGTCAGTTCGAAACGCTTTTAAATATTTAATTTAACGCAAAACAGTTCTAGTAACAGAGTATTAATTGCATTGTTAGGTTAAACTGTTATTGTGTTTCGCTCAATATATTACTTTTGTTTGTGGTCCATTATCATGTACTAATTTTACTTAATGTTGTTAATAACAATAATAGTAACATTTGTTTAATGCCTTTTCAAATAATAGAAACAGAAGTAGGTATATCAATAACTTAACAATATCTTTAGGCAAATGGACGTAACTCAGCTTTTGCTGACGAAGAATATAACTTCCCTAACTCTCCCTAAGGTGTTGTGCAGAAGGTAGAATCACGGGTTCCTCAATTAGCGTCCAGCTGTGTTAAAATATTTACAAACAGTTGAACAAGTAAGACTAACAAATTATAAAACATTTAAAACAAAAGCATGAAATTTATGAAAAGTAATATAGGTAGATACTTTACAAAAATAATCAGAAGGTGGATACAGTAAAAAAATATATTAAAATAACTAGAGGATTTCACCAATAACCAATATAAAGACAGATGCATTTGACGATGGTGAACTTATATGACACACGTTGTCTTAAATAACATATAACAGATAAGATTAAGTGTTTAATCAATTTCCCAAAAGAAATGCTCTAAGAGGAAACGCAACTATGGGATAGCAAATACTTTTTAATAAGATTTAAGTAGAAAAAGAAAAAGCAGTTGAATGAATGAAAATGATCGCCCCATATAAAACAACACCCATCAAGAACAGCTTCACGCTAGGAATAGGGGCGGCGGTGCTACCTCTTCTTGCAACTGAGACTATGATTAAAACTAACTCTATAACCCTACAGAACCCACTCCATTATTTTTTATTGATCTGCAGCTCGTTCGATACTTCCGAGCAATAAATATTCACCGATAAAACAGGGTTGTGCGCTGTAAAACGTAATCGCGAAAGCATCTAATGAATGGCTCTCAATACGCTTTACGTGGAAATTGGAGTCAAACGTGCAGTAGCTTCGGACTAAATCCGAAACGCTTTCATCCACTTTGAAGAGCCACCAACTCTTTCCATTAAGCCCTGAAAAAGCTATTGCGATCGTATTAATCCCAACAAAGGCCCGAACACGCTTGGAATTGAAAGCGAGAACAGTTTTCGATGTGACGTAATTAAAACATCGGCGGTGACCGTCCTTTGCAAATAATAATCGCAGATGGAACTGACACGTAGGGGACGGGGTGGGGGTCACACACAATTAGCGACGAGTGGCACTCGACACCTCACGTTAATTTCCCCGCACAAGGAAATCACTCTTAAAATTAAACTCAATTTTTGGGTCCCCCTTTGTACTCGAGTTCCCCGGTTCAATTTGCTGGCGCGACTCAGCTTTTCCACCGCATAATTATCTTTAACTGGATTTTTCTACAGGCTTATTACTAGGGTGCCGTTTGCATGGCTTAGGGCGTGTTCGAGCTGCGATTATTGTGTCAACAACAGGTTGAGTTGGGAATGCATGGAGACCGAGCGCTAATCGCTTGACGAGCTTTGTATTTAGTTTAATGAAGGTGTTTAGGACAAAAGAAACCAGTTAAATTTGTTTTTTAGGTATTGTATAAGAGGAAATCATGCCGGCTTAATAACTTAGAATAAACTTTAGCTAAATATTCCATAGCCACACTTTATTGCAGTTCAGTTGAAATCATGACACCTATTTAAAATGTTTCAAAATATGTTTAATTACTCTTTTGATGACCCTTTTAAATTTTTAATTATGACCACGATGAAAATCTGACGTATGTTTCAAGCTTAAATCGACCACACATCATATTTTATGGTTGGCAGTTTTCGATAATTAACATTTCGTTGGAAATGCGCTATTTTTGAAGGATATAAAACGTTGGCTTCAACTCTTTGTGAGCCACAGTTTTTCTAGACGTATTCTCGGCTGGATTATAAGTGGACTCAGTTTATTTATATAATTTACTATCCATAATCCGTGTCGCACCACCCACTGCTGGAAATAGATGTTCTAGTAGAATTAAAAAAGGTAAATTTATACACGTTATTTACCTCTATACTAGTAATAAAGAAACATTACAAATACGAAACAAAATACAGTCACCTTAAAATAGTCCTTAGCACAATGGTGACAAAATCTTATTCGCAAAGGATTTCAGGTCCAACCCCTACCCTGGCTGCAATCAAAACGATGTATTTAAATTGTTCTTTCAAGTCTGGGATTTTACCATTATATGAATCTATAAGTTAGAAAACGCTAGTGTAATATTTTAAATGTAAAAAAAATATTATTAACTTCATCAACCAAAATCAGAAATGTCTATTTAATTACACAACTTTCGCTGGTTCTCGGAACACTCCAACTTAGTAATATTTGTTCAAACTAAAGTACTCGTACGAGTATGTCAGACGATTATTTTTGTTTATGTATTTCATTAAAAGTTCTAAAACTCCGGGAAGCATGAGAAGTGAACGAAATAGTCATATACTAAGTGCTTTTACGTTACAGTAGGTTGTAGAACCAGTGTACTTCGACCGGGAAGTACCACCGCCACACCTATTTTCTAGCGTGAAGCATTTCTTGCGTTTCGATAGAAGGGTGTGGTTGCCGGCACTTTCATATGAGGCGACCATCATAGTCCTCGGTAGTAGCAACGCATCTGTGATTAACTTCAGATAAAACCTATGTTCTATATGAAGTTACTTTCTTAGTTAGATGTCCATGGACGGTAATGACCACTTACCATCAGGTGGACTGCATGCTCGTTTGCTACTTCATTATTATAAAAAAGTAGTAGTGAAGTATTCCGTATTAATAATTATTGTTGTATTACATTCTTAGTAAGAAGTAAAAACTAAAAAAAAAAACATTTTTAGTATAGCTATATAATATTCTTTTCTTTTTCTTTTTAATATAAATATTAATTTTAATATAGGTGATATTAAAATTAATTATATTTATTTATATGGTTTAAATATATATTTTAGTTTAAGTTAGGTTATATTTCACTTTAATTTAAAATATTCATATTGTTGTACAATAATTAAAATATAAACTTAGTAACATTAAAAAAAAAGATTAAATATATTTCACATATCATACAATAAAACCGAAACGATGAAATACAATGAAACCGTGAGATAAGTTCAAATTCTGTGGCACATAATAATATACCTTACTAGCAGTTCCCGCGGTTTCACTCGCGTTTATAATATATATATATAGCCTAAAGCCTTCCTCGATAAATGGTCTATTCAACATAAAAAGAACTTTTTAATTCGAACCAGTAGTTCCCGAGATTAGCGCGTTCAAACAAACAAACAAACTCTTCAGCTTTATAATATTAGTATAGAAATATAGATAACTAGCTGTGCCCGCGACTTCGTCCGCGTATTTAGAAACTATTATTACACGACAATAAAACGACGCAAAAACAATGAATTTCCCCGTTCTTTTTCACATTTTCCATTATTTCTTCGCTCCTAATAGTTGCAGCGTGATGTTATATAGCCTAAAGCCTTCCTCGATAAATAGTCTATTCAATACAAAAAGAATTTTTAAATTCGAACCAGTAGTTCCTGAGATTAGCGCGTTCAAACAAACAAACAAACTCTTCAGCTTTATAATATTAGTATAGAAATATAGATAATTTAATCTTACCTTTCTTCCGTCTATCTACAGATATTGGCTGGCCGTCTTCTCTGCGCCACATGATCTTCGGAGTCGGGAACCCATCAGCCTTGCACACCAGGCTGATGTTCTGGTTCTCTCGTACTGCTACTGCGGACTGTGTACTCTCCTCATCCAGGATGTTCGGAGGCACTGAGAACAACAAGTTAGACTTTAAAACTCGTAACTATAATTGTTACGGACGACGGCGTCAATACATAAAATAAGTTAGAATAAGATAGGCATGTATTGTTATCCCACTCTAAATATACGCAATGTCAATAGATGTAAGAAAGAGACAGCGCTATAGGAAAGAAAGAGATGCAGAGTGGTGCCGTGTGCAAAAGTGGCTCGCACGTGATTGGTGGAGAGGCCGGTACCGCTGACTACCATACCCTGCTAATGTAAGAATCTTAATAGTACTTAAGCACGCCTAATGCATTGTTGATCATGTTGGGTATTTGGCATACATCAATAAATAAGATTGAAGAGCGAACTACGAAGTTTTTATTGAGACGCTACAATCTACACTCTACAATTTGGTCCTTCGAGCCGGATTCTGAAGATTTGGCACTCCACGACGGATTCAGAAGCGAATCTGTACTGCGGGCGATTCAGAAGCGAATCTACTCTACAGCAGATTCAGAGGCGAATCTGCGCTACTCGAGTAAGGACTGCAGCGCGTCGGATTGGATACGCCGGTCGCTATGAACACGAGAAGCCGTGTTCGCTCCGAATCTGGATACAGCGAGCCGGAGTTACCAGTAGGCACTAAGAGTGTGCTTGCACCGTCACTGCACCGCATTTATGAAGACTCGCCGCAATCGCCGTCAACTGTAGCAGGAAGTATTCCCCAAGGGAGAAGATTGGAGTACTCTCCGCCACGAGCAGCGAGAGAGACCGCGCCAGAGGCGTCAATAGGGACGTCCATTATGGGGCCGCCTGCACAACCAGTTAGCACTCCAATGAGACGTGAAGCCGCATCACCAATACGAAGACCTACGTCACCGGCGTTGAGCATTCACACTAACACGTCGAGAAAAAGCGCTGATGCAAGAATGAAGATGGCGCAATACGAGGCAGAAAAGGAACTCGCGGAGCTAGAAGAAAAGCGACTGCGCATCAGAGAGAAACTCATCAAGGCACGACTAGCCGCCGAAGTGACAGCGATAGAAGCCGAATCAGAGTACAAATCCAGCATATGCAATGAAAGAGTACGGGACTGGGTCGATAGAAGCATAGAAGAACAACGACCATCAGCACCGAAATTCAGGGAAGAGCCACAAGAGGCTCACCCCCCCGTTAAAGAGCAACGGGGGGAGAACGCCAAGTACCAGGGCATTCAACGACTAGCCGATGCATTGGAAAAAATGATTACGTCTAGGCCGCTGCCGCGTCAGACAGCAGAACTACCCATCTTTACGGGAGCCGTCGCAGAGTGGCTACCATACAAAGCCGCTATGGAAGATTCTACGAGACTCTTCAAATTCTCTCCGACGGAAAATCTTCTGCGTCTACGAAACAGCCTACGAGGGGAAGCACGAGAAACTGTACTTTCGCAGTTATTCACCGCCTCCAGTCCAGAAGTAATTATGCGAACGCTAGAAATGAAGTATGGAAGGCCAGAATTTATAATTGATCGAGCAATGGAAGAACTCAAGAAGCTCCCTAAGCTAGGAAGTGCGAGTACTGATCTATACGAGTTCGCAGTCAAGATTCAGAACATAGTCTACACAATCAAGAGTATAGACAGAAGAGGCTACTTACAGAGTCCGCTTCTTGTTCGAGACGTCATGGACAAATTGAGTCCGCATCTCGTCAGCAAATGGGCGGAGTACGCAGCCAATAATGAAGCTCGTATTATAGAAGAAAACGAAATGATCGTCCTCTCAGAGTTCTTGATGGCCGAAGCGGATCTGATGATCAGATATACCCACACAACCAGACGAGGTGTTCCAGTACCAGTCAAAAAAGAAGTGGCTCCAAAACGGGCAGCTACTAGAGGCGTATACACTGCAGAAGGCATCACATATGAAGATGAAAGAAGATGCTTTATGTGCCAGTCCGAGGGACATTACACTCCCGATTGCGCCAAACTCAAGGCACTCGACACCAACGATCGCTGGAAATGGGCCAAGGATAACAGAATGTGTTTCAAATGTATGAAACGGAAGCACAACCGATTCTCCTGCAAAGCTAAAGCCTGCGGAGTTCACGGATGTACCTACCGACATCATGCGCTTCTACACAAGGAAAAGGCAACGGAATCGGCTCCTACGGTCAGCACTCTGAACGAATGCAAAACAGCCGACTCAACCGCACTAGTAATGAGCGTTACAGCAAAGAAGACATCTGCGGTATTGCTCAAGACCTGCAAGGTGAAGCTCAGCGGTCCACGGGGGGAGATAATTACGCACGCCCTCTTGGACGAAGGGTCCACGGTGACACTAATAGATGAAGTATTAGCTAACCAACTCACCGATGGCGGATCGAAGCAGCCTTTGAACATTAGAGGTATCAACGAGCAAAAAAGAATAGAGAGCAAGGCGATCGAGATCCGAGTGAGAGGTCTAAGAGAACAAGAAACATACACCGTCAAAGCCCGCACCGTACGAGGGCTACAGTTACATCAACAACGTATACCGCATAATTTAGAGCGGTATCCGTACCTGCGCAGTATACGAGAGAAGATCTGCACAGGAGAAGCCAAGCCTCGCATACTAATAGGGGCTGACAACTGGCACTTAATAGTATCGCGACAGCTACGCGCTGGCAAGAAAACAGAACCTGCCGCATCTTGGACAAAGCTGGGTTGGGTGTTGCATGGATCGGCACCAGGAAGAGCGATTTATCAAGACCAAGCAGCCGTACTTCACATCTCCACAAGTGACACACAATTACAAAAGCTCGTCGAATATTATTTCGACGTAGATTCCCTTGGTGTGTCGACCAAAGAGAGGGTTAACAAGTACGAGAAGAGGGCCAACGATATTTTCGAAGCAACTGCCAAAAGGAAGGAGGGTTATTTCGAAGTAGGCCTTCCTTGGAAGACCGACAACACCACACTCCCCGATAGCTACGAGTCAGCTTTAAGAAGACTACACACGTTAGAGAAGAGGATGACTAAGGAGCCCGCCTTTAAGGAAGTATATACGGCTCAAGTCACGAACCTTGTACAGAAGGGCTACGCGACCGAGTGCGATGGCAGCGAAATGAATAGCAATCGCAAATGGTTCTTACCTCACTTCGCCGTCACGAACCACAACAAGCCAGGGAAAGTGAGAATGGTCTTTGACGCAGCGGCCAAGGTGAAAGGAGTCTGCCTTAACGACTTCCTGCTAGAAGGGCCAGACTTATTGACTTCACTCACAAGAATACTGTTCAGGTTCAGAGAAAAAAGAATTGCCGTAACCGCAGACATCGAAGAAATGTTTCTCAGGATTAAAATAAGATCTGAGGACCAGCCAGCACAAATGTTTTTATGGCGGGACAAGCCCACCGATCCCCCAAGAAAAATGAAGATGGTATCGATGATATTCGGAGCAAGCAGCTCACCGTACCTCGCTCATAGCGTGAGGAATCGTAACGCCACAGACTTTGAGCAAGAATTCCCAGAGGCAGCTTTAGCAATTAAGGAGCGTCACTACATGGATGATTACTTAGACAGCTTCCAATCAGAAGACGAAGCTATTAAGATGGTCAAAGAAGTAATGTACATCCATCAGCGGGCCGACTTCAACTTGAGGGGGTGGAACTCAAACAATAAGAAGGTTCTCGCTAGCATTCCAGAAGAAAAGAGATCCCAGAACGTCGACGTACAGCTAGTGGCACATCAGAAGGAGAAAACGTTAGGACTTCGATGGGACCCAGACTCCGACACTCTTACATTCAACACGGATATTAAGAGAGTTCCCGATGAAGTCAGGCTGCGACTAAGAGCTCCTACTAAGCGCGAAACCTTAAGCGCAGTTATGTCAGTGTACGATCCGCTGGGGCTCATCAGTCAGTACACCATCGTCGGCAAGATAATATTGCAACAATTATGGCTTAAGAAGGTGGACTGGGACCAAGAACTACCGCAAGAGGAAGCCTATCTTTTCGACGAATGGATAAAACGACTCCCAGATGTCTCAGCGCTAGCTATACCAAGGTGCTACAGTATGAAGTTAACGCCGCAAGCCCATATAGAGCTTCATATTTTCGTCGACGCGAGCGAACAGGCGTCTGCAACGGTGGCCTATTGGAGGATCGTATACAAAGACTTAACAGAAACCATCCAAGTAATGGCCAAGGCAAAGGTAGCTCCGCTAAAGATGCTCACCATTCCAAGACTGGAGCTTCAAGCGGCGTTGATTGGGGCGCGACTCGGAAACACGATAATAAAGGAACATACTTGGAAGCCCAGACGAGTAACCTATTGGAGTGATTCTAGAACAGTTCTGTGTTGGATAAGAAACGAGAAAAAGAAATACACTCCATTTGTCGCACACCGCCTAGCAGAGATCGCCGAACTCACACAAGCGGCTGACTGGCGGTGGGTGCCTACGACGCTCAACGTGGCAGACGACGCCACCAGATTTCAGAGCAATAAGATCGACAGTCACGATAGGTGGTTCACGGGGCCCCCATTCCTTAGGGCACCGGCAAACCAGTGGCCACAGGAGAGCGAGGATAACGAGACCGAGGAAGTGGCATGCTACGCCTATTCAGAAGATGACACTTACCCAGAGGACTCACTGCCCGATATCCGAAGGTTCTCCAGTTACTTAAAATTAATAAGAACTACTGCGCTAACACAACTCTTCATTGAGAAGCTGAAAGCCAAAAGGAAAAATAATATACATCTAGAAGTCGCACACCTGAGAGCGGCTGAACGACGTTGGCTTCAGAGAGCGCAGAGAGACTCCTTTAAAGAAGAGTTAATAAGGCTAAAACAGAATCAGCCGCTACCACGACGTAGTAGGTTAAAGAAGTTGGACGCCGTATTAGACGACGACATAATAAAGGCGAGAGGCAGAATAGGTGCTCTAAATAGTACAACGCACTCGAACCAGCCAGCGATACTCGACGGACGGCACCCGTTCACTCGTCTGCTCATCGAGAATTATCATCGCCGGGCGGGTCACGCGAATAACGAACGAGTCGTCAATGAACTCCGACAGCAATACATGATTCTACATCTGAGGCCTACAGTCAAGAAGATAGCTAGAGAATGTCAGTATTGCCGCGTATACAAGGCGGCTCCAAAAACGCCACCGAAGGGAGACCTGCCTAAAGTGAGGCTGGAACCGGGTCACCGCGCCTTCACCTACTGTGGGGTCGATTATTTTGGACCTATGATGGTGACCATCGGACGAAGACATGAAAAAAGGTGGTGTGCATTATTCACTTGCCTTACAACGAGGGCAATTCACTTAGAAATCGTCCAATCACTCTCCACGGACTCTGCTATTATGGCGCTAAGAAGGATGGCCGCCAGGAGAGGCTGGCCACTCGTCATATACTCTGACAACGCCACCAACTTCAGGGGAGCAGACGTTGAATTAAGAAATGTTTATGAGTCCTGGATTACGGTGCTACGAGATTTCAGTCTGCAATATAACACCGACTGGCGTTTTATACCACCGGGCGCGCCGCACATGGGGGGAGCTTGGGAGCGCTTAGTGCGTTCAGTAAAAGTAGCACTTAGCACTACGCTTAAAGAAAAGGCGCCCAAAGAAGAGGTACTGCAGACATTAATCACTGAGGCAGAATACAGCGTGAATGCACGACCACTCACGCACGTCTCCGTAGAACCCGACGATGAAGAAGCCCTGACGCCAAATCACTTCCTTATCGGCTCATCTACAGGACTACCACGAACGGGGCCTTGCACCGAGGCGGACCGCAGCACCTGGCGAAGAGCGCAAGCGCTAGCGGACCAGTTCTGGCAGCGATGGCTTCGAGAGTACTTGCCAACACTCATCCCGCGGGGGCAAGCGAGCACTGTAGTTCCGCAACTTCGAGAAGGCGATCTCGTCATGGTGGTCGACAGCACGCTGCCCCGCAACACTTGGCCGAGAGGAGTCATCGAGCGAGTGCACCCGGGATCAGACGGCATCATCCGGTCTGCAGATGTCCGCACTCAAGGAGGCGTATTCAAGAGACCTGCGACTAAGCTCGTCGTCCTACGGATGAAAGAGGCTACGACGTGTCTGCGCCGGGGGGAGAATGTTACGGACGACGGCGTCAATACATAAAATAAGTTAGAATAAGATAGGCATGTATTGTTATCCCACTCTAAATATACGCAATGTCAATAGATGTAAGAAAGAGACAGCGCTATAGGAAAGAAAGAGATGCAGAGTGGTGCCGTGTGCAAAAGTGGCTCGCACGTGATTGGTGGAGAGGCCGGTACCGCTGACTACCATACCCTGCTAATGTAAGAATCTTAATAGTACTTAAGCACGCCTAATGCATTGTTGATCATGTTGGGTATTTGGCATACATCAATAAATAAGATTGAAGAGCGAACTACGAAGTTTTTATTGAGACGCTACAATCTACACTCTACAATAATATTAACTAATCTTATATCTTAATCTTAGATTAAAACAAGTATTGTGAATATTTATGGGTAAATAGTAAATCTTAAGGTAGGTGCATTATTATGATGTTGAAATGGTATATTATGGGCACGGGTCTTCTCTCGGAATGAGAGAGTTTTAGGCCATAGTCCACCGCGCTGGCCAAGTGCGAATTGGTGGACTTCACACACCTCCGAGAACTTTTTTTTTTGAACTCTCGGGTGTGTAGGTTTCCTCGCGATGTTTTCCTTCACCGAAAAGCAGTGATAATTAATTTCTAATACGCACGTAAATCAGTGGTGCGTGCCTGGGATTGAACCTCGGACCTCCCGATTGAGAGGGTAAGTTTCAACCATTAGGCTATCATTGCTCTACGCCCTGTAGTTCCGGGATCAGAATAGGGCTACGGCATCCCCTGCCTGTCGTAAGAGGCGACTAAAAGGGGCTTCCGGGGTTGCAGACGGCTAGAGTGGGAGCTCGAACCGTTCGGTCAGGCAATCCCGGGAAGGACGGCGGTATGTGTGGTCGCATACCGTCGTAAAGACTAGACGGAGCGGTGGGTCCAGCCGCCCATCTGGGAGGAGCCCGATGGGGCAACGCGCTCGGAGGATTCCGGTTGAAGTCGTTTCGAGATCCCGGAGTCCTCCTTTTCAGCGCCGAGGACGGCCACCGGGGGGGTTTTAGTGCGGTAAAAATCCCACATAACCCTGCGTCGCTCCCACGGCGTCGGGTACCTTTTGAAGGTTTCCCCCTCGAAAACAAAAAAAAAAAAAAAAAAGGCTATCATTGCTCTAAAAATAAAATATCACTTCACCTAATATCGTCGTGACCATAAAATACCTGTATATAAATATCGTTATAAAAACTTAAGGCGCGTACCCATTTTATGAAAAATGTATGTATCGTGCCACGATATTAGTATAACATGATATATCTCAGTACCCTTCAAACCAGAACAGAGCACACTATGCTACACTGGTTCATCCCACGCATTTCATGCAAATTTACGATGTTAGCATCGCGTTTTAGTTAAAATGCGTTGGATTAACATACGTAGTCGTAAATCACTCTTTCATAAATAACTAATGAATAAAATAAAATACGATTAACGCGCAACTACACTTTATATTATATTAGAGCAATGATAGCCTAATGGTTGAAATTTGCCCTCTCGATCGGGAGGTCCGAGTTTCAACCCAGGCACGCACCACTGATTTATGTGCGTATTAGAAATTAATTATCATTGCTTTCCGGTGAAAGAAAACATCGTGAGGAAACCTACACACCCGAAAGTTCTTTAAAAAAATTTTAGAGGTGTGTGAAGTCCACCAATTCGCACTTGGCCAGCGCGGTGGACTATAAATAACTCGACGTGACTCGAAGACCCGTGCCCAGTAATGGGTTGGCACCAAGCGTTATATTACTTTACAGTGTTATAGATCTAACTTTCTAAAATTTTGTTATAATAATATGTATATTAGATTTCAGTAAATATCTTAATACAGTACTTATAATCCAAGCATATAATGCTGGTCTTTGAAAAATACCCTTTCGCTTTGTCCTTGGATATATGTATTAACAGGGGACTAAAGTGAAGCGAGGGAAGCAATTTTCCTGTTAAGTTCTTCACCTTCCTTGGAATTTAATACGTACATCGAGCTATAATGTCATATATTATAATAATTTCCAAATTCTAGAACCGACTGTTTAGTGTGACCTTGTTAACCCTAATGTATGGCTAATGAATACGTATATTAGCATTAATTATATACTTAGCATCACATGTTACATAACACTAAAGTCTAAGCTTCACCTTTAGCATTTACAGGTAAATCAGTAGAGCATCAAATTCTCATTAGTACTATTCGATCGAAACCGTAATACAAGCCGATCTTAAATCCGGAGTAAATTAATAAACTTGGGCGATAAAAGCGGAATGGGGCATTCCCGACTCCTGTAGGAATCAAATGGGGATAAAAACATTACAAGGTACAGGGGAGGAATGAAAAAACCGGGTAATGCTTATACGATGCAATGTTTCCATTTTTAAGTAGCCTAATTAAGACTACAATAAATGTATGAATATCCTTATTGTTATTACTTTAAGTAAGTTTAATGGAAAAGTGGTTTTATATAATGAAACAATTCCCTGTTGTACAAAAATCTGATATAATTACGTAACTATAATATGATTAAAAATATAGTAAAAACTCGAATGGTTAAGATGCAATATTGCAGAAAAGCTATGCAAGGCTTTTAACTTAGTTCTCAAAAGTAGCACTTACGATCTATTTAGGCTGAATTACACGTATTCTTGGATGACTGTTACCAGTTACCATCAATTAATCAAGCCTGCGAATTTTCAAGTTTGTGACTTTAATATTTTCAGAAAAAGTTTATAACTTATAAATTTCATAACTATTTCACTAAGGGATATTGAAATTGAAACCTTTCAAATACCGAAGGAATATAATTAAAAGTTCTGACGTCACAGACCGCAAGCCGACCGCGGCGTAAGGCTCTTCGATATTTCCGTTACGCCTTTATGAAATTCCTTATATTGTACGCTGTCCTTATCGGATTATTGTGTACTACTTAATTAGTTTCCGATATTGTGCTAGAATTATTGTCTATCTTATCTTGTTTAATTTTTAATTATTAATACCATAATACTGATAAGAATTTACTTATGTTTTACTACAAAATTAAAACAAATTAACCAAAACATTAATCAATTATGTCACATTTATATAGAAAAAATATATAATGATCACTTGCATAAACTGTAAAGAAAGAGGGGAAACTTACTAATTCAGTAGTTTTTACAATGTTTTCAAATATCTGTAGAAAATTTAACCCACATTTGGGTGGTAACCTGAATAAGTACAGTAATACCCCGAACTTACGCGAAAGGTGGAACTGACTGATAATCGCGTAAGTCGAATTCGCGTAAGTCTGGGTGCAAAAAATACGTAACACAAAATAAAATGTAGCTGTCATACAAGTACATAGCCTTACTATTCCACACTCTTATTTAATAGTGTAGGATAGTAAGTCTATGTAATCCATAATATAGGGATTGTGTGACGCAGCTGGCACTCAATAAAAGACAAATTGAGGAGATTTGAAATCGCGTAACTCCGAGTTTGCGTAAGTCGAGGTAGGATAGTGGAGGTATTTCTGTATTTCACGGGTACTGCCCATTGACTACGATCGGTTGAGCAATAGTTGTTAAAACTACCGTCTTGTCGCTGAAGTTACTGAATAGTTAGTTACAGACGCCGTTACCGCTCAGGCGACCAATGTTGTCTGGGCAGCCGGTGAACTATATTCTCAAATAAAATCAAACATGCTTTAATTGTAATTATAAAATGTCAGTGGTCGTTTAGTTGTCCCCTAAGTATTAGATTATGCCTCTTAGAGCCATCTATTAGATCACGGTAATCTAATCACCATAAATCAATAGCTAATTAGTTCCTTTGTCACAGTGAGGCTAATGTGGTAAACATAGACAATAAGTGTTTTATATCTAAGTAAAATATTAACTATCAATTAATGTAATATAATTTTGCTATAATATGGTAATAATATATACAAGGTAATAAATAATTTTTGTAACTTTTATAGTCTACCGTCGTTACTTGTGTTTATCTGTGTCGGAGTGTCGGTAGCCTCAGAGGTCGTTATTAGAGTTCCTTTGGGCTTATTCCTTTTTGGCGGTCGAGCCGGCAAGTCGAAGGTCACAAGGAATCGTCTACCCCGTGTACGAGTCAAGGCCATATGGTGACCCCGTTAAATCAATAAAGGCATTCGCGACTCCATGGAATTCTTATGACCACCAGTGAAAAGGGAATATAGTATCCCTGACGTCCGGCAGCAGTTTGTCCTCTTTGAAACCTCCAGTGCCACGTCTGGTAGAGTGTGCGCTATCCTGAACTTTTAAGTTGCAGTCCAGTCCACGTCAGACCACGTGCCACGTGGTGTGCTCGAAATCCGTCCTCGGGTGGCTGTAGCTTTCTCAAGGCTGGACAGTGTGCCTTCGTCGTGCCTTCGTGTGACAGTCGTCGTGGGCGTCTGCCCCGGTCTCGTGCGATAGGATTCCCTGAACATATCCACTCGTAGGCCTTCCATAAGGTTGCGGTCACATGGTTATCCACGTATCCGATGCCAAGGGTCCCTGCTCCGTTACAAAGCAAATACCACTTTATCGTTACAAAAGCAACTTATCGTTATAAAAGTAGAGAATACCACTTTACCGTTGTTTAAAAATATAGTTATTTGCTGGTATTACATTTTTTAATAAACCGAATGTGATCTAGATTGTTTATATAATTTATCTGAAAGCGCAGTCAATTTTATTTTATGCCCTAGTGCTTGAGTTTAAGGGTTTATATGTGCTCTCCTCGCGGATCCTCACAAGCGGCCCTGAGTCCGTTGTTGAAATTTTGTCTCATGTTCTTCCGCTGTGTATTACGGAATATCAATTAACTTTCATATTGTATGAAGAAAAGAAAATTAATTTGTGTAATCCCTTCAGAATATCAATAAATTCTCATATGTATAACATTTGTTTAATTGGATATTTCCTTAATATTCTACATACCTTATAAATTTACTATAAGAACACTAGCTAGCCTTTGACTGATTTTCTCTTTTTGTTTCAACAAGGATGAAAGATTTAGCTAACAACATTACGGTAATAAAGTCACCGAGCAGTCTCAAAACAGTTTTGATAGTCACGTTAACCTCTTTTTCACGCTTTATATTAGCTTGGGTTGTTTGTACCTATGTAGCGAAATCTTTCAGCTCAATTTTCACCGGTTTCTGTTAAATTAATTGCTAAAAACCTTCCACTGCATGTCAAATAAATGTTTTCTAAAATCACAGCCTCTTACTAAAATTTATTAATTCAATGATTAAAATGTATATCATAAAATCAAACTTTTCAATGCATATACCAGGATTTTTAAAGTGTTGATCGCGACTCTTTGGGGTCGCAAAGCCTCCATAAAGGGGTTGCGAAGCGGAAAGAAAGGATATAAATTTGCAAAACATATTTTAAATAAAAAAATGTTGTATTTGGGGGTATTTGCACCGTACATTATGGGTAACGAACTATGTATTAATCGACATCTAATATATCCCAAAGGTTTGATGTTTATAACATAAAATAAAATACAGTTTCAATCTGGGATCTTGGATCTGCGAAAATGCAAAATATTTTCATGTACCTACTAAAAGATGCTTGAAATATTTTTCTTGCTTCGGGGTTCGCGTCATAAAAGAAATCGAAAAACATTGGCACAAAATATCTGAATTGACTTCCAGATATCTACTTCACTATTTTTTCTATATACGTTGAAAAAGACGACGTGTGTTACTTTAAGCACTCCCTAATCTAAATGCCAATTCAATCAACATCCAATAATACCTACTTTTAGAAATCATTATATATTTAAAGAAAACTGTAAACTTACCAACCACCTGGAGATACCCAACTTGGCTGATCATGGGGTTGGTGTTCACTTGGCACATGTAGTACCCTCGATCCTCCTGCTGCACCTGGCTGACGTGCAGCAGCCAGGTCATCGCGTTGTCGTGGGAGACGCTGAACCGCGCCAGCCGTGTGATCACGTGTCGGTGGATAGTGAGGATCATCTGACGGTCTATGTGGATCCACGCCACCTGAGAGGAACAATGTTACTTGAATATTTCGGCTTATACTGAGGAAGCTATACACAGCCAACGGTGGCTTTAAAACACTTTCTCATAGCACCATAGTAGGATTTTCTCCTGGTTTGGGGGTGCCATGGACTCAAAGAAAGACGAATATAAAAACGCTCAGACCCAGAACAAGAATCATGAATCTTGACAGGTATCTGAACTCATCATTCAGATACCTGTTTAGTCGGGAATCGAACCCGAAATCCACTGCGTGCCAGATCAATATGATGGCCGCGCCGCCATGCGGATCGTCATGGCTGATATTGGTGCATATGCTCCGAGACAATCTCCAATTGTCCGTTAAGGTCACAGTAGAGGCGGATAAAATCGGAGACGTTGGTTGCGTTGAGCTGTCACTACTGTATGATCTCTTTATAACGTTTGTTTCATCTTTAACTAAAATAAAATGGATAAAAGATATTGAAAGTATACTGTAAAAATTACATTATTATTATGACACAATATACAATATATGACTTACAAAGACACAATATTTCATATATCTCGCAGACGCCACGGCTGCACGTATTTTATTTTATAACAGTGGTATTAAGCACTGAACTTTGCTTTGAAGGATATGATAGGAGAGACTTACACTAGGAGTTCTGACATAGTTCTTAGTAGTAAGAACACGTGTGTGGTCCGTCTTCTTTAATAATATATTTAAACCTTTCTGATATTAACTAAATATGTTTTTTAATTGATATATTTAGTTCTTCTGATTAAGACGATTGTTTTCTAGTTATACTATCAACAGATTTTTAATTTTAAGTATAAGTCTGCTTGTTATGTCTGTATATAAATAAAGCCTTAATTTTATTCATAAGTAACAGTCTAATAAAAAAATACCATACTACGTCACAGTGATAAAAAACCTTACAGATAGTTATTATTTTTCTACTGTTCTTCTGCATATATACTGTGAGGTAACACCACCCTTTTCTTTATCGTGGATACCGATACTGATACTGATACGACTAACAGACAAAATCCATGAGACGAGCAGCATCGTCTCTTTCTATATCATCAACACCCAGAAAAATCACTAACACGCATTATACGTAACAACAGGGTGACGAAATAATGTATTTTTTTTATCTGGCTGAAATAGCAAACGAGAATGCCGCCCAAATGATGGTAATAAGCTTCATACAGAATATGGGTTCAATCTGAAGTCAATCACTGATGTGTTGCTACTGCGGAGAACTATGATGGTGGCCTCATGTGAAAGTGTGGCAACCACACCCTTCCAACGAAACACAAGAAATGCTTCACGCTAGAAACAGGTGTGGCGGTGGTATCTCCCCGGTCGAACTACACTGGTTCTACCACCTCGATATTTACTCTTATAAATTAAGAACCAGCGCCCGGAAACCAGCTTTCTAACAAAACCGCATACAAATCGGTTCAGCCGTTTAGCAGATGCGTTTTCAAAGACAGACAAACAGACATAGCAGTCAAACTTATAACACCCTTCTTCTTCGGGGTTTAAAAAGTATATGAATATTTGCAAATATTTATAGTAAATAATACCGAGTCTGGTCATGTTTTAAAAGGATTACATTTCATATTGAGTTATTCATGCCGATGGAACATGTTACTTGCGTTGCCAAAATTGAACGCCCGATTTTTCGCATCAAATCCTTCGCTTAACTGGATACATCAGCGGTATATGTTATGATACTGGATATTTATAGCGTATTTGAATATAATATATATTAAGTAGAGTCGAATCGTAATCTTGTTTTAGAAATTATTGCTCATCGCATGTGTGTAGATCCATCTGCCGTCTGGGTAAACAATTTCGAAAAAACTTTTACGTTTTATGTATTTGTTATATGAATAACATTCAAAAATAATGGAATGTTATGCAATTAAAAAAGATATTAAGTCTTGCATCTTTTTATTTATTTATTATTATTTTTTATCTGACTGAAGTAGCAAACGAGCATGCAGTTCACCTGATGGTAAGTGATCACTGCCGCCCTGCGACATCTGTAATCAACATCATACTGAACATGGGTTCCATCTGAAGTCAATTACAGATGCGTTGCTACTCCCGAAGACTATGATGGTCGCCTCTTGTGAAAGTGTGCCGGCATCCACACCCTTCTATCGAAACGCAAGAAATGCTTCACGCTAGAGATAGGTGTGGCGGTGGTACTTCCCCGGTCGAACTACACTGGTTCTACCACCTTGACCTTATTTCTTTATAGCATTTACAAACAAAGAAAAACATGCAAGACGGTATTGACATCAATAGCCCCATAAAAGATTTTTTCTGTGACGTGGGGGCCAAGGACACGTATAGGCACCCAGACACAGACATAAATCTAAGTTCATCAGTTTTTGGCTGACCGGAGATCGAACCCGGAACCCATAGCGTATCAGTAATTAATGTTAAGTAGTAGTTTTAAAATAAAACAGATTCTTCAGTTGCTTTAAGATTATTTGAATTTATTAAGACAACGCCGAGTAATTCCTTTTCACCTACAAATTCCTTTTCTCAAGTATTTTAAAACATCCTTTTAAATCTGTAAAGTAATCCACTTTACAATTCACACTCAACGTTATTAGAAACGAAAGGAACAAATCACTCGCTGGTACGAAACACACCTAAAGCACTCGATCCTCCAATAAAATATTTATTTTGCTCAACTTAGGTTACTAGGAAAACATGAGCTAAGTCGAGTATAAATTCAGTTGTAACCCGCTAGGAAATTGAATTCCTACCACACGTTCTCTTCCATTACGCAGCGGTTTGCTTAACTGGTATTGAATTTATGCTAAATATTTATTAAGTCTTTCAAGTATTACTTAGTACGATTTCGTAGAATACTTTACACAAATACCTGATATTTTGAGAAAGGGATCAGTTTATGTAAATTTTACCTCTAAACCCAATTTGCAGGCACCCAGTTTAAATATAGGCTCTGGCATTTCCAATAGACGCAACTTATGAAGACTTTACTGGGAATTGTGCTTTGCAGAATTTTTAAGAGCATGAATCTCCCAATTTTATGCTCGCAACTTGTGATCCTTATAAGGGGTTTTTAAAGACTACTCTGTGGCAAATAGCGGCACGGCTATCGCAAGATACCAAGTCCGGTAAAAGTCGTCCACTGAACAATACTTGAAAAAATCGTCGTTTGTCAACTTTCATCGTAGTATAGTTATGGACTTTAGAAGTTACAATAAGTAGATTAAGATTTACAAGCAAAACTTTTACTGTTTCGACAACTGACCAACTTTTTGACCTGGTGCCTTCATCACCTTTTCTTCACCGCACCACTCGCCGAAGGATGAAGTTCCATCCACAGCAACTGGACTCGTGGCGGTCCTCCACGGTTCGGTTTTACACGCTCGTTTTTGCCACGGACGTGCAAGTTGTGGAATGAGCTTCCTCCTGAGGTATTCCCGGAGCGCTATGACATGGGGTTCTTCAAGAAAGGTGCGAAAAGAGCTCTTCTTCACAGCCGGCGATGCATTGGCGACTCCTCTGGTGTTGCGAATGTCCATAGGCGGCGGTGACCACTTTCCATCAGGTAGCCCGTCTGCCTTATCGTTAGGTTAAATCATAAAAAAAAAACTGATCGATAGTTAATAAAATTGCTATTCTTAAAGTTTTTATATCAATCGCTAATAATCTTTATTTAACTAAAGATCATGACTACTTTCGGCATTTCCAATATTGATATAACGCACCCTTTAAAGCCCGTATCGCCAGCAACTGTTTACAACGCAGGGATTTAAATTATCAAACAATATGGGTCTCCGAATCTCGTAACCATAAGACAAACAAATGTACATTAAGCTGGAAACTAGCTGAAACTCCGAGCCATCGGTGTTTACTTTGACAAAGTCACAGCCGCGTTAATTTTGCTCGAAGCAACCACATACGTGGGACTGTGTCGTACCGCAGTGCGCTCTAGTCAATACATTGCATATTTTATGAGTGTTCTCAACTTGACTCGTGCCATCTACTTTTGCCGCGATCGGCGGATCAGCGTTATTTCCGATCGATATGCTCACATCCTGCAACCAACGTCTGGAATTCTTACTGCAAAACACTGCAGTGCTGAATTATTTACTACCACTTGTGGTTTGCTCATATATTTAACTTAACTAGTCACGTGATAAGAAGTGTTCTATATTTTTCCATAAGGAAAAATATAGAACACTTCTTATCACTTATATCATCTTATATCATCTTTGTAGAGGTATAAACCTCTACAAATATGATCATGATAATCGGTTGAGTTGTTTAGGCGTAAACGCGTAGCAAACTTACATCCACATTTATAATTTTAGTAGAGATAATAATAATTAGGTCTTCATTTAGGTTACTTATTAAACATCAGAACACTGTAAAAGGGACCCAAATAACTTTAATAACAAAATAATAAGAATAAAGAATACTCAAACATACGTAACATTCTGAATATCCATAGGTCCAGGTGACGTTAATACCGGTCCAATCGGGCGGGACGGCCGTTACCGGAGTTCATGACGTCATAACTCATAGCAGTTCCGACTAGTAGTTCCCGCTCTATAAGCGAGTGAAGACCATGTACCATAAAGATATTTCATAATTTTAAAAAAGACGTCACGGAAAAAATATTTTTTTCGTTTAGGTTTATTTATTAAGCATCTAAACTCTGTAAACGCGCCCAATTAACAAATCAATAAAAATAAAAAAAACAGAGAACACAAGAATAGAAAACACATACCCATACCCACACATATGTATACTATCTAAATATCCTCAGATCCAGGTGATATTAATACCGGTCCAATCAGGTGGGACGGTCGTTATCGGAGTTCATGACGCCATAACTCATAGTATTTCCGACTTGTAGTTTCTGCATTATAACCGAATAAGGACCATGGAGCATAAAGATATTTCATTTCTAAAACAAATTGAAAATTGAGTTTAAGGGCCGGCGCACATATGACGGAGCGCAGCGCAGCGCAGCGCAGCGCAGCGCAGCGCAGCGCATGCCCGCGAAATTTTCTTAACGAATCACACACTAGCCGAAATTCGCGCTAATTACTGGGAGAATGCGCGCGGATGCGCGCGGCTGCGCGCGGATGCGCGAGCATGCGCTTCCATGCTCCTCAGAAATAAATTGCTGTTATTTAATTTTGGATATTATTTCTAAAGGGACAATGACGATAATAGTTTGACAGCAAAAAATGCGCTGCGCTGCGCTCCGTCATATGAGTGCCGGCCCTTATGTTCTTTATTAATACTAAGATGGGTGATGTTCACTTCTTTTAGGAAAAAATAAAATTTGTAACATATTTTAAAAAAATAGCAAGAATAAAAGAATCACTTTGTATTTGCATAATAATTTAATTTTTCTGTTTATAAATAAAAAGTTTTTTTACGAAATTGATTACTCATTGGTCAGGAATAGATTTTATTGCTTGCCAGTTCACTGATATATGAGGCGACCACCTTATTACTCGAGAGTCGCAACGCATCTGTGACTGACTTCATATAGAACCCCTATTCTAAATGAAGTTGCTTAACGATGTCCAGGGGGTCGCCATAAAGACGCCCAAATAACTTTAGTAACAAAATACTAAGAATAGAGAATACACACACATACGTAACAGTCTAAATATTCCCAGGTCCAGGTGACGTTAATACCGGTCCAATCGGGCGGGACGGCCGTTACCGGAGTTCATGACGTCATAACTCATAGAAGTTCCGACTAGTAGTGCCTGCTCTATAAGCGAGTAAGGACCATGGACCATAAAGATATTTCACTTTTAAAACGGTTTGAAAATAGATTTTTTGTTTTTTATTAATACTAAGTCGACCGATATTCACATCTTTTAAGGAAAAGTAAAAATCAGTAATAAAAGAAATTGAAAAAAATAGTAACCAATAAATTTCCCTTAAAACCTAACATTTTAACAAGAACATATAAATTTATAGTAGGTGTTTTTGTAACTTAAATGTTTTTCTTTTAATTTGTTACGAATTAATTTTTGCTTGCCGGCTCACTTTTATATATGAAGCTTTTATACATATAAGACCATTTTCTTTCTCAGGAGTGATTAACTTTAGATATTTGAAAGCTAGCCTATGTCACTTTACAAAATAACTCGTTCCAGTGATATGTCATGTACAGTCGGCCAAAGAATTGGTTTACCACCCTAAGGTTGAAAGCCGCTTACAGATTCATAGGCGATAAAGGTTAGTTTCGTTTACAAATCGATCTGACAAATTTTATTGTCCTCTTTATCTCTTGACGATACGTGACATTTGTTTTGTTCTTCGTTTGAAATTTTACTGATAAAAAAGAATTATAACTATCAGCCAAGCTCTTTTTCAGTTTTACAATTTCGGTAGTAATTGTATTATAATGTCAGAAAGGAAAGATTGTAAATGTTTTTATATTTTATTAAATTTTTACAATAATTATCAAAACCCGTAATATGAGTAAAAGTACTAGAAAAAATTAGAAACGGGTGAAACCGCCATTGGCTTCTATGACATCTAAAAGTCGAGACCTCATTGAACCAACAAGCCGTGAGCAAATATCAGTTCCACGCATTCATCCCAAATTAAATTACAGTGGCTCTCAAGAGCTTGTTTGGTTCTATCGTTTTGATGCGACCATCTTTGAACCATAATACCCCAAAGATTTTCTATTGGGTATAGATCCGGTGATCTTGAGGGCCACGAAATTAGCTTTATGTCAGTACGTGATTGAAACCAGGCTCTTACAATTCTTGCATTATGAATTGAACAATTATCTTGAACAAAATCGATTTGTGAAACTTCGTTTTCTGGGTAAACATTACGAACTGTCGGTAGCATTGTATCTTGAAGCACGTCGATATAATTTACAGCCGTCGCTCGAGGAGGTAATGAGCACAATTCTCCAACACCATCCATACTCATCCAGCTCCAAATATTTACAGAAATTCGTCCCGATTCTCTATTTGGGATTACATTATCACACCTATAACGAGTTGAATTATAACGCCAAAGGTGTAGACGCCCATGCTGACTTGATTTGAATGTTTTTTCATCGCAAAACACTGTATTAGACCAATCAAAGTCCAAGTGCTCTCTGGCGAAATTCAAACGAGCAAGTCTGTGAGCATCCGTCAAATATATTTTCTTGGCGTAATGCCTATGATGCAACCCCATGTAATGTAGATGGTTCCTTATTGTTTGTGCACTCACATCGAACATCTCCGCAAAATGATTTGTCGGTCTAAAACCGTTTACTTCATACTCCCGTCTCATAAATTCTCTATCGTTATTGGAGAGAGCAGAGCGGCGACCACTTCTTCTGCGATCTAGCAAACTTCCTTCCTCTCCTTCTCGACGAATCCAAAACCGGACACTACGTCTTTAAAATTAGAAATTACTTATACACTTTTATTGCTTGATATCAAAATTAATAAGCTAAATTAAAAGTAAATATACCTTTTTTTTTTTTTTTTTTTTGTTTTCGAGGGGGAAACCTTCAAAAGGTACCCGACGCCGTGGGAGCGACGAAGGGTTATGTGGGATTTTTACCGCACTAAAACCCCCCCGGTGGCCATCCTCGGCGCTAAAAAGAGGACTCCGGGATCTCCAACAAACACCACCGGAATCCTCTAAGCGTATTGCCCCATCGGGCTCCTCCCAGATGGGCGGCTGGGCCCACCGCTCCATCTAGTCTATACGACGATATGCGACCACACATACCGCCGTCCTTCCCGGGATCGCCTGGCTGGACGGTTCAAGCTCCCACTCTAGCCGCCCGCAACCCCGGAAGCCCCTTTTAGTCGCCTCTTACGACAGGCAGAGGATACCGTAGCCCTATTCTGATCCCGGAACTACAGCCGATATATTTAAATTTCTCGAAGTCGCACTAATATTGAGTCCCTCGTTAAATTGGGCTATTATTTGCGCCCTTTCTGCAATGGTCAAGTTGGCAGGCATTGAGGATGATTTTGTGTTTTCTTTTTGCAAAATATCGCGAGAATTATTTTACCGAGGAAAATAATTTGGCATTTATTTGACAAAATGTCAATTGAAATAATTTTTATTACTCTTGTTCAGCACGTTTAAATTAACATTGTATAAATTAATGCTTTATCCATTTATAATAAAGATCAAAATGTTTTGCACAAATATGTGACCTATGACGTACATATTCTCATCATTTAATTAGGTACGTCATTATTATACATCTCTTTCAGTGATATTTACTATGAACTTTGATGTAATGTTTAAAGTCTAGGAAACTAAATCTAAACTGGTACACCACTTTCTTGGCCCACCGTACTACAATCCGTTACGCCATGTTGACTATAATTATAAACCTTTATTGATCTCTAACTTAAATTAACAAAGAAAATATAGAACAAAATAACAATACATATAAAATTAAGTTAAAGCCCTACTACGGGTAAAAACCTCCTCCAAACGTCCCCATTTCGCTCTATCCTGTCCTTTCTCTACCCAGTCTTTGCCAGATATTTTTTATATTTCGTCACTTCGCATTCGGGCTACATGTCCTGCCCACGTGTTGACTATAGTGCATGCTAAAGGAATGTACAATATATACACACATATAGTTTTATAATTACATAATTACGCACACAAAACAGAACACTCATACTGACGCAGACGAATAAAAAATATACACTAAACAACGTAAGAAAACTAAAAGTTACAGTAACATCATTGTAATCCAAGTAAGACGTTAACCCAATTCACACCCCATAACTCATCCCCTTCCGACTAGTGAAGTTCCGTACCTTTGCTCTATTAACTACAGCTTAGTCACAGCTATAATTCTTGTAACTGTTCATAACTTTTAAAACTATTTGAATTTTGAATTATTGAACTTGAACATCGATATTTCACTTCAGAAAATTATTTGTGCGTCTTTGCTTGTTTACTTACTTGTTTCAACATTATTTTACATCTGAAAGGGCGTCTTAAGATGATTTTAGTCAACACTATCTTGTGCCTTTTTTATACTTAATCCTAACGATAAGGCAGACGGGCTACCTGATGGAAAGTAGTCACCATCGCCTATGGACATTTGCAACACCAGAGGAGTCGCCAATGCATCGCCGGCTTTGAAGAAGAGCTCTTTTTGCACCTTTTTTGAAGAGCACCATGTCATAACGCCTCGGCAATTTTGCAAAATAATGATAATTTGATTTTAATTTTTACTACACTTAATCAAATACATGACTAAATTGTAAACACTATGAATATCTATTTTGCAATTTTGTTATACAATATATGTGTTATATGATTTTATAAATTACTCGCGACTCGCGGATATAATATCAATGAATTATTTTTAGTTAAATTAAATGAACAATAGATGTCCAAATTACATGGTTCTAGCTTTAGTATTTTTTATCAAATTGAAGTAGCAAACGAGCTTACAGTCCACTTGATGCAAAGTGATCAGTACCACCCATGGACATCTTTACGCATCTTCATATAGAAGAAGGCTATCTGAAGTCAATCACAGATACGTTGCTACTCCCGAGGACTAGGATAGTCGCCTCATATAAAAGTGAGACGGCAACCACACTCTTCCACCGAAACGTAATAATCATAAGACAAAAATGAGTATATTTCACTGTCCATTATGTATGAAAAACATTAAAAAATTCTTCGATAACAATAAGTAGGAAAATACAACCACCTTAACAAAAACATTAAATGATCACTTTATTTTCATACTAAAATTATAAAGGCGAAAGTTTGTGAGTGTGTATGTTTGTTACTGCCTCACGTCTAAACGGCTGAAGTGATTTTCATAAAATTTGGGAGGGAGTTAGCTGACACTGTGGATTAACATATAGGCTACTTTTATGGGAAAATATCTTATTCCCACGGGACAATCGATACATCGATTTATTTTAACGCAGGTGAAGCTGCGGGGTTCAGTTAGTGTTTACAAATAATTTGACTTTATTCTCAACTTTTTAGTATGAATACGCTCCAAATTATTTGCAAAGGGGCTTAATACAGGTGATCTTGGACCTGTAACCGTTGGCAATTCGAAAGCACAATACAAACTTTAATTAAGTTTCATTTATGAAGTTCCCGCACCTTCCTGTTAGGTTCTAAAGGATAGTTTAAGATGACTTGCGAAGTTTTAATAACATATCTGTTAATTGGCTTGAGACATGAACGGCGTCTTTGAACTATATTGTTAATAAATTATGAATATTTTCATCGGAATCATATTCAGCTTAATAGCTCGTTTAATAAAATATTTTTAACTTTGCTATTGTTATATTTTATCCAACGCTCCCAAAAAAATAAGGAACATAGAAGTACTTCACGGCTTGGGATTTAGATCAGACCACCGCCTAGTAAGAACCGCCTACTTACCTTCTAAGAAAACAAAAGCAAACCAGAACAAATTTTAAATCACAACCTAAGCCATTAAAAACAACAGAAGATAACAATCGCTATTTGAAAAATTTAGAATTCAATATACAAAAATTAAATCTCCAAGATGGAAACCACGACGTTCAGACACTATATAATAAACTAGAAAACGCCATAAATAAAAGTATGCCAACAAAAGCGCCCGATTCAGAAATAGACAGAGCTGAAAAAATAATAAGTAAAAGCACGAGAGACATGTTGATAAAACGAACAGAATTAATAAAAACGAAACAGAAAAGTAAACAAATGAAAAATGAATTAAGTGTTCTCTTTAAAACAACAAGCAAAGCCATCAGAACAGATTATTTGAATTATAGAAAAAAGATAATAGAAGACAATCTGCAGAAATATAGAAGCTCCAAAAAAGCGTATAAACAGTTATCAACACACAAAAATTGGATTCAAAACCTATATACTAGAAAGAGCGAAACAAAAACCAGAGATGACGTGATAAATAGTGCAACGGAATTCTATAAAACACTGTATGCAGAGAAAACAGGCATATCAACTAAATCTCATATAAAAAATAATACCATACACAGCGAAGAAACCAATCAAGATACTGATTTACCACCAATTGACGAGTTGGAAACTATTAAACATATCGATAAGACAAAAAACGATAAAAGCCCAGGACCCGATGTTATACATAACGAGGCTTTGAAAATAGGTTCTCTGTTCTTAGCAAGTCTTCTCACTTACTTATTTAATAAAATTCTAGACACTGGCCAGGTGCCAGACCAATGGAAGAGATCCGATATAATCTTATTGTACAAAAAAGGAGACCCGAAAGAAGTAGGTAACTATAGACCTGTAAGTCTTCTTTCAAGCGTATACAAACTATTTATGTCAATAATGCAAAGCAGACTGTCCCCAAAAATTGATGAATACCAACCGTTAGAACAAGCTGGCTTCCGTCCGGGCTTCTCCACAACAGACCACATACACGTTATCCAACAAGTTATAGAAAAGCACAAAGAGTTCAACAAACCATTATATATAGCCTTCATCGATTACGCTAAAGCTTTTGATACAATTTCTCATGAGTCCATATGGGAAGCCTTGGATCACTGCAAAATCCAAAAAAAATACATAAAGCTTTTAAAGAACATCTACGAAGGAAGCACCAGCAGAGTTAAACTGGAGAAAAGAGGAACAAATATACCAATCTGTCGTGGAGTAAGACAAGGTGATCCTCTTTCGCCAAAACTTTTTATAGCGGTACTGCAATCTATCTTTAAGAACTTGAACTGGAACACACATGGTATCAAAGTAAATGGGAGAAGACTAACCCACTTAAGATTCGCTGACGACATCGTCATTTTCGCCGAAACCAGAGACAAGCTTGACGAAATGGTAAGAACATTGAGCGAAGAAAGCGAAAAAGTTGGGCTCATAATAAACCAAGAAAAAACCAAGCTAATGACCAACAGCAAAACCACCAATATTGACTTGTATGGCAAACCACTAGAATACACAACCAAATATATATACCTCGGCAAACAAGTATCATTTAGCAACAATAACGAGGAAGAAGAAATAGAACGGCGAACGAATATTGGGTGGAAAAAATATTGGAGTCTAAAGGAGATTCTAAAAGGCACTTTCCCCCTATACCTGAAGAAGGCTGTCATGGATACCTGTATTCTTCCGGCTCTTACCTACGGCTGCCAAACATGGACTTATAACACAAAAATAAAAATGAAACTTACAAACTGCCAGAAAGCTATGGAAAGAAGTATACTAAAAATAAGAAAAATTCAAAAGATAAGAAGCAGAGACATAAGAGCAAAAACTAATTTATTAGACGTACTTCACCACGCTCGCACACAAAAATGGCGATGGGCTGGACATATAGCGAGATATAGCGAGATACACAGACAATAGATGGACATTAGAAACCACAGCATGGAAAGGACCAGTGGGAAAAAGAAAAAGAGGTCATCCAAGGAATAGGTGGATTGACGAAATAATTCAAGTAGCGGGAAATAATTGGAGTGAAAAAGCAAAAAATAAAAAATTGTGGAGAAAGCTAGAGGAGGCCTTTACCCAACGTGGGGTTCCAATGACAGAATAAAAAAAAAAAAAAAAAAAAAAACATTATTTTTAAGTATTTATTTAGTAATAAGAGAAAATGTTATTTAAGGTTGTTGGAAATAAACAGGCTTTATTATTATTATTATTATTATTATGTTTGTATGTAAATCTCCCTCGTTTGGAGGGGTGAAGTACGTGCCATGCGGACCTAAGTCAAGCGTGACATGTTAAATAGAATAAGTTGATGATACCGATGAAGATGTGAGAAATTTGCGTGTAATGCGGCAGGTATTCAAGATGGTAGCTTTTTGTAACAAATAATATGAGTGTGCTGGCATGCGTAAGATATCGAGACTTTGAGTAAGACTTTTGGGTACTATACCAGTGGATGATAAAACTATGGGGACAATATGAACTATATGCGCCTTCCATTGAGTTTTTAGCTCAATGGCTAGGTCTTGATATTTTGAAAGTTTTTCAGATATTGTTGATTGTATATTATGGCTGTTGGGGATGGCAATGTCAATAATATAAACAGTGTTGTTTGTTTTATCTTGCAGAGTTATGTCTGGCCTATTATAATGTATGGTTTTATCCGTTATTATGGTCCTGTCCCAGTAAATTTTGGCGGTTTGGTTATCTAATATTGTGGCTGGTTTATATTTGTAATATGGATCCTTTTTAAGAATAAATTTATACATGTGTGCTAAATGTTGATGAACTATTGCAGTTACTTGGTCATGGCGGTGTTTATAGTCGGACTGTACAAGATTTTTACATGCACCAGTAATATGCTGTATCGTTTCTGGTGCTGAATTGCAATGTCTACATAGATCTGAGATTTGATTAGTATCTTTTATAATGTATTTTCTGTAATTTTTAGTGGCTATTATCTGGTCCTGTATAGCGAGCATGAAGCCTTCTGTTTCCGGAAACAGTTCCCCTTTCTTGAGCCATTCGTTCGACTTGTCTTTATCGACGTAGGTTTGACTCAGATCGGTTCGGTGTCTACCGTGCAGAGACTTACCAGCCCATTTCGCTAATTTCTGTTCTACAGTAATTAAGGTTTCGTTAGGTTGGGCATTTCTGATTTTTAAGTTAAGAGGTGTGAGATTTTTATCCATTTCTGTTACTTGCTTATGGAGAATTGAATCAAGGGTTTTAGTGTGAAAATATTGTCTAAGTGTACATATTAGTTTATTATGTAGGTTTTGTATATCTATTATGCCCCTTCCGCCCTCTCTACGTGGTACTGTAAGTCTTTCTATTGATGATTTGGGATGGTGATTTCTGTATTTTGTTAAGTGTGTATTTATTATTCTTTGTAAATTTTTAAGATCCGTTTGTGACCACTTGATTATCCCAAACGAATACGTAAGTATAGGGATACAGAAAGTATTAATAGCTTTGATTATGTTTCGTGAATTTAGATGGGTTTTTAGAACTAGGTTAAGACGGTTTTTAAATTTGTATTTAATTTCTTCTTTAGTTTCTTTTTCATGAATTTTTCTCGACTGCTTAAATCCTAAATATCTGTAGCTATTTTTTTCATCTAATGGTTCAATATCATCGCCGGCCTCTAAAGCGTATCTATTATTTTCTATTTGTCCTTTATGTACTGATAAAATTTTGCATTTGTCGACTCCAAATTCCATACCAATATCTATGGAAAACTGTTGGGTTATGTCTGCTAATTGAAAAAGGTCATCTATATTGCTCGCATACAATTTAATATCATCAATATATAATAAGTGTGTAAGTGAGAATCGGCCATTAGTAGTTTTTAAGTTATATCCGGCATTATTGTGATTAAGAAGTGTGGAAAGGGGATTTAAAGATAAACAAAACCACAATGGACTAAGCGCATCTCCTTGGAAAATGCCGCGTAGGATACGAATCGGTTCAGTGGTGATTGTGGAAGAGGGTTGCCTGATTTTTAAGACGGTTTTCCAGTTTTGCATACAAGATTCTATAAAATTTACTATTCTTGGATTCATTTTGTAAAGTCTCAGAATTTGCAATAACCAACTATGCGGAACAGAATCGAAGGCTTTACGATAGTCAATGAACATTGTGTGGATATCTTGTCTTGTAGTGAAGGCTTCATTGATCACTATTGCATCTATAGTAAGTTGCTCCTTACATCCTTGACTGTGTTTCCTACATCCCTTTTGCTGTTCGGCAAGAATATTATGTTGTGATAAATGTGTATAAATTGTATTACTGATACAAGCAGTTAAAATTTTATAAATAGTTTGTAGGCAGGTTATGGGTCTATATTTTGAGGGATCTTCCGTATTAGTTTCTTTGGGGATCATGTAAGTGACTCCGTGTGTAATATAGTGAGGCATTAAATGTGGTGATTGAATGAATGTATTAAGATGATTATATAAATATGGATGAATACTAGTGAATTTTTTGTACCAATAATTGTGAATGTTATCAGTTCCCGGTGTTTTCCAATTATGTGTATTTTTAATTACATGTACGAATATGTCAAGTGGAATGTGTTCAAATTCCATTTCTGGGATATTTTTAGTTGCTTCATCTATAATGTGCAACCAGTCTGCGTCTTTATTATGTTGTACGGGATTTTCCCAAATATTACCCCAAAACTTGTGTAAGTTTTCAGTTGTTGGAATTCTATTTTTATGCCTATTTGTATTTTGATTGTTGGATGTGAGTCCTCTGTAGAAGGATTTTTCGGTGTTTGTGAATTGCGTGTTTTGCTTCTTTCGTGCAGTGCATGTAACATATCTCCTCAGTCTACTAGATGCTGCGTTTAATTTCTGTTTTAATGTGTCCAAAAAATGTTGTAATTCTGTATTTATGTTTTCGTATTGACTATGTACCTGATATTTTCTTTTAATTTTTTCTACAGCTATCATAATTCTATTGCTCCTATTTCCGCGAAGATACTGAGTAAGTCTACCTATTTCTGCTCGAAAAATACTTATCTTGTTTTCGAGTCTTCTCTGCCATGATGGCCTACCATCGGTTGTAAGTGTCGTATTAGTATTAATTTTGGTTCCATTACATATCACTGCTGTGTAAGCTGCTGAGTACAAAATTGTCTGTAAAGTTATAAAATCCTGATCACTACTTAAAATATTTGGAAAGATATTCCTATTAATATAATCAATTGTTAGTGCTAATTTTTTGGAAGGTTTCTGCCTAGGTAAATATGGCCTCATTGTTGGGTTTGTGTTCTTAAAAGTATCTAGTGATAAGTTAAATTGTTGTTTAATTGTCTCGTGGTCTATGAAATTACGTGTATGAATTTCTTGCTCTATGTAATTGAAGGCTCTGTTTTGTGAGGGCAATGGAGCATCGTCATGTATTATAATTTGTGTTGCATCTGCAATGTGGTGTGTTAATGATGAATTGTGTGGATGGTTTTCGCTGATTTGTGTGGAGTTGTTTGATATCTGTAGTTTTGTTTCAACTTCTTGTCGTATTTGATGTATTCTAGCTTTAGGTAACATTTTATTGTTCACTATAACTCTTCTTTGATCGGATATCCTTTGTTCAGATAAGTGAGCTAAGTGTGGGTATGTTTCAATGAATTTATCGTGTAATATTTTTCGGTGCCCTGTCATATTGGTTTCTAGTTCTGTTATTTCATAATAAATGCGAAGTATTGTCTCGTTTAATTCGTCTGCCCAACGCATCCTAGCTGATGTTTGTGTGAGTGTCGGGAGTGGTTGGTCGTTTTGTTGTAAATATTTAGTCACTTCATCTCTTATTCCTCTAAGTATATTGGACGGTAAAAGTTTATTGTTAACTATGGCTCTACGTTGATCTCCTATACTTTGTTTGGATGCATGCATTTCTGGATATTTTTCTATGAAGGCTTTATGTAATGGGTCTAGATATCCTCTCGTGCAGGTTTCAAGTCGGGTAGTGATGAGATAGGTGCGCCATATGAATTTATTCATTTCAAATGTCCATTTTCGTCTCGCGCGTGTTTTGGCAGTAGTGGGTACATCATATGAGGCGTTTGCCTCTTGTACAACATCTACTGTCAGTGGTGACGACGATGATGATGTTAATGGTACTGATGAAGAGCGATCAAGATAGGAAGAATTTTGAAATGGATCAGGAGAGGTGATGGGTGATGAGAAAAGACTGGTAAAAGGTGAAGATTCCGATGAGTTAATGGGATGAGAGATGATTTCGGCTGTAGTATTTTTTTCGGTGGGAGTCCGCCTGTTCAACTCCTCACCGCCGATGGTTCGCATGCTGGAGCATCCAGCAACGGCTCCAGATGCGCCCCGGCGACCCCCGGGCAGCGGCCGTAAATTATATACTCTTTTACTCATAACTCCATGTTGAAGGGTTACCTTTACCTTGTTAGCAACGTAAGTATTTTAAATACGCGTGTCCGCCCCCCCTACGTGGCCAGGTGTTCGGCACGGACGTAAAGTAGGATTTTAGGGGGCTTATTATTATTATTATTATTGTTTTTTTTTATCTGATTGAAGTAGTAAACGAGCATGCAGTCCTCCTGATGGGAAGTGGTGCCGCACATGGACATCTGTAAATTTCAAACAGAACATGTGTTCCATCTGAAGTCAATCACAGATGCTACTCTCCGAGGACTATGATGATCGCCTCATGTGAAAGTGAGCCGGCAACCACACCCTTCTATCGAAACGCAAGAAATGCTTCACGCTAGAAATAGGTGTGGCGGTGTTACTTCCCCGGTCGAACTACACTGGTTCTACCACCGTCATTCAATTATCATGATTATTTATAACTGCGAGGTTTTTTATTACATTATATTATTAAGTGTTAAATAAGAATGATTTTTATATTAAATTAAATTTATGTAGCACTTAGGCACGCTTATATTAAATATGAGGCAACTAATAAGTAAGACTTTTATGTCACAAATTTATTTTACAAATATTGGAGATGTTAACGAAAACTATTTATACAGTAGGGACATACTATACAGTATATTTAAATTAGCGTGCAATGAACTATAGCAAAAAACCTGAACTGCTGTAAATTCTTACGGTAAAACTACCTACATTTCACGCAATTAAAGTTTAGCAAGAATAATACAGTGGCTTCAAATAGCGTAAAATAATGGGCGGAAGCGAGGGTAAAAGCTTCGGGCAAGTTGCGTAATTGGCGTAATTGCTACCTTGCCACTAAGTGTTGATGGCAATAAACATAGGTACATAAGACAGTGTTCACACCATCATTTCGAACTTGGCTTGAAAGTATAATTTAAATAAGAATCTAAGTTTCATCTTATTTTGTGGAAAATTTATCTAGTTAAGAAACAAATTTCGAGTATACTCATGGTGGTATGGCGTACCTTTCAATAGTGAATGTACCAATGCCATTACCATTTGTAATCGTAATAGAAATGAGTGTGGCGTTTTTCCGTTTCTGTAGCTGCCCGCTTACTGCCATATGACTAACGATCTCAGTCCTCAGAAGTAGCGTAAAAGTAGAAGTTAAAGACTGCAATAGCACGACTGCAATCCTACAAAAAAATAAATAATTCTGTGAACGCTGATTAGAAAACAATTTTAGCACACCTATTTTTTAGTTCTCGAGGGGGAAAATTGACGCCGTGGGAGCGATGCAGGGTTATGTGGAATTTTTACCACATTTTACCACCTTATGTTCTTTACTGCGGCATGCGACTACACATGCTGTCATCTTTTCCGGGTTCGCATGGTTGAACAGTTTGAGCTCCGCCTCTAGCCGCCGCCACCACAGAAGCTCCTTTTAGTCACCACTTACCACAGGCAGAGATACCATAGCCCTATTCTGATCCCGGAACTACAGGCCAGTATTATGAACCCTATTGACAGAAATGTTGCAAGCTGTGTTCTTATTTATGATCCATCGCTGATAGTACTCTTATTACATTTGAGATGTAGTATTCATGTATGACCGACAACGACCATTAACTAACATCAACATTTACTATATTAATTAAAAAAAACATCGTCAATTAGCTAGCAATATGACAAGCGCTTAAGTGGAACGATAAAATATTACCGCCGCGCGGTGATGTAAAGTACACACAGTTTTATTTATTGCTTTTAATGTCCGCATTTTAAAGCTCCTTTGTGCTGGTGAATTAGTATCCTTTGTTTCGGATACGTACGGCAAGGAATGCGAGCGAATGCACTTGAATTACTCCGCATGGCACGCGAAAATTCTTTGGAAATTTTCTGTATTTACGTTATAGTTGAATCTTGAACGCGAAAAATATATATGGGTGGTTGTTTTACTTGAATTTTAAAATTGTAACTGAATTTACAAAGTTTTCCAAAATACATTCAAAAAAATGTAAATACAAGAATATTTCGCTTATCCCAAAATCCTCTTGAAATCAAATTTGCTTATGCATTAAAACAACCACATAAAATTGTAATACCTACGCATTTAAAAACATTCTAAATACTTATAGTTATTTTTTATTAAATTTTAGAATTGTAACGGAATTTACAAAGTCTTTCGAAATACATTCAAGAAAATGTAAATACAAGAAGAAGAAGAAGAAGAGTAAGAATATTTCACTTATCCCAAAATCCTCTTTAAATCATATTTTCTTATTATTATTTTTTTTTTTTGATTTTTGTGGTAATCAAGGAACTTAAATGTAATTTAACAGATTATATAATCTTAATTATTGTTTAATAAATATAATTATCTGTAAAAAAAATACCACATAAAATTATAATACCTACTCAAAATGAGTGGTATTATAATTTTATGTGGTATTTTTTTATGTGGTAATTAAATATTCTAAATACTTGCCGTACGTAACGTAATACGTAATACGTAACAATCTATTTTTCTAACGTTTGGAACTCAGAAGATCACAAAACTTTAATCCTGTTCGCTACAGTAATATCCATGTCAAATATATTCTCTCTAGCTTACGTAATAAAACAACTATTAGACTTTAATTGTGATGCTTATTCGCAAGTGACTTTAGGCACTTTCAAGTAAACGTTGGCGCCCACCGAGGGACTTACATAATGCAAACTACCCTCCGGCGTGTTTCTGTGTAATTGCTTCACGCTCCACTGCTTAAGCGTAGAGCATGCAAAATATTGAAAATTGTGCATTATAAGACTTGGTGCACAGGAATTTTAATATGTTACGTCGTGCAATATTAAAAATTTTCACTTTGATGGAGAATTAGGTGGCGAAATTGGATTAACATGAGTGAGTATATTATAGTGACTTTTAATTTTGATTTAATTAAACTAAATTTTATTTCATGTTTTTAAAAAACTTTTTATAAATATACACTGCTCTATCAAGATTTATAGTATGTACGAGTAAGTATATGATATAATATTCTAAAAGTTATGCATTCAATTGTAATGTAAATCATGTTTTACTAATCTTTGAATATTTTTATACAAGGATGTATTGTATCATAATTATCAAGGGTCGAAATTCGACCGTAATTTTAATTAAAAAACTAAATTTCATATTGTCCAAAGTATGTAGTACCAATATTTCTCTAATTTAAATTAATTGTAATAACTTTCAAGTTATTTCGAACGCACCCTTTAAAGGAAAAAAGAGGTTTATTAGCTAAGCTGCATTTAAAAGCAATAACGGGTATTTTGACAAAGACATCTAACATTTTTGACGTTATGTGTTTTCATAGTAACACATTAAACGTTCTATTTCGTTTATTATGTATGTGTTTGTGTCAAATGCAAGGTAGTGAGTGTAATGTGTTTTTAGTTGAATTTATGTATGTTTTAAGCATTATTTGAAATAAATATTAGCGTTTCGCAATCCTTCTCTACATCAACTATAACCGTGCGTAATTTCATACTCTTCCGCCTGCGGTAGGTATCTTAAAAACGAATTACAAATTTTTGTTTCATGTATTAATATATAGATACCACGCATCAACCAAAACATATAAACATTAAAAGCACTAAGCTTCCTGTTGTTATCATAAGCTTCGGTAATCAGCTTGTAAATATCTCCGAAGCACGCAAAGAATCAACTCTCAACTTTGCTCTCCGACTCGCAAAGCCTGTAAGCCTCTTTCCCCCTTTTTCTACCACCACATACTTAACAGCGATTCTAAGTAAACCTACGTTATCTCCGTATTACCTCAACTTCTCCGCTGTTTAGTGAAGCGAGAGTGTAACTTTGTTAATGCCAACTTCAAGCGTTATATTTGAATTCTGCTTCACGGTCGCCATTCGTCGGGTTATCTAAGGAACGGCAACGCTTTGTTTTTGTATGCTTTGTACTCATAATCAGCGTTAACCTACTTTTCGAGAGTTCCGGTTGATGGCGGACCTGGGAACCGTTTACTTGCGAACACTTGTTTCGCCTTTTACTGACAAACCGGTCAGATTAAAAAGACTTCAACGAATACTAAAACAGCTAACCATATAAACTGACGCCTTGTTTCTTCTGGCTAAAAATTGTTTGAACGTTCTTTTTGAGTAAGTGGAATTCATAAGCAACGGTAACTATTATTACTAATTTAAAATCAGAACAATCTGTGTCCATGATTTTCTATTTAATTTTATTTGAAGAAATTATCAGAAAATAAGTGATTAAGATTATTAATTTATTCATTATAATCATTATTATTTCATCTCTTTTATTTAACCGATGCAACTAATAAACGGGCGTGCAGTTCACTTGGTAATAAATGGGCACTGCCTCATATAGATCAGTAGTGGTGTCAGTCAATCACAGATTCGTTGCTACTCTCAAGAAGTAAGACGGTCACCTCAGGTGAGAAGTATGAAAGTAAGTCAAAGAGTAAGTCTTTTATTTTTCATTAGAATTTAACATGAACTTGACTTCTAACTTAGAAGAGGCTTAAATAATTTACTACTTTGAGTAATTAAGAGTCATTATATTATAGTAATATTTGATACATTAGATTACTTATTATGTTCCAGATACATTTAGAAATGAAAATAGCAGAGTGTATCGCCGTTATTTTCCTCATTTCACTCAAGAAAGCAATCTATCAGTGTCGTGGTATCCACGAGGTATTTTTTTCCTTCTTTATATCTTCGTGAATATTGTTGGCTTTGTTTTTAGTTAATTAATTAGTAACTATATATATTATTTATAACTATAGCATTTCAGCCATTTTAGTTATATTAACTATTTTAGATACATTGGCCATGCCACAACTCCAGCAATTCTGAAATCTGGTGTAGGTTCAAAAGAAAGTCTTAACTATGCAAAATATTTTATAAAATGTCTATATCATATGATATTGGATTTAAGTCAATATCTTGCCTGTGACCTTTAATTTTGATAACAGTAAAAATGAATAACTTGTTCTTTATATTAAATCCGTTTTCCTTTTATGTTATTCTTATTTCCGTAAAATTTATTACCGCGGACGTCGGTTTTTACGCCCTGTGCAAAAAATGTCCTAGAAAAAAATGTTTTTTCTCCAAAAGTATACCCAGCTGTAAATCTCAATCGCGCCGGTCCCAGTTAAGGTATATTTGATTAGGGTCCCAGAGCGACCCCTGTGGCACTCCCGAGTGTTCATATCGCCATTTTTATTTTACTCCGTCTATTAAATCGATTTCCAATGATGCCCCTTTGAAAAGGTTCCTTGTAACACTGATTTGAAATCCCAAATGTTTGTATTCAATAAAATATTTTATACAAGAGTAGATTTAAAAGAAACAAGGTTTTCTCAGCGAAATATAAGAACATCATTTATCTAATTCTTCAAAGAAAATTCTAGCCGTAATTTTCTAAATTGTAGAAAGAACACTAATTTACAAATCTAGAGGAGAATAAAAAGGAATGCGCTAAATTAACAACCCTTTGAATTACTTTAAAATTCCGAGCCACTCCGTAACTGCTTCAGTATTTACGAGGAGGCAGTATCAGGATAATAGGTCTCGTAAAATAAAATAAATAATTAGGGCCACGGCAAATTCATGAATAAGTTAATTGTAGCAGTGCAAGACACTGCTAGGGGGCTCTTTACATCTGTTCGTTAAAATCTATTTGTGACGAACTATTTGTTTAGTTTTGTTGTTGTTATAAATAGTCGGAATCTGGTATTATCGAGAAATTGATAGATTTTAATTCGCCCTGACTACGATTCATGTAACTGGGTTAAAATGTCCATGTATTTCGTGACAATGGAAAAAGGGACGAGGTCTAATGGTAGACCCATTAGGGTGGGCAATTGTCTTTGCTTGCTCATATTCCAATAAAGCATTTGCAATAGCAATTGACGACCCGCGTGGCGCAGCGGTTACCATACCGGTATGACACGCAGTGGGTCCCGGGTTCGATTCCCGGTCAGGTATCTGAATGAAGAGTTTAAATTCTGTTCTGGGTCTGGGTGTTTGTGTATTCATCTTTGTGTGGGACTATGGGTGTAGAAAAGGTTATAAGTTTTTTTTTAAGAGCAATAGTCTCTAAAGCATGGAAAGGCTTTGGAGTATATTGCTTGTATATTGTGATGTTCCATATATATACATAAAAGGTCAACTAAATAGATTTGTAAAAACCATAAGCACCGCACAAAGTATGTGGCACGGGAAATCTCATATAAAAAACTAATAAAGTTTAATGTGAGCGCAGACTTCAGAACTATGTCCTAATCCAACATTTACTTAAATTATTTCCACTTTATTGTAATATTAAGGTCGATTGTACTACGTTGTTAAACAAAAACAAACGTAAATTCCACCTACAATATATGTATTTAAAATTGTACTTAAATCTAAGCCTAAGCTATAATTTTCAACACTTTTACAGTTTACGTGAACTGCGTACACCCAGTCGCAGGTCACTGCCGCACCTTGCATGTTGAGATTTGTGTTTTCTTTTACGCTACAACGCAAGCTAAACCATCCTGTATAAAACGGTACAGCTAAGTAGCTTATCAAATGCCATAACATAGGCAGTACTCCTCGTCATCACTAGGGTTGAAATATTCGAGGTTAAAGAGCTGAAGGTCACAAATTCTTCACAATTATATTCTTGTTTAGAAATCTTATCATAAATACTCAAGTATCGATTGACTTACTTAGTGACGACCCGCGTGGCGCAGCGGGTCCCGGGTTCGATTCCCGGCCAGACAGGTACCTGAATGATGAGTTTAGATTCTTGTTCTGGGTCTGGGTGTTTGTGTATTCGTCTTTGTGTGTGTCCATAGCACCCACGACACAGGAGAAAATCCTACTGTGGGGCTATGAGTGTAGAAAGCGTTTTTTTTTTTTTTTTTTTACTTACTTTTACAATTTAGGCTTACAGTACTGTATCTTAGATATTCAATATTTGTTTCCAGTTCCATGACAATCGGATTGGCAGAAGCTAGGTTATCTCACATTAATCTTAATAAGTTGTAATAAAATATGAAGACTTTCCTTTAGATTTTTGAATACCAAAATCAGATCCTAATTCGGTTACAATGGTACCAAACTGGAAGTAAACTATCCAATAAAAGAAAATGTTTTGAAATCGGTTCACAGTTGGCGGAGTAATCGGTGTAAGTACATATACAAAAAATATATACCAACCGAATTGATAACCTCCTCCTTTTTGAATTCGGTTAAAAGCAAAATCTATTTCTGTTTTATACTATCAGGAATAAGACAATAAATAGTATACAGCCCTTATTACATGATTTTTAGAAAACCACTTGCATGGAAATAAAAATCATAGACTAATCAACGGTGTTAATATCCAAAAAAAATAAAACAATCCTTTTTTTCCGACCCGTCCCGTACAAGTATTGTAACTCCATCCCTCAACCACCCTTGCCGCCCTGTTTAATTACTGCGGGGGTGAATTTTGACACCCAGTTTATTCATGCCTCAAACTTATCACGCCAAGAGCCACGGAGATGCGGTTTAGTGTTGCTCTTAGCTCTCTAATTAAATAGTGTTTATTATTTTAACGCGCTAAGTATTGTGCAAGAGAGTACTCTAGCATAATACCAAGAACTTTAATAATGTCGCGTCTGGTGTGCATTTCTTAGTAGCTAAGGTTTGTTAATTATCATGCACTTTTACGTCATTTGTGCTTCTTTATTGGGATGACACGACATCGGCACGCTATATGCAATGACATCTTTAAACGAATAAGTCTATGAAATTGTACTCAACGCTGTTTTACTCTCGGTATGTCATGCTGGCTTATGTATGTCGGTATGTCATGTCTTTATGTATGTTTAAATCGGTAAGCTTCCATTTGTATAATCACTAATACACAAAGGACTCGTAACGACATGTCCATAATATTCTCATGGTTCACATTGCTCATTTATTCTGTTCTTGTTTGGCGTAGTGTGTACCGAGAGAAATCATATTATTTTGACTACGTAGCTACTATCATTTTGCGTCAATGTCAATCAACTTGACTTGTAAATAACAATCAAAAATTGAGAATTAGCCCCCTGACCATTGTCGTACTGTCGGTAAGTTATCGTTCAGGTCGCGTCGTGTTGTTCTAATGAAGTATTATGACTTAAAAGATTTTTTTTTAATTTATCTCGTGAAAAAGAGTATTTTGCTCGAGCAAAGGTTAAAAACCACCGTTTTGAAGCGTTTTTGAAAGCACCGGGCAAAAATTTCGCCGCTCCAGGGATGGTCGCAGCGAAGCTCATAAAATTCCTTGACTAAATTTTTGTTGTGTATCCCTGAAATACCGTGGCGTGCGATAGAAATACAATACGTTCATTCATCAAACAAGGCTTTCATAGAGAATAATTAAACCCCGCAAAATCCAATTTAGTTTTAATTTAACTCCTTTTGTGCCGTGGTCGAGTCAAGCACTTCACAGAATTCAGATCAGCTACAAGATTATTTTATTGGATACGAAATAACATCTAAAAGTAATCTTTTCGAAAGTATAACAAAGTGGGTTTTCAAGTGTTTTTTTATGAAAGAAATCCGCAAGAAAACTCGGAGAATTTTTAAGTTCATCATTTTCGAAGTTTAAATAAACTGTGCTATATGTCAAGGTATTGTGAATATTTAAAAGTGAAAGGGTTCACTTCATTACATCACCCAATCCTGCTACAAACTAGAAAATCTCCTAATTGTTGACCATGATCAACCAGGAGACTGCCCTGTAGTAGTAAATGACAATTACAATACGACATATAAATATCTCTCCCTAACGTTCAACAGCGGCAGCCGTCCGCCTTCAACAAACTCAGCGGTAGAAAATATCACTAAAGAGTAGTGAAATGAAATGAAATGTCTTTATTTTGTATAGGCCTACGGGGGTACTTACAAATTGTCAGATACACATTTTTTTCTTACAGTACCATCAGATCGAAATAATTATATTTTATATATTATTAATAATAATGTATATTATTTCTTAAACAAATATTCAATTCCAAGACTCCAAGGGCCGAATTTCCAAGATTGGTTAGTCAGTCATCTTTTTATAATTTACATTCATTGATTTGACACTGACACTAATTAAAATTATATTTAGATATTTAAGTTAGATATAATTATGTACTTCATTCATTTCAATTGACATTATTTACCCTGGTGGATGAGCGGGGTACCCTGTAACACAGGTTTTCCACCCAGTATGGGAGCCCTTGCGACTAATTTATACTGTAACTTTGAGATGAATAAAGAATTTTGAATTTTGATTTTTTTCAATTTGTTCCAAGGTAGAGTAAAGCGTAGCGTTGGGGCCATATTCCATCTACAAAGTCTCTTATGCCTTTTTAGGTGTACTGTCAATAGCACATTCGCTGAAAGCATTATATGAAGAATGCTCCCTTGAATATAATTTAAATATAAATCAATTTTACATACAACTTCAAAGTAACTTAAAAATATAAATTTAGTAGAAGGCAAGGAGTTATAGAAGAGATAAGCGGAATCTGTAATTATTATCTAAACGGCAACACACGGCGTCCGGTCTCATGAATAATTTAATTGGTTCGCTGCAGTCCGGGACTAAGCTTGCAGGCTTAAACTTGTTGTCGGATAAGCGAGGTATAAGAAGTGTTGTAAATTTGAGAATTAGACGAGCTTACCTGTAAGTGAAGTCTGATTCTAATTTTATGAATGGTGATCTGAAATATAATTGAGTTTACAGTGTAGTAATCTTGTCCACACTCCGCCGGCACCGCGGTTGTTTAGCCTAATTAAAAAAGATTTTTACGGCCAAACACCATACGTCATCTATGGACACTGGCAACACCGAATTCTCACTTGCTTTAGAGAGTATTATTTCCCCTTGCTATCCTTGATGATATCCGTTTCCTCATCAAGGAGACACTTTACTGTTTACTGTTGAGTTATATGATTTAATAATGTAATTGAGTTATATTACATAATAAACAGTTGTGAATTATAATATGTTTTATTGTTGCAGTTTGGGTATCGATTTATTCGATTTGGGTGGGTGGGTGATTATATTTCAGATCACCATTCATAAAATTAGAATCAGACTTCACTTACAGGTAAGCTCGTCTAATTCTCAATTTTATTTCATGGTGATCTGAAATATAATTGAGTTTACAGTGTAGATGTTTAGAGTCTGCTGCAACAATATATATATTTAATGGAATTAAACTAATTCAAATAATTAAACATTTATTGTTACAGTATCTTATGGGTAAAAGATATTCTAAAATCCATAATAGGGAAACTCACATTAAATATTTACAATATAATAACTAGACATAGTGAATGCCAATGATGACAATCAATATGTGCTTTACTAAAAAAAATTGTTTAATTTAATACTGCGAAAGGCAGTAATAATGATTAATTTAGGAATGTTTACTGCTCTAGGCTTATGTCTTAACGTCCACAAATTTTGATGAAACAAATGTGATAGCATAATCATAATGCATTATACAACATTTGTAAATAGAATTGAATTTAATGGATAATTTCCTTGTCTAGATAATATTGTTTTCCTTTATTTATTAAAAATAGAAAAAGAAAAATAACTGCATTACATAAATTTTATAAATAATGTCACAATATATGTATACAACTATGTAAATAATTTAATATAGAACAAGCTTAGTACATATATTATTTGACACATTAATAGTAATTAATGTGATCAAGTTGATCTCAATAAGAACCTATCCTGCAGTAAATCTCAAAAAAAAATTTTTTGTCATAATTTATTACAGCCCTTCCGAACTATTCAGATCAAATTAGATCTGGTAAGTATGTATGAACTACAATGTAAATTTAAATTACTTATCATATGGCTGTATACTAAGAATATAAAAGTATTATACATATGTGTACAAATAATAGTTTATTATAACTGTCTAAATTCATTGCTAGTAAGTATAATTCCCATACTATCTTATATATATATATATATATATAAATGAATGATCTAAAGCTATCTTTTACAAAGCTGGTCTTAGTGCTTATTGATACATTCCTTGAATATTTATGAATAGATAGAATAATATATATTTGTTTATATAGTAAAGGATTCTTAATGTTTAATAACCAATTTGTTATATGCTGAACTTATGTAGTCTTACTTGTACATATGTTGGTTATATTTTGGCAATATTAACTTAAATATGTGTAGACTCAAATAGTGTATCCACATGATTATAATGTGTATCAAGCTTCAGTGAGGCGCATAATAAGTTCCAGCTGTAGTGTTAATAAAATATTCATACCTTTCAGTAACATGTATTAGATGTTAGTTGTATTATCATTCTTAATGTATATAATATTTTCAGTCCCCATAGTACTGAATTGTTTTAATCCCTCATGAGGTCATTCAGTACTGCATGGTGATTTAGTTAAACAGTTTTACTTACATGGGGTATGACTTTTATAGTCTATAAGGATCCCTGAAGACAGGAATCCATTGCTCTTCAATAGTTACATACATAATGACTGACAATAATAAAGTTGTTACTTATATATTCTTCATGTTTATCATTTTTGTATTAATGCAGATCATTCCTTTATATCTTGACATATATTTTCCCATATTCCAGTCCGAAGAAGTTTCACATCTTATGAATCCATATGAATGAAGCGATGTAGCACTATTTTCCTGGAAAATAAAAAGATGTAGTGATGTTGAAATATCAATAAGTATAATTATTATAATTTCCTCTGTAAATTCCACCAGTGTTTGATTTGTATACTAAATACACTGACATCATATTTGTTCTCTTGTTTTAAATCTCATACAGACACCTAGTGTTCAATCTCTGTGCCTCTGCAAAATATTTAGGTAATCACTGGACCAATATACAGAAATGTAATAACATTATTATTATTGTATTATAATCACATACATGCTTGATGTGAGTTTGTAATGCAAATAATGTTTCGTAAAACTAGCAAACAAAGCAGATTTGTTTTTCATTTTTTTTTTTTTTTATTATTATTTTTCCTCAAACTAAAATTTAAGAGACTGGGTATCTTCATAAGATTGCCCTATTTGTATGTCAGAGTTAATGGTCTGTTACATAATATGCTACTTTGATGACAAGTGCCTAAATATACGATAAATGTTGTTATCTGTAACCAATATTGCTAAATGAATTGTTAAACTGTTAATTTGAAATTAAAATTAGTTTACTAGAGATGGTATGAGATTTGTATATTTAATTTCTATATACTTGTGATGCTGGTGGAATTATACATCATGTTATTATCATAATTATGTTTTACAATGATGTAAGTAGGGATTATTTGCAGATGTTAAACTTATCCCATAAGTTATAAGACTGAGTTTCCAGCCCTGTGATTATTCCTGACCATTAAATATGAAGGTATGACAGTCTAAATCTGAGTACAATAGGTGTAAGCATATATTTTCATTATTTGATAACAAGACTTGATATTCACATGGGAATTAACTATTTTATGTAAGTTAATTATATGCTCCAGAACTAGATGATGGTGTCATTTGAAATTTTATAATAATTATGACAGTCTTTTGTCTCCCAGGACAGTCTCCAGAGGTAATTTGCACTGTCAACTATTACATTGTAGGTATTTATGGAGTTAATTAACTTTTAAATGGTTTGTTCCAATTAAATACTTCTAACTTGATTTTACTTCGAACCCAATGCTAAGGTTATTTGCAATATGGGTACTTATATGATATAGGTAACTGTCATTAATATTTCTCTTTACACCCTTAGGACCCTTAAGACTGTACTGATATAGATTTTGGTTTAATGTACGAAATCCAACTTTACATAACTGCAAAGTTTTATTTTTGTGACATGTACATGTAAGTCAGTAAAAATTAATTCCATGAAACCCACATGGATAGCATATTCATTGATAAGCCCAATGATTGTGCCTGCTTGAACTTACTGGTAGATCAGATTAGGTAGAGGTAACTGTAGTCCCATCTATGACCTAATTTATTCTGCAGAACCAATGCTGTGGTAGAGATACTACAAAATAGATAACACAACCTACTACAGTCAGAAATCTGAAAAAAAATTCATTAACTTCACTTTATATTGCTGCAAAAAGAATAATTTTGTACATAGCCCAGTCACCTGATACATATAAAATGTTGTTTATTTTGTTGTTAACCAAATATCTTCTTTCTGGAATGGTTAATGCTAGTGGTTTTATTTTAAATACCCTTACCTGTCACAGGTAAATACTTCTGATGAGTTTCATTGAACTGAACTTTGTTGTATTGTAGATGCAAATTTTATAAATTAGAATATGTTTTATCACTTTCTAGTTCAATTTTTAACACAGTAGATGTAACTCAAAAGTATCAGAAAAGTATATTGCTTTATATTTATGTATAGGTCAATATCAACCAATATTTATTCATTTTTACACACTAGCACAACTACTATTACAGGTAATATGAATGCAATAGTATTACAATATATCACTTCCATGTTTAAATATGCTTGGTAAAGTTATTTAATGAAGTAAAAATTAAGTTCCAAGCAATTGTAGAATAGTAATGCAAATATCAGACTTCCAGAATGATTCTGTTGCATGAATATAACATTAATGCTGTCCGGTGAGCCTCGTTAAGATTGTTATATTCTAAGTTACATTTGCTTTGAAGTTAATACACCTGTTATAGAATAACTATTTTTATGTATACCATTAAACCCCATTTATTGTTATTTTATACTTGTACTAAATATTCCATTACAGTATATCACTTGTACAGTTGCTACCCACAAGTTGGCCAGTTTTAGAGATCTCAGATGGTTGAAAGTTTTCCATATAGTATAGGTACCAATGTCCCCGATGTGGATAAACTTTAATTTATCTCTTTTGACAGTAGCCACATGTTTTTGTTTTGCAATGGCATCATGAAGGCTTTCTGACTCTCTTAGTGGTTACTTAATAATGTAAACATGACAGAGCTAGTTTAATGTTCCATTAGGTATAGCATGGTGTGGGTCATCCATGGATAGCAAACCTTTTCTTGTGCTGTGTGATTGCTTGTACAGTTAGAGTGAAGTAAGCATTCAAGCCATTTGTCACATAAAAATGTTAACACAGGTATCTCGTACCCAATGGCGAATGCGAGAACCGTTTAGTGTCAACAATGTAACACTAAGAGTATCTCGTACTCGACGGTCCAGGTGCGTTACATATTCACCATTTGCCACATAGATATGTTAGCGCAAGCATCTCGTGCTTAATGGTAAATATGAAAACCATTTAGTGTTGGCAATGCAACACACGAGTATCTCGTACTCAATGGTTATGGTGAGCAGTGTTTTAACACATTTGCTACCTGAAAACAATATTACAACTTGCATGCTCCTTATGCAAACAATATCACTTTAGGTTCCTGAAAACAATATCACTTTAGGTACCTACCTATATTATATTCATAGCACTATTTTTTGTCGAATTGATACGAGCCCTCGTATTTTATGACTCTGGTGCGTAATATATAAAAATATTTGTTGCATATTAAGTTAAGTATATTGCATTTTATTCATTATTGAATATTAGCAAAATATTGTGTCAACAAATTGACACAAAATATCCAGTGAGTACTTTATTAGTTCTGACATTACAGTTCCAAGTCCGCTTACAGAATTTATAACTTGAAGTACGAGTTCTTAAGTTATTGTTTATTATATTGTTCACATTTATGTATTGTTACTATTACAGTAAATCATTATTTTCTTACATACCTTTTTGTTGAAACATAACCAATGAATCCTCCGGTCTGAGAAATTGCTTTGTAGAGTGCTGCTCCTGCGATTTCCACTATTCCATCCTGGCTTTTCTTTGTCACTTTCCATTTTCTTCCATTTTTCCATAAGTTTTGCTTAGTTTTACACATTTTACAAAACTTTGAAAAAATAATAGCGCGATGCCATAAAAGCGCGAAAAAGAAGTGAGAATTCGGTGTTGCCAGTGTCCATAGATGACGTATGGTGTTTGGCCGTAAAAATCTTTTTTAATTAGGCTAAACAACCGCGGTGCCGGCGGAGTGTGGACAAGATTACTACACTGTAAACTCAATTATATTTCAGATCACCATGAAATAAAAATATGAGGTATGTCATTGTTCATACAATATAAGTATTTAATGGTGAAATCGCTATTATCAGAAGTGGATAGTTATTGCGTGGATAAACAATAGAAGACCGAGGCAATAGGCGAAAATTTATGAAGATGTTTGTGTGTTTATTTCTCTTTCACCAAAAAAGTAATGATCGGATTTTGTTGATGATAAACAGACAGTTGATGACAGTCTATGACATATATTAAGACACAAAATACTCACTGCTGTGGTAGACACGACTGAAACGGGCGAAGCCGCGAAAATAATGTAGTATTATGGATATATCTCCTTCCCGCAAAAGCTAGATATCAGATTTTGCTGAATTTTCCTTTTGTTATCTGATTAAAGTGGCAAATAAGCGTGCAATCCACCTGTTGGTAAGTGGTCACTGCCGCCATAGACATTTGCAAGCAACCTCAAATAGAACATGGGTGCTATCTGAAGTCAATCACAGATGCTTTGCCTCTCCCGAGGACTATGATGGTCGCCTCATATAAGTGTGCTAGCAACCACACCCTTCCATCGAAACGCAACAAATGCTTCACGTTAGAAAAAGGTGTGCCTAGATATCAGGTTTTGTCGTTATATATTATTACCGTATGGAGTTTATTAGGATTCTTAACGAAGTTTCATAAAGTTAACCAAAAATGAACCGTAGGTGCGTTGCCCACTAGTTAAATTCTTCTTTATCTCAAAATTATCTATGATCAAAAATAACATAGGCAATATTTGACCATACTGGCCAAGAAAACAACTGGACTACATATTAACTGTCGTGGAAAATAATGTTTTATATATCTATAAAAAATACCTATGTTTAAAATTCGAAAAATGATTACAATATATTTTTATCTATTCTTTGTAAATCTTATAATGATGTATTAAAACAAAGGAGGACTTGGTTGGAAGAATCCAAAAAATAGAGTTAATAATAAAAAAAATGTGCAGATAATACATAATTTAAGAAAAAATAATAAGACAAAGAAAATAGGAATGCCGAAAGATAAGCGTAGAATCTGTAATTATTATCTAAACGACAACACACGGCGTCCGACTTCATGAATAATTTAATTGGCTCGTTGCAATCCAGAAGCTTACCAGCTTACACTTCTTGGACTCGAGTTCTGTCTTAAAATGATAAAGAATAAAAACTTTTTAACAAAAAATATCTACCGACTTCCATGTCACAAAAAAGTAAAAAATAATTTAAATATATTTTGGTCTAGAACATACTCAGTACTTAGTACATAGTCCTGAAGTCGGTGCTCGACATATTTCGCTGGACGACGGTAACTACGTCCTATATGAGCACCGACTTCAGAACTATGTACTAAGTACTGAGTATGTTCTAGACCAAAATATATTTAAATTATTTTTTACTTTTTTGTGACATGGAAGTCGGTAGATATTTTTTGTTAAAAAGTTTTTATTTTACACTTTTTAGTGACTATATTTTTATGTTTGTATTTAAATAAAGCCTCTAAGTTTGCTTTGTGCATCTACATATTCACAAAAATTAAACATAAAACACTTTTACAATTCATACAAACAGGGCGCCCCCTCTGGAAGTACCCCTCCATCATCAGGGTTGAGGAGTTGAAGGTCAAATTTTTCATCTTATATTGTTGCTTAGTAATCTTATAACATATACGTTAGTACCAGGTGGCTAACTTCTATGGCTCAGGCTTGCAGTACCCTGCATCATCAGGGTTTAGGAGTTGAAGGTCAAAATTTTAATTTTGTGCCTCTGTTTGGTATTATTTTTACATACCCGTAAGCACCAAATTGCCAACTCCTATGGTTTAGAATTGAAGTACCCCTTCATCATCAGGGTCGAGGAGTTGAAGGTCAAAATTTTAATTTTGTGCCTCTGCTTAGTATTATTTTTACATAACCGTAAGCACCAAATTGCCAACTCCTATGGTTTAGGATTGAAGTACCCCTTCATCATCAGGGTTGAGGAGTTGAAGGTCAAATTTTTGATTTTATATTTTTGCTTAGTATTTTCTTTACATAACCGTAAGCACCAAATTGCCAACTTCTATGGTTTAGGATTGAAGTACCCCTCCATCATCAGGGTTGAGGAGTTGAAGGTCAAATTTTTCATCTTATGTTTTTGCTCAGTAATCTTATAACATATACGTAAGCACCAAATGGCTTATTCCTATGGTTTTGGCTTTAAGTACCCCTGCATCATCAGGGTTGAGGAGTTGAAGGTCAAATTTTTGTCCCATGAATTTGCTTAACAATTTCATTATATATTCGCAAACATCAAACGACCAACTTTTATAGTTCAGGCTAGCAGTACCCCTGCATCATCAGGATTGAAGAGTTGAAGGTCAAATTTTTCATAGTAAATACCTACATAGTAATTTTATTCTATATTTTACTCAATTGGACTTCTCCAGCTAAGGTTCGGCCGACTATCACTAATTTTATTATTTTGCTCCAAAAAGTTGAAGATCCTATGATTAGAACCTTATCAAACTCTTATCAGACTACCCCTGGAGTACATCCTTTCTAATAAAAAAAGAATCATCAAAATCGGTTGGCGGGATATTGAGTTATTCATACATTTATCGCGTACATTGAAAATGCAAATTTAAGACTTATGCGTTTTTCTTATGGATGCCCTAGTCAAAAAAATACTAAAAAAAAATGGGACCCTATGACACGCACTACCTTTCAAATAAAAAAAAAATCATCTAAATCGGTTCACCCAGTCCGGAGAAATGAGGTAACAAATATAAAAAAAAAAAAAAAAAAAAAATACAGACGAATTGATAACCTCCTCCTTTTTGGAAGTCGGTTAATAATGTTTAATAAAGCTGAAACAAAGTTAATATTACTGATATAATATACTAGCTGTACCCTGCGCGCGTTGCTACGCCATTGCAAAAAAAAAAACCACCAGTAATCTTTGCGAGCTCATGAATAAACTTTGCTAAAGATCATCACATCATCAAATAAATAGTTGACGATTCTATAGAGAACATACAGACAAACATTCATTCTTCTAAATAAGAAGAGAAGATAAAGAGTACTCGCGATACGCAGTTTTATTTTTTCGGTCAATATTTGGGCCTAGTAGCAGGGATCGTGGTCAAGACAAAACCGACCCACGAAGTCGATAGGACCGAAGTTTTTGCAGTAAAGAAATTAAAATTGCGTATCGCAAGAATCCGTTACATTTAAATATCGGTCAAATATAAGTCACTCGCAACCAGAGAGTTCCGTAAATCTATATATTAATACGTGAAGCGAAAACTTGTGATCCGTTTTTAAGATACTTGCCGCAGACGGAGAAGTATGAAATAACGCACGGTCATAGCTGATGTCGAGAAGGATTACACAATGCCAATTTTTTTTTCAAATAATGCATGAAACAAAATCAACTAAAAACACATTACACACACTACCATGCATTTGACATAAACAATAGTAAGACATTGAATTTTTCATTTCGTTTATTATGTACGCATAATAAACGAAATAAAAATTTCAATGTACTATAAAAACACACAACGTCAAAAATGTCAGATGTCTTTGACAAAATACGCACTATTGCTTTTAAATGCAGCTTAGTTAATTAAATCACGTTTTACCCTTGATTGATTATCAAGTTAATAATTATTACAATTTATTTGAGTTTGAGAAATATTCGTATTACTTTGGACAATAAGAAGTTTAGTTTTATTATTGAAATTACGGTCGAATTTCAACCATTGCGACGGGTGGCTAGTATAATTAATTGTTTATCAAATACAAAAAATATACTTAGCTTTATTTAATTTTCACTTTGATAAACCACTCATACCTTAGTCCCAAAAAGTCAACGTTATTTACCATGAAATGAGAAATTTCAAAATGGTAAATAATGAATGTTTTTCAGTACTTTATTGGAACGTTTGAAAAATGTCCTTTCCGTTACGCTTTTCAGGCTGACGCTGAAATATTATCGTAATTGGTCTGAATGTCGAACTTTTGTTCCAAATTAACATTTATAAATTGTACATTTATTTCGGTCGTTAACTGAAACACGTATAGTGAAAAGGAAAATTGTATTTTTAAACAATAAAGATATTGTTATGGTATTTAAAACCAATAAAGATCAATGTTTAAAAAATATATTAAATTATGAAGACGCAATTACATAATATTAGAGCATTATCCTGAAATTCTTTTCCATCATACGTATTATTAATTTTAATATAATTTAATTCGATATAAATAATCAATTAATACAAATAAAGTTTTAATTTATTTGTATTAAATTTATTACAATTTCTTTTTATTTTCTTTTACTTCATTTACTTTAAAAAAATATGTTTTATTTACTTTTAATATTTTGTTTTGTATATAGTGTAAATAGATTTGTTTCAAAGTATTAATAAAGTTATATCGTTTATAAAGTAAAATAAAGTTGGATACCTTTTTATGCATTTAAGAAATGTAAATAATATTATTTAATTTCTGTTTTTATATATCTGTAGTGTCTGGGGACGGTAGTTATAACTAGCTATAAGGTATACTGCAAACTAATTTGATACATTAATCGTTTAGAAAAACATGGGGACTCATATAGTATACTGGTGTTTTGTATCTTAGTGCAAAAATAATAGCGGGGCTAAAATAATACTGCAGCAGTCTCTTAACGTCGTCGTCAACATATTTTTGATCCGTTGCGGGTCACACATCTTTTCTCAGAATGAGCCATTTGTCTGCATTGTCCGCCGCATTGACGAAGTGCAAGTCAGTAGCTTTTACCCATCTGTAATAACTTTTTTGAAGCGCTATAATACATCGTGGGGAAGCCAAGATACCTGGATTTCCTCATGATATACACGTAATTTTAGAAGAATAACATTTGTGTTTTCTTGGTATTCAAAACTCTGACCCTCAATCAGAAGCCGAGTTTCAACCATTAGTCTATCGCTACTAATCTGGGGGCACGGCAGAGCCCCCGCCAAGTCGAGCAAAAAGCGGCACGGCTGTAGCATACTTTTCTCGAAGCAATTCGGTCCATTTTCAACCTTTATAATAATTACTATAAAGAAGTGGTACCAACCATATACAATGAAGCAATGCTCTCAAAACCGTATAAAATAACACTCGTAGTTAAATTCCCATTCCCTACTTCCCAAGAACATTAATTAATCAGTGAATGCAAATGAAAAGAAAAACAAGAAGTACATAAGTTCTGCAATCTGCAACTTCAGCAGTATAATTTGCTGGAACTAGTTATTAAGTTGATTCCTAAATGCGAGCTGGCGACTGAAATTCATAATTCACGCAGCTACCATGAAATAACTTGTCGAAGTTCTCAACTTGTTCTACGTAAATTTGAAATTTGTCACGCGACTAGTCTAAGGATATCGTCTTACTCTCAGCTACGGTTAGTTAGCGAGCTACTAAATCAGACTCTAGTTACTAACTAGTCATACTTATTACTAGTTAGTGACTAGTGTCTGGTTTATAAATATACTAGGCTTTACCCGTTTTATATTGGATGGGCTACATTGTTTTTAAGATTTGAAATTGAATCTTATTTCTTACCATACGATTGAAGTTGCCAACAAGAATGCGGTAGAGGAGACCAAGGAGATTTGTGACAATTTTTACTACCATGAATTAACTTGTCGAAGTTCTCAACTTGTTCTACGTAAATTCGAAATTTGTCACACGACTAGTCTAAGGATATTGTCTCACCGTCAACTAGGGATACTAACTACCTAGTGACTAATAGCTGCTTTATAACTAAACTAGGCTTTACTCGTCGCTTCGCTCACGACAACCACAGTAATGAGCATGTTTCAGCAAAATCCAAACAGTAGTTTTGGGTTAAACATTAACAGACACACATTTTTTATCTGATTGAAATAGCAAACGACCAAACAGTCCACCTGTTAGTGGTCACTGCCGCCCATGGACATCTGTAACCAACTTCACATAGAACAGGGTTCTATCTGAAGTCAATCACAGATGCGTTGCTATTCTCGAGGACTATGTTGGTCGCCTAATATAAAAGTGTGCCGGCAACTACTGACTTCACGCTAGAAATAGGTGTGGCGGTGGTACTTCCCCGGTCGAACTACACTGGTTCTACCACCTGTAATAAATTTATATCATACATCATCCTCATTTATAATATTAATAAGAAACAAGATAAAATGATTAGTATTTTTCAAAAAATATATGTCCTTAGCCACTATAATCTATGTTTCAAACTTGTTAATGTTTCGTATTGGATGGGTTACATTTTCTTAAAGATTTGTAATTGAATCTTATTTTTGTTATAACATTGAAGTAGCCAACGAGCATGTGCACCTGATTATTAGTAGAACTGCCTCGTATGGACGTGTCTAAGTACCTTCGTACAGAACAAGAGTTCTATATCAAGTTAACCGCAGATACGTTGCTACTCATTTATCAGTAATTTATTGCGTAAGTACAGGTATACATTTGGATATATCATATATTTACAATCATAGTTCTCCGTACATGCCCAAAGGGCGTGCAATTTTCCATATTAATAAATTTGACGAAGTATAACAATCTTGTATTAATACATTTATATAAATGTCATGTTATTTTTTTTAATACAATTAGTTCTAGAGTCTTAAATATCCATTAAATGTCAAATTATTATTCAGTTAAACATTAAATACAATTAAATTATACAAATTTTTATCACAGTAATATATCTTTGTCTTTAATGAAACTCCCGGAAACTAAGTTAGTATCTTCATATAAAAGTGACATTAAAACATAAAGCTGTAAAACCATGAACAAGCTTTGCTTTTTACAGAGGTATAGCATATTTGGAGCACATTACCGACTTTGAGATGATGGTTAAGATCCAGTTACCTTTCACGAAAACATCAAAAGAGTATCACATAAATAAGTGAGCCTTCAAAAAGTGCTATAAAAGTTAACTTTTCATGCGAAAACTTCACGTCTGTGAATCTTGTGAATCTAAAAAATAGACTTCATATTTTGGCTCTGATGAGATGTCAGAGTTGTTGGCAGATTCCCGCGGGATCGCCTGGTGCGTTTATAAGCGTTTTATCCTGTGTACAAGTCTTGAAAAGTGGTGGTCGAATTAGGAATTTTAGAGAGTTTAGTTGATATCATTGCAGTACTAAATTTGAGTCTGAGACATTCGTTTTGAAATTCTCTAATATTTCCCAAGTATTCATTAAAGAAGAAACTAAGGGTGTTAAGCATTAAAATTCACAAAGGATTTAGAAAATTATATGTTATTGTTAGAAATGTTAAGTTTTTAAGACTAACATTGATGGGGACTTCCCACTACGTTATCTTCTTCTTCTTCTTGTGCCACTCCAATTACTGAAGGTTAGCAGTCAGCTCAGCAAAGGCCTTTTTGTCTCTCGCGAGGCTAAACAGTTTGGCGGCACTCGCGATTCCTGTCCATTCTCTGATGTTCCGGAGCCAAGATTTGCGTCTCCTTCCGACTTTCCTCTTGCCTAAAATTTTTCCCATCAAAATCGTTTGGAGAAGTCTATATCGGTTGTTGCGGATGATATGACCTAGGTATGAATTTTTTCTTCTCTTGATGGTTTTTAATAGATTGCGGTCTTTTTGCACTCGTCTAAGAATTTCTTCATTAGTGATTTTTTGTGTCCAGCTAATACCCAGTATACGTCTGTATAGCCACATTTCAAAAGCTTCTATACGTTTTTTCAGGTCTTCTTTCAGAGTCCATGACTCACACCCGTATAGAAGAATTGGCCATATATAACAGTATACTAAACGAGTGCGAAGGTTAAGGCTTAAGTTTCGGTTACAAAGTACTTTGCGCATAGCATTGAAACTATTTCGTGCGACTTCTATACGGGATTTGACTTCTGTATTACTTTCCCATTCTTCAGTCAGCCACGTGCCAAGATATTTATATTTTCGCACTCGCTCTAAGGGTACATTTGCCATTTTTATACATGGTGTTAAATTCTTCTCATCACTAATTACCATATATTTGGTTTTAGCGGCATTCATAGTCAACCCAGCCTTATTACTACATTCATATACCCTGTTAACTATTTGTTGCAGTTCTTCTTCACTCGATCCAATTAGTATTATGTCATCTGCGTATCTTAAATTATTAATTGGTACACCGTTGACTTTAACTCCAACATCCAAGTCCCCTAAAGCTTCTGTTATGATCGCTTCAGAATACAAATTAAAAAGCATTGGTAACAAAATACATCCTTGACGTACACCTCGTTGTATTTCAATATCCTTTGTTTCTTCATCGTCAATTCGTACAAATCCTGTTTGGTTCCAGTACAGGTTTTTTATAATACGAATATCTTTACTGTCTAAGTTGATGTTCGACAGTATATTTATAAGGGTGTCATGATTTACACAGTCAATTGCTTTTTTGTAGTCAATAAAGCAAAGGAATACATTCTGTTGCATTTCTCGGCACTTCTGTATGAGGACCTGAAGGGCGAATAAAGCTTCCCTTGTGCCTACACCTGCTCGGAAACCAAACTGGCTGTCACTCAATTGCTGGTCGCACTGAACTCTTATTCTTTCGTGGATGATGGACAAAAATAACTTTAACACTTGACTCATCAGACTGATCGTTCTATAATCAGAGCAACGTTTAGCATTTGGTTTCTTTGGGAGAGTTATAAAAGCCGATCTTAACCAGTCTTTTGGGATATATCCTGACTCATATATGAGATGGAAAAATTTAGTCAAGGTTTTCACGTGTTCCTCCCCAATGGTTTTAAGAATTTCTATATGTATTCCATCCGGGCCAGTTGCTTTTCCAGTCTTTGCTCTTCTAAGCGCATGTAACACTTCCGAAGATAGTATTGACGCTCCAGTCAAGTTATTAGAATTACAAGTAACTGTTGGTTGTCTTGTTTCGTCTGCAAACATGTCTTTTATGTATGTTGTCCATAGATCTTTTTTGGAGGCATTGTCTAAAATTATCTTATTATTATCATCCAACATCGCAATTTTCTTGGGTTTGTGTATCCTAAGCATGTTCCTAATTTCTTTATGTAAGTGGAATGTATCGTGCTGCTTTTGAAGGTTTTCAATGTTGTCACATTTGTTATGGTACCACTTGTTGCGCGCGTATCTGACTTGTTTTCGTATGCTGTTGTCCAATTTAACGTACATCTGGGGGTTGTTTGTTTTATATCCCCTTCTTTCTTCCATAAGTTCATAAATCCTATCAGTCATCCACGATTGTTTATATATTTTTGAAGACGGTCGTATTATAGTTTTATTTATGTGCATTACTTTAGTGTGTAAGCTAGTCCATATGGTTTCAATATTGTGTGACGTTGGGTTTTCTTTTTCCAGAGCCCAAGTGGTTATTTCTCGTGTTACTTTATTTTTAACATCTTTTTCATTGAGTCGTTGTATTTGGATTTTATGTACTTTTTTCCTCTTTTTTTGATATTTCATTGTACAAGACATGACAGCAACGACAGGATTATGATCGGATTTGATATCCGTTCCAGGATAGGTCTTAGCCCCTTTGATGCAGTTTCTAAATCTCTTATTGATAAAAATGTAGTCTATTTGATTGCGAACAATGTGGTCAGGCTTATCTTGCGGTGAAACCCATGTATACAGACGTCGAGGCGGATGTTTAAAAAATGTGTTTGAGATAACTAAGTCGTGATCCTGACAAAACTGTACTAAAGTATCTCCTCGGTCATTTCTGTTTCCCAAACCATAATCACCAACAGTTCCTTGGACTTTGCCGTTACCAACTTTTGCGTTAAAATCTCCCATGATAACGTTAATATCATGGGATTTAGTAAGTTGTTTCAGTTGTTCTATTTCGGCATAAAAGGGACCTATATCTGAGTCATACTTTTTGTCTGCTGTGGGCGCATAGACCTGTAAAATGTTTAAATTTCTCGGTGAAGCTTTCAATTGAAGCATCATGGATCTTTTTGATAGTGGTATAAATTCTAAATTAGTTTTAATTGTTTTGGTATTGATAATAATTCCAACACCGTGTGAGTTATAGTCGTCACCAGAGTAATACAGTGTCTTACCTTCATCTACATTAAAATGTCCATTTCCTTGCCAATGTATATCGCTTAAACCCAATATATCTATTTCAAGGCAATTCATTTCTTGAGCTATGTTATAAAGCTTTTCTTTTCGCTCTAATCCTCTCACATTCCAAGTCGCAATTCGCAATCTTAGCTTTGTGTTCCTCCCGGGAATTCTTAGCACCTCTGTCCCATCTAAGGGACGCCGGGAACTCGGGGCCGTGTTCTTTGTAATGTCCATTGTTTTCTTATGCCTGAGCTAACAGACTAGGGATTTTAATGTGGTGGTTTCCCGTTGCCTTCCACATCGCAGTTTAATGATAAATCTAGAGGCTAGATCTCTCATTAATTGTTTGTCAGAAACCCTACCGACGTAACTCATCTTCGGCTTTCTGCCAATACTGATGTCGCTGCTTCCCGGCATCAGGGGAATGCTTTTGAATGGCGGCATTTGTTCGCCATGTCACAGTGTCGTCATTGGATATCAATAGCATTTTATAGGTAAGTATATCCCACTATACTTCCCGCTACACCCTGTTAACTCTGCCGCTGTTTGGTCGGGGACTGCTTATTCAATATATTCGCAGCTAACCACTATATCTAGTGGCCATTCACTATCCGCCACGTGTGACCCCGCTAGTAGCCTACAGCTAATCCCTAGCTTGTTTTCTTATGCCTGAGCTAACAGACTAGGGATTTTAATGTGGTGGTTTCCCGTTGCCTTCCACATCGCACTACGTTATCATTTCTATCTAATCGACCTACATCCTGAGTCCTCTTATTTCTTTTAATACGTCCTTGAGTCCTTTCCACGAGACGAAAAATCAAGGTTAAGTTAAAACTTACCACTTATAATGCTCATCAGGACTATATGAATCAACCATCTACTCTATTAATAACTTACTTCAAGTGCGAAGATTGAGTGGAAAGTAGAGAATTTACGAAATATACTTCATATTGTAAGATGAGGTGTCAGAGCGGGTGCAGATTTCCCGCGGGAGCAAACAATGACGCGGAACGACGCGACGCCCGATAAACGCCGCTCTGACGAACGTGAATTCCACATAACAGGATGTACCGATGCGAATATTATTTGGGAATAGTTTGCTATTTGTTATTATCTTGCATATTATCCTTATCCCATAAAAACAATACTTAGTCTCTGTCTCTCAACTTAGTTCTTTTACTGTAAAAAGTTGTAAGATCCATGTAACACTAAGTCGTTTATAATTTTTCAGTGCCATCTTAAGGGGTCCTCTGTCTCAAGTTTTTAAGTAATTAACATTATTACAGAGATCAAATCAATATTGAAAATCTTTAATGTTTTAAATAAATATACCTATTGACTAGCATATCGCACTAAATAATCTAATTTATATATGTATTACTTTTGACATACTTTGTGTTTTCATACGATTTCCAAGTCATTATATGGCATCTTTCGTTAAAAATATGCAATGGACTCAACCTGGTAATACAGACAATTGATAGTTATTACATATTTTCGTAGAACTGTTATTGAAAAGCTTGACTTATACGCATTCGCTACTATTAATTATTAATACATAAGCAAAGTTAAGAATCATGTAGCAGACGGAATTGATTTTTTAGATGGTTAAATATATTCGTAAATCCAGGAAATAGCTGTAACATAATGATCATTAATCTGTCTTCCTTCTCCAACCCTAATGTGAAGTATGCAACAAGTTACCAGTTGTATGGTAAAATGCGTGTCCATATATAAAGAAGCAGTTGCATTCAAATGATTTTCAAAATCAAACACCTCATTTGTCTAGCCGTCGACATATTTTAGATGATCGTATTGGTATTGCAAAAACGTTTGGAATCCTATAATTAAAAAAAATAAGGAGCGTATTAAGTATTAAAAATTTCACGAATTCGAATACAACTTGGTTCAAACGTGTTTATTTTTCAGCATGACGAGATGTCGATGTTGGCAGATTTCCCGCGAGAGGCGCACGACACATCTCTGGACACAGCCTCCTTGGGTCACAATCAGTGACTCGAATATAGCTGTAATCTCTTTTGCTTATACAAGCCACATTTATTGAAATGAATACATATCTATAACCTAATATATGTTTAGAATGTTGAAGTAACTCACTTGTATATGATTTTCTTTAATTATTTTGTTAAGTTTGGAGGACTTAATTGGGTTGCATGAAATATGTAAATTCAACTCTTCTTACATTGCAAAGTTTTTGCAAAGAGATCTCTTTTTGCCAAAACTGTACTCAAAATAGGTGACTGGCATAGGTCAGTTCTTGTATATATCTAAGAAATATTCCATAGCATGTTTCGGAATAAAGTAGTGCCATTTTGTATAGAGTTGCAGAAAATCGCCATAAAATATTAACTCAATACCACCTTCGAGCGATCAAATAATTTTACCCGGTAGTAGAACCAGTATAGTTTGACCGGGGATCTACGCTACAGATTTTAAAGTAGTTGTTTTTAATAGATAGAGTGATTCAAGAGGTTTATATGTATAATACATGCATAATATAGTGGAGAAACTCTGATAATTTAAGGTAAGGCTGAACGAAGTCCGCCGGCTCAACTAGTTTTCTATTTAAAGATGTCCTAGCGTGACTGCATGCATATTTGTTAGTTCAATCAGATAAATAAATAAAATGCACTCCGGGAGTGCCGGCAGAAGTGAAAACTTGAATATTAACGTTTTGTGTTTTGCAACGGTAAGAGAATAATTTTGCACGAATTGTTTTAATTATATCACAATAATAGATCATTAATGTGGTAAAATGCAATATTTACACAAAAATGATAATTTATATTACATAAAAAATAATAAAACTTAAATACTAAAACTTCATAAAAAATTAACACTTTAGAACTGTTAAGATTATTATAAATTAATTTGCCACTTCAGAACTATTATTTTAAATTAAAAAGTTTATCTCTCATACAAATCATAAATATTCAATAAAAATAAAAATATCAGAAACCGTAGCGTAGCGTCTTACGAATTATCGATCAGGTCACGTGTCCTGGCGCGAGTTTAAAATTTTTACCCATCACAAAAAGTTCACAACGCCGCTAAAAAGTTTTCAGTTCAAAAAATCTACTTTACATTTTATCAGTGCTGTAAAAAGTCCCGAAGTAAATGGTATAGGCTGCACTATGTACAGTAAAATACAATCACAGTTACCTAGTACTGTATAAACAACAGAGTACACACACACTTTCACATGAGGCGACCCTCATAGTCCCCGAAGACTAGATTGACTTAAGATGGAACCCATGTTCTGTGTGTATTTCATTACAGATGTCCATGAGCGGCAGTGACAACTTACCATCAGGTGGACTGCATGCTCGTTTGCTACTTCAGTCAGATAAAAAAAGAGTAGCACTGCAGAAATTTAGGTCGAATTTTACGTTACCACACATACAGTACCTACAATTTCCAGTTCGGGTACCAGTATTTCAAACCTCCCACTAGAAATGTTTTCATCCACGTGGCGTTGTAAAAAGTTTTTTCACGGTAAACATTTTAGGGGAATTTGGAAAACACTTCATTCGTTGCCCGACGCGTGTCAGGTCTGGCAGATTTCCCGCGGGACGCCAGACGGTAACGTTGCACCTTCGGGAAGTTTACGTATCGTTACTAAAACTTCAGTAAGTTAGTTGGTACTTTAACAATATGAGAGATTTTGCGCTGAAGTTTTGGGATTTCGACATACATGTTACATGATGCTTAAATTTCAAAACCCCAGACAATAGACATACATATGTGTATGTCAGAAAACGACAGGCATTAAAGAGTCCGGTTTTATAAAAAGTTGATTGTAATATATGTACATAGGCGGTACTGATCAACTTACAACAAGTGAATTGCGTGCTCTTTCGGCAAATTTTATAAAAAATTGTATTAAATTATCACTACATAGTAATAAACAAAGTCGCTTCGTGCTCTCTGTCCGCATGTATGCTTATATCTTTAACACTACGGATTTTAATGCAGTTTTTTTTTAATATATAGAGTGATTCAAGAGGAAGGTTTTTATGTATAATACATGCATAATATAGTGGAGGAACACTGATAATTTTAGATTTTTTAACTTTAAGGCGGAACGAAGTTCGGCGGGTCAACTAGTGTATAGCTGATAGAACTCTACATTTTTACCGTCTCAGTCACACACTTTAAGAACTCCGGTTGAGTTCCGTCGAAGATGCTGAAGTCCTCTTTAATGTGTCGAGGAAGACCGTCATTAAATTCCCACTTTACTCTGTATGTCACCCAAACCACTTAGGTACCTTTTAAAGGCTTTTCTCAATCAGCGAAGAAGTGGTCACATAATACGGACTACCGCTGGACGTATTTATAAAGCTTCCTTCTAATGCAAAAATACAAAGCTTTATAAATAATTCAAAAGTTAGCAACTAATCCGAGCAGCGTAGTTGCTCTTTATAACCGACTAGTATATTAAACCGTAACCAATAATAACCCACATTTAGCAAAGAAATGCCAGTATTCATTGAGATATCAAGGTTTATCGGTCAACGAGGGAATCGTTCAGCAATATGTTCTGACTGTTCAGACCGGAATGAGGTTACCGTTATGCGATTTATTTTTCAGATAATATTACGAATGATAATGTCCGAGAGGCACTTTCACAAAATGATAAATAACTTGTCGCATTGAAAAATAATAACTATAGCGCATTTTTTTAAATTGAAGTATTTCCTACTTCAAGTTGGCGATCTTAGCGTAAGTGGTAGGTGAAGGTGGTAGAACTAGTGTAGTTCGACCGGGGAAGTACCACCGCCAAACCTATTTCTAGTGTGAAGCATTTCTTGCGTTTCGATAGAAGGGTGTTGTTGCCGGCACACTTTCATATGAGGCCACCATCATAGTCCTCGGGAGTGGCAATGCATCTGTGATTGACTTTAGATGAAATGTTCTGTATGTAGTTGATTACAGATGTCCATGGGCGGCAGTAACCACTTACCATTGCTACTTCAGTCGGAATAAAAAAGTGGTCAATGCGGCTCATCGATATCGATAACCAAATTCATAAAAAACAGTTTTCTTTCATAAGTCAGATACAGTTGCCTGGCTTACAGGTGTTCATGCGCGGCAGTGACCACTTACCATCAGGTGGACTGCATGCTGGTTCGCTATTTTAGTTGTTAAAATAAACAATGTTCCATAGCAGCAACTTTTGCACGTTCTCAATTTCGTTTAAAAAAAATCCTACATTTATCGTATTCTCGATAAATTCGCTACTCGTGTTGTGTGAGGCATATGCCGCAGTTTGTAGGTTAACTACAATGTTTCTCTCAAGTGGGGTGAGCTTCAGAGGCTATTCAGATAGCTCATCTATATCTATTACTGCTCTCTTCGATCGCTTTCACTTATTAAACTCGACCTTACATACTCGGTGGTTTTAAGAGGGGAGAAATATATCCGCTTGCTTCTTAATGACTGACTAATTTTTGTATCAATACTGCCCACTTATGTGTTTCATCGTTAACACATTATTGTCCCACTGCTGGGCACAGGTCTTCTGCCGTAATGAGAGAGTTTAGGCCATAGTCCACCGCGCTGACCAGGTACGAATTGGTGGACTTCACATACCTCCGAGAATTATATATTTCTCATGATGTTTTCATTCACCGTTAAGCAGTGATATTTAATTTCTAATACGCACATAAATAAGCATAAGCGTGCCTGGGTTTAAACCATGGACCTCTCGATTGAGAGCGCAAGTTCCAACAATTAGACTATCACTGCTCTAATCCACTTATGTGTTTAAGGGTTCTAAGCTTGTACTTTTGTATAAATTAGAAAAGAGAACCTTTTATATGTAACTACGTTTTGCAATTTTCATTTTACTACCTATTCAAAATCTAATATCGATTTTTTCTTAAGAGCTTGTTGTCTTCCGGTTTAAGTACCGACTAAAATTACTGGAGTACGGCAGCTCCCCAGGCATGAGCTAACGCAAAATCTCCCTTTGATAAATATTTATGATACATTCGTCACAATGGCATTTAATTTCTAACTTACTCAATACTTTAAAGTCACAGTGCTTGATTTTTTTATCTGTTTGTAGTAGCAAACATACAAACGGACACACTGCCGCCCATGGACATTTGTAAGCAACTTATTTTTAATGCGTTTAGATTCATCTTCTGGGTCTGGGGCTGGGTATTTGTGTATTCGTCAAGTGTCCATGGTACCCATGACACAGGAGAAAATCCTAGTGTGGGGCTATGAGTGTTTCTACATTCATAGCTCCACACTAGGATTTTCAAACCCATAGCCCCACACTAGGATGCGTGTTTTTTTATATTATTATCTATGTTTAACCAATTACTCTTTTGAAACAAATGACCACACACTGGCACAACTTCAAGTTGGACGAATAAAAGTGAAGTTTAGTAGTAGATTTCCAAAACTAAAATAATTTATCGCGTTCAATTTTACTTTGTGAACGTATTTCGAACTACTTTCGTTTGACGGAAAAATCACTTTTAGTCCATCGACTCGTTATTTAAGCTTTAACGTATGAGAGTTAAACTTTTTGTGGATATTCAAAAATTGGAATTTTTTTGTTCAAAAGTTGTTCGGTTAGCAACTGAACGAGCTATCGAAGTTGGCCCTAGTTTATCTGTAAACAAATTATGGACTTACATTTAAAAAGTCTGTTATATTCACTTCAGTTCTTCATTAAGACAAGTTGGATATTTCATCCGGAATAATAATGAGTGTGGACGCTTGGGCGCATTTTAAACCTTCGTTTAATCGAAGATACAAACATCATTGGAAATATTTACAAAACATAGTAGTTTTACCCCATCCAACCTTTAGATGTCTCTGTTGGACATAGGCCTCCCCTAAATCCAAGGTGGTAGAACCAGTGTAGTTCGACCGGGAAAGTACCACCGCCACACTTATTTCTAACGTGAAGCATTTCTTGCGTTTCGATAGAAGGGTGTCGTTGCCGGCACACTTTTACATGAGGCGACCATCATAGTCCTCGGGAGTAGCAACGCATCTGTGATTGACTTCAGATGGAACTCATGTTCTGGATGTAGTTGCTTACAGATGTCCATGGGCAGTAGTGACCACTTACCATCAGGTTGACTGCATGCTCGTTTGCTACTTCAGTCAGATAAAAAAAAATAAAAAATAATAATGGCACTCTAATCGACCCTGTGTCTTCTAAATCCAGCGATTTTCCACTCTCTTCTTCAGAGCATCGGTCTACCTGGTTGCGGTAAAATTTGTGCTTCCTTAGACTAAACTTTGTCGCCGCTTGAGGATCTTCCTCCCCATTATCGGTCTTTCGAGCAACGTCTATAGCCCATTGCAACTTTAGCTTGGTAATTTTAAGAGTTATATTGATAAGCTTAGCTTAGCTTGTATACATTTTGTCAAATACTATAGTGGTACAGTACTAAAGAAATATAGTAATACAGTGAGGAATATTCCATAACTCTACGATTCAATATACAGTCAGAGGCTTCAGAAATCCTATTCTCTCCATAATATTATAATCCATTATATATAAACTAAGCAGATTGCGATAGAATTTATTCCATGAAATAAATACTGGCGGCACATCTCATATCCTTTTGCGGATAAATTTACTATTGAGGCTCCCATTTCAGGTCACACGTAACTCAGCGTGAAATAGTGGTGCCGAATGATAAAGATATTTTAAGACGATATTTGAGAAGAGGGGAGATGTTTTATCTGAATAGGTACTTGCTATTTCACTTGAGAATTTTATCATGTATAGCATCTTTATGAAACAATTTTAGCATTGAAAAACGTACGTAATAAATAATAACACGTTGAGTTTGTTATCATAAATTAAAACAAGAAGGATTTTCCCCCGTTTTAACGATTAATTCAACAATCCGGACGGTCTATTATACTGATTTCTGAGATGTTGGAAATACATGCCCGTTTTAGGTATATTATCATGAGCAATATGTAAACTGTATATTTTTAAATGACAATAAGATATTATATTTACATTTTATTTATTAAATTCTCTGGCTGCCTAGAATACAAACGGATTTGCATTTTACTTCTGATAGACTTCATCACACTAATATTATAAAGGCGAAAGTTTGTGAGTGTGTATGCTTGTTACTTCTTCACGTCTAGAGTGATTTTCATAAAATTTGATGGGGAGTTAGCTGAAACTCAGGATTAACATATAGGCTGCTTTTTACTGTGTAAAAATATCTTATTCTCACGGGACAAACGATACATCGATTTTTTTAACGCGGGCGAAGCTGCGGGGTTTAGCTAGCATCTATGTAATGCCCATAGGCGACAGTGACCGTTTAATACGAGATAGGTCAGTTGATTCGTAAAAGTTTCGGCAACTATTTAATTTTCTAACTTCTACGAGCTTGTTCTAATATACAACCAATAACAGTACGAATAGTTTACGATGTTCAAATTTCTATCATTCCATGCGCACACTATTTGGTAACGTGAGTTACATTTGTGGTTTTTCAGTTTTGTTTTGAGTTCGGCCAGCCGCATCTAAAGCGCGCCATATGTTTAAATAAAAGCTGTACTGATCGTGTACTGTTAAAAATGTTGCAGCGACGCATCGTCGCGGTTCGGGAACGGTGAATTTCACGTCGACCCCATTTGTCTGATGTTTTTTGTAACGATTTTCGCCAGAAAATACTGGCGTATTTACGTCAGTTTTCACGTGAGTGTATCGGCCTGATGTTAGAGGATTTACACACCATAAACTGCGACCACAGTTCGTAGAACTCGTATGCTACTAACTATAATTTATTCGTTCTATACGTCGTACCAAAACCAAAAACATTTACGAAATCTGAGTAACTTTGATTATCATCTTAATTGAATGAAGTTTTACTGAGCGACGGGGTACCGAAACATTACCAATATACTTATATTCCGTTAAATTCCAAAAATGTTATTAATAACTTAAATTTAATAAATAGTAATTTTCTTTATTTGCTATTTTTTATGACTGGTATTAACTCTATTGCCTATTTATTGTACCCTCATATTATTTTGACGTCATTATTTATTGTTTACGAGATTCGAACTACCTACTGAGAACATCATAATTAAATATATTATTTTTATTTGAGGTAGTAAACGAGCAGGCAGTCCATTTGATACTGTGTAAATGGTAAATGCAGCCCATGGACATCTGAAAGCAACTTCATACAGAACATGGGTTCTATCTGAAGCCAATTACAGATGCGTCGCTACTCCCGAAGACTAAGATGGTCGCCTTATATAAAAGCGTGCCGGCAACCACACCCTTCTATCGAAACGCAAGAAATGATTCGCGCTAAAAATCGGTGTGTGTATATAATTGTATGTGTGTGTCTTAAATTTTTAATATGTGTAACATATTAAAAATTTAAGATTTAGTCGAAAATAATACTAAAGCCTTGCGACTGCGACTTAAAAATATACATTAATGATTGATGGTATTTAATAATGCATCGTTATTTCCTACATAAGGATTATTATTTTAAGTGCTTACTCGTTAGCATAAATTAACATATTGCCATTAATGTTTACTTATTGTATTAAGTTCGCTTGTCATGTTTACATAATGCCCTAATTGTTTATATATTGCTGCAGTAACGTGTTTGTTATTGTCTTAAGTGTTTATTTAGTCTTAAGCACAAGACATAATACTATGAAAAACCGGTTAAGTGCGAGTCGATCTGATGCACTAAGGGTTCCGTACCATCAATCAAAAATCGGCAAAATAATGACGATGTTTTATGGGAGCCTCCTTTAAATATTTATTTTAATCTGTTTTTAGTATGTTTTGTTATAGTTAGTATAGTTAGTATGTTTTGTATAGTTTTGTATAGCAACAGAAATACATCATCTGTAAAAAATTCAATTATCTATCACGGTTCATGAAAACCTAGTGTCATGAGAGCCTGGTGGTAAGCAGACGGAAAGGCGGACCGACAGCCACACGTACAGACTGACTGTGGAGTATTTGACGACCCGCGTGGCGCAGCGATTACCGGTCTGCCGCGCAATGGGTCCCGGGTTCGATTCCCGGCCAGACAGGTATCTGAATTATGAGTTTAGATTCATGTTCTGGTGTTTTTTGTATTCATTTTGTGTGTGTCCCTGGTACCCACGACACAGGAGAAAATCCTAATGTGGGACTATGAGTGTAGAAAGCGTTTGTTAGTAATAGGGTTCCGTTTTTACCCTTTAAGGAAAAGTTGCGGTGATGCAATCTTGTTTCGAAATATATTCTGTTAACTTCAAGATTCTCCGTACTTTTTCTATTAAGTCACACTTTTTTAACTTTTTTGTGTCTGGGTTCGATATAACTCACTTTAATATTGTATTTAATTAAACGATTTTTAAAAGATAAGTAATGTATTTGTACAACATATACCTGATAGTAAAAGATGTTATATATTTTTCATATTTTTGATTAACTTTCTTCAGTTATTTGAGGTAAGTACCTAACTGAAGTTTTTTGACTTTCATTTTTATTACAGAATATGGTGTCCAGTTATCGTCATATTAAATAAGGATAACAAACATGTTAACCTGGCGTTGCTTCCACGGCATTGGATACCTTTTGAAGGTTTCCCCCTCGATGACAAAAATAAAATCTCTAGAACCACAGAGATCTACATATACATTAGTATTTAACCCTTTTGGAACAATTCTTCAAAATAGTAACATAAAGGTGTTGTAATATAAATATTTCTGTGATAGTCTATTTCCTAGAGTTCATTTGACATCGATATTGTTATGATAACAATAAACTAAAAATGTAATATTAAGAAATTATAAAGACAACGTCATTCCACACAGTGAGTCGATTCCGATGATATATCATGTATTATATTCTTAGTGTTTAGCTTGTGGCAAAGAAATAAACTATACACATACAAACATATAAACAACATTACCCTCCTTGTGACGAAGTCGAGTAAAAACTGATACAATAGGTCTTACCTTATAAGTGCCGAGGTGCTCCACGACGCAGGGCAGGCTGGCGTCGCGGCCCAGCGCCACTGTCACGTTGGGGATGGGCTCCGCGAACCGTGGGTCCTCTGTCAACACTGTGAACACAATTATATTCATCTGAGGATGTGATTTCTGACAGTTTGAAGGTGGAAACAAGGTGAGTTGGCGTAATATCGGGGTAATACATATAATTTGTTTTTTATCTTTTGGAAGGAAAACCTAAAGGAAGCACGCGCGTTGTTTCAGTGCACATCTCATAAACAACAGATACAGGAATTAAGTTTCCACTCAGAGGAGGTGACCTCAAAACAGATAAACTCGAGACAGGCCAGGGTACAGTACAAAACTGTGCCCATGGCCTCACCTCTTATCAAACCAAGAAAGATAGAAATCCGAGGAAACCTCTGTCAATCTAGCAACAGAAGGGCATCCATGACGGATATTTCGATAATAAATAGGTTGAAAATCTGTGTATAATTGCCCCACATATAAAGTTAAGAGCGAGAAATTAGATAACGGTTTTTGGTTGAAACTAAAAACTATTACTTATTTAACGTATTCAATATTATATATTTAGACAGATTATATTATTGTCTACGAGAACGAAGTCGCGCGACCTGCTAGTGTACAATAATTAAGAATCAGGACAAAATTTCTTTATGGTTAAAATAGCTTCATTTTTTTTATAGGATTCCTTCCAAACTACTTCAACTTCAAACTTAACCCCTCCCTCAATACTATCGTCAATTACTCATGATAAAATAAAAGTTATTTTTTACTTACTAATGTCAGTTCCTTTTATTTAATATGATATATTATGTAACATTTGTAAATTCGAAATACGATTTAAAATCATCGATACGTTAGTACCGAAAATCGAAGTATCACATTTCCTAACTATTTCGAATGTCCAATTAGAGCCACATTTTTCAATGTTCGGCGAATTTGGCACTACATTTACCTTCGAACTATATATGGGTCAAACGACTTTTTCGACTATGGGGCTTTAAAATTCTAAAAAAACATTTTTCTGTTTTTAATTTATTTTTGGGTATTAGATACGTTTTTCCAGAACTCCTGATTTGTTTTTATAAAGCTTAAATTGCAAAAAGTAAACAGTCTGTAAAATATAACTAATAACAATGAATTTTATAATATCGTTTTTGAAATAGTAATCGTACCTGAATAGTACTGCCATTTATTAATTAAAAGTAGCAAACGAGCATACATTCCACTAACAACACAGGATGGTAAGTGACAACTAAGGACTGCAGGTTCATTTGCTACTTCAAACATTTTAATTTGTCATAAGTAATGTAGTTACTCTTGATACTACGTTACTCTTGAAAATTCAACTGTAGGTATTTTTTAAGAATCTCTGGCTTACTACACTCTTCAAACCAAATGCCTGTGCCAAAAAATAAGGGCAGAGATGATGCCACAAAAGTCGAATCACAACCTACTAAAAACGACGACGACGAAACAACGACGAAATAAAACGGTTCAAATAGAAAATACTTCATATTTCAATAAATGAAACATAGGCGAAAACTCAATTTCCGATCTCTCCGCCCTAATGAACCGAACTGCTAACGTTTCATCCGCTATGACTTACAATTTATGCCAAATTCAAATAACATTCATAAGACGCGCTAAGCGAGTTGCCAGTTAGAAGTTATTCGAGCGAATACTCGCTTTTTCGTTTCTAGTAAAACTAAACTAGAGCTGTATTTGTGAATAAAACATAGTCATTATTTTGATATTAAAGTAAATTGAAAATGAGCACACAAAAGTGATCCCAAATGATTATTTCGATTAAATATATTGCTTTTGGTAATTGGGAGAATTTGGGATAATTCGCGCCACTGAAGATACACACACACGCTTTCTACGCTCATAGCCTCACACTAGGATTTTCTCCTATGTCGTGGGTACCATAGACACAAACAAGAAGAATACACAAACACCTAGACCCAGAACATGAATCTAAAATCAGATACTTGTCTGGCCGGGAATCGAACCCGGGAGCCATTGCGCGTCAGGCTGGTATGGTAACCGCTCCGCCACGCGAGTCGTCAAGATGAATTTATATAGTGTTAAGCGCTGCTCTGTTCTGGTTTTCTAAAGGATATGACGAGACATAGTTATTTGAAGCGTTTGACCTTGGATTAAATTCAAAGATAGCTATACATTTATGGCCAACTTCATTTACGTCTCTAATCTTATTAAGGTGTCTCCAGATATCTCCAGATATCTTTGATGGTCTTACCAGGTGGACTTTATGCTACTTTGTTACTATGATATTATGAATGAAAGAGCTATGATGACCTTGTCTTGAGACAGCACTCTGATAGTTCCATTGCTCGGAGCATGAAGATGCATAGATAACTCCAATAGCGTGTTCCAGAATATTTGTGTTGCCGTGTCTTTACTACTTTGGGAAAGTCGGTACATCGCCATTTCCGATTGTATAATATTTGTCGGCGCGACACCGCGTATTTGTGAAAAACACGTCGCCGATAATAATTATTTTAGTTAGTTTAAAAATAGAAAATTGTTTGTTTATTGAATTAGCAACTTTTAATGATTTTTAGAATTGTAATTTAGTTTACCCTCCATAAATTTGTTATTGTCACACTGGTGGTGTGACAATAATATTTGTTATAAAAAGGCGAGCGAACGCCGGTAGAAAAAGGGATTTCTTGTTTAAACGCCGAAGCGATCGGACCTCCTCAATTGTGAATAAATCGAAGAAGTTTACTCCTGTGTTTTACTTCAAATCTTCACGAAAGGAAAATAATGAAGACCTCGAAGACTCCTGGCCATCCTGACGTCACATATCTCGCATATCATTTCGTTATATTTAATCATATAAGACATCTTTGAGTTAGATCATCGACAGCAAAATTTGCTTATAAATTTAATAGGAGTAAGAGGAATTTCATATTTTTCATAGGCAAGCTAACAGTACTTTAGTACTTATTCATATGATCGATCTGCAGCAGACTACACATAGCGTGAGTTACGAATATAAAATAAATCCAAAAACTGATGCACGAAATCGCGGTTTACAGACTTATCGACCTACTACATATAGATTACTAATATGTAATAGAAATACAATTTTGTACTATTGCACATTGGTAAATACTTATTTTACTGTCGATATCACTTTAAAGTTTTTTAACCGACTTCCCAAAGAAAAGAGGTTATCTATTCGTCACGTATTTTTTTTTTTTTTATGTATGTTCGGGCGAAATGGCCAGAAATCGTTTACCTACCGACACAATTCATACGACATTGTATGCGGCTAGTTTCACAGGCAGTCCCATATTGAGGAAAATTAAAACCTTCCGGCAGTTTTCCCGGAAAATTGGAAAATGTCGGTTTCTTAAAATCTTGAATAACTTAGGTGTTTCTAAACCGATTTCCATTTTCTTTCTTTCATTTGATAGGAAATTTCATCGCGCAACTTTTTTTCTTGGACATGGGTATGCTGTGATGCTTAACTCTTTGAGTTATGGGGTGGAAACCACCATCACTCCTCGAGTTTTTTAGATAATTTGTGATAACTCGACTTCTGCCGATTCGATTCTTATGAAACTTGAAATATGTATTATATGTCGTCAACCCATTATTGTCCCACTGCTGGGCACGGGTCTTCTCTCAGAATGAGAGAGTTTAGGCCATAGTCCACCGCGCTGGCCAAGTGCGAATTGGTGGACATCGGACTATGTACTAAGTACTGTGTTTGCTCTAAACCAACATGTAATTAAATATTTTTTTACTTTTATGTGGCATGGAAATCGGTTGTATTTTTTTGTTTAATTTTTTTTTTGATATCTGTAATAGTTACGAAATAATAGCCTGTGCACACTTAAAGATTACATCCTGTATACGTTCAGAAAAAAATATCTGCTTTAAACACAGTCAGGTAAATTGTTCTAACTAGTTCCCAAGTTTTGGAATAGTGTGAATATCTCAGATATTGTGCACCATACGAATACGTATGTAAATTTGCGGTGTCCGAAGCACGCAGAGACGATTCCCGACGATTGTTTGTTTTGGCTCACTTGGGATTTCCAGATCTAGTTAGGGGTTTTAGTAAAATAATATTATTTGAACCTGATTTACGTGAAATCTCATGTGGGGTTAAAGTATTTATAGATAACTACATATATATTTGATGACCCGCGTGGCGGAGCGTTACCATACTTGTCTGACGCGCAATGGGTCCCGGGTTCGATTCCCTGCCAGACAGGTATATGAATGATGAGTTTAGATTCATGTTCTGGGTTGGGAACTTTTTTTTAAGTACTCTCGGGTGTGTAGGTTTCCTTACGACGTTTTCCTTCACTGAAAAACAGTGATAATTAATTTCTAATACGCACGTAAATTAGTCGTGAGTGCCTGGGTTTGAACCTAGGACTTCCCGATCGAGAGGTCAAGTTTCAACCATTAGGCTATCTTTGCTCGGTCTCCAGTCTTGATTTATGAATTTAATAAATTACTAGGAAATATAAATTTTCACATGAACTATGTATGAATAAACCCTGGCCTAGTTATTCTAGCCTAATATCACCTTGTCTATGAACATGTGCCATATGGCAACCATATAAATTAGAAATCTTGTTGTCCTCAATATGACAGTTTATTGTTATTTTTGTACACAGCTTTATCAAAAAGCTCCATCAAAAGCTCTACTATTCCAGTTGTTTTATCTGCCCTGTCTATCAGCTGTCAGCTCAGGCCGAATACTACGTTATTATTGTTTTGATTGAACTCAATTTCGATTACTATTGGGAAGTTGTACATTTTATTTTTGTGGAAAAACGTTATCTTTCAATTATAGTACATGAGACCCCAATTCACTGAACGTACAGATGCGTTGCTACTCTCGAGTATTAAGATGGTCACCGCATATAAAAGTGAGCCTTCCACCAAAATGCAATAGTTGCTTTACACTAGAAATAAATGTGACGGTGGTGCCATACTTGTTTTGCCACCTTGCAAATATAAATATGGATATAGTACAAACGACACGGAACGTACGGTTGTAGTCCACTACAACCGTACGTTCCGTGTCACTCCTTCCTACGTCCACGTAGAGAAGGAGTGCGGAATGTTAATATTTTTCTTCGAACAAAGCATATAACATACATAAAATCAACTAAAAACAAATTACACACACCCTTTTTTTTATATCGAGGGGGAAACCTTCGAAAGGTACCCGACGCCGTGGGAGCAACGCCGAGTTATGTGGGGTTTTTTCATTACTAAAACTATTATAATGAAACCATAAAAAAGTAAATTTAACTGTGGCTTCATTTGTTTTATAGTTTTGTTTTATTGTCACAAGGGAGCCAGTTCGGAGTAGGTTCAGTCATAACTAGTGTTCTTGTCTTATATGTTTTCTCTTGTAATTATAAATATATTCAGTTGATATATAACTGTGTTTATATACCAAAACCCTAATCTAATAGGTTATGGGCCCAGTGAGTCTCTGAGAATAGAAGAAAAGAAGAAAAAGGCAAAGAAAAAGTTATACTCAATTTTACAAATATTTGACAACATAATTTCAAAATGGAACAGACACGGTCTATGAATCTAGAAAATTTTGATGGAAATAATTTTCGGCAATGGAAATTCCAAATAAAGTGTGCTTTAAAAGCAAAAGGAATCGATATAACAGTTCCGAAAATGGCAGAAAATAGTACTGAGTGGTCTAAAAATGATGGTATGGCGATGTTTATTATAACGTCATCCATGGATTTCAAACAGATATGTTTGATAGAAAATTGCGAAACGGCTCAAGAAATTATGGTAAGACTTGAATCCATATACGAGCAAAAGAGTGAGCTATGTAAAATGTTGATTCATGAAAAATTTTACGAATATAAAATGTCAATAAATGACAGTGTCGCTCAACACATTTCTAAGGTAGAATCCTTAGCTAAACAGCTAAAGGAAAGTTTTGAAAGTGTTAGTGAAATGGCCATCATTACGAAAATACTTGGTACGTTACCCCCCAAGTATAGATCATTACGTCAAGCGTGGATGTCAATGGATCCGAAACAACAAACAATTGTTAATTTAACAGCTCGGTTACTAGATGAAGAAGCGAGTTTGGCATGTGAAGAGGAACAAGAGACTGCTCTTCTTGTTGCTAATAAAAGTTGGAAGAAACAGCCAAAACAAAACGAGCCGAGTAGTAGTGGTATAACCCAGAACAAACCTACTAAACATAGATTTGAATGCTATAATTGTGGCAAGCGAGGTCATTTTTCTAAGGAGTGTCGTTTACCTAGAAAATGGAATAATAGAGAATTTAGAAATCCTCAGCAAGAAAGCACAGATAAATTAGCATTTAATGTAGAAAGTAATACATGCAGTGCAGAAGAAGATACTTGGATTTTAGATAGTGGTGCCTCTGCACATATGACTTTCAGAAAAGATTTCTTTGTAGAATTATTTGAGTGCAACCAGAAATCATTGACACTAGGAAATAAACAATCTGTAGAAGTGTCTGGTGTAGGTAAAATATTAATAAAGAGATACGTCAATGGACAGTGGGAGGACAGTGAACTACATGATGTTTTGTATGTCCCAAACCTGCGTAGAAACTTATTTTCAGAAGGAGCAATAGTAAGGAAAAATTATACTATTATGAAAAAGGACACAAGAGCTTTAATTTACAAAGAAAATAAAGTAGTAATGAGTGCTAAAATTACTGAGAACAATTTATTTGAGTTAAAAATAAGAACAGTGATCCCAAATACTTGCAATTTTGTTCAGAATGCTCCAAGTGATATTAAATTGTGGCATGAGAGACTTGGACATATCAATTTAAGACAAATTAAGAATATGGCTGAAAATAGTATTGTGGAAGATTTGAAACTGAAAGGCATCGAACAAAATGATTTTGTTTGTGAAGCATGTGCATATGGAAAACAAAGCAGATTTCCATTTAATAAATCTATGCGAGGAGAACTACAGCCAGATGACCTAGTATATAGTGATGTATGTGGACCAATGAGTCATTCATCTATTCAAGGTATGAAATATTTTGTATTATTTAAAGATGCAGCTACTAGTTACAGGCATGTATATTTTATCAAAAACAAAAGTGATGTCTTGGATGTATTCAAAGCCTATAATGCTATTATTAAAAATAAATACATGCATAATGTAAGAATATTACATACTGACAATGGGACGGAGTATGTGAATAGAGCATTTAAGGAATATTTAGATAAAGAGGGGATAGTTCATGAGCGTACTGCACCTTACACACCAGAACAGAATGGACGTGCAGAAAGGGAAAATAGAACTATAGTAGAAAGTGCACGCTCTATGTTATATGCAAGAGATGTGTCGCTAGATTTATGGGCAGAAGCTGTAAACTGTGCAGTTTATATATTAAATAGAACGTCTTCAAATCAAACTCCTAATAAGACACCTTACGAATTATGGAATGGGATGAAACCTCAGATAGGTCATATAAAGGTATTTGGAAGTATTGGTTATGTTCACGTTCCAGATCAATTAAGAACTAAATTGGATAAGAAAAGTCAGAAGATGATTCTTGTTGGTTATGACAATGTCAATTATAGAATGTTTGACATAAGAACCAAGAAGATTAAAATATCGAGAAATGTGTTATTTGATGAAAATCAAGTTCTAGAAAAAAGAAAAAATATTGCTGAAATATGTATAAAAGATGATGATACGCCAGTCAGCCAGAATAGTGAAAATTCTGAACTTATAGATAAAAATGATACTTCAGGTAAAGTGACACTATCGGAAAATTAAGATAGCTTGTTGAGTTGCAACAGCGATGATTTAGCATATGAACCATCTCAAGAGTTGGAAGATATATTACCGCGGAGTTATAATTTAAGACCAAGGTATAACAGGCAGCTTGAAGCTAATCTTGTAGATCTTTCATTACCAAAAACATATGAAGAAGCTATAAAGAGTCCCCAGAAAAAAGAATGGTCCGAAGCTATTAGAGAAGAATTATCTGCACTTAAAGAAAATAATACTTGGACTGCAGTAAAGCGTTCTGATCAGCGAACCCTTACTACAAAATGGGTTTTTGCTATTAAAAGAAATGAGAATAATGAAATCATACGCTATAAAGCTCGTTTGAGTGCACGTGATTTTACTCAGATTAAAGATGTTGATTATCAGGAAACATTTTTACCAATAACAAGGTAAAGAGCAACTTGCGGATATTTTGACAAAACCTTTACCAATTCTATCTTTTGCTTCTGAGAGAACAGATTCTGTTTAAGTATTTTTTGTAAAAATGTAGCCATTGTTAAAGAGTCATGGAAAGTTAAATTTAAGGGGGAGTATTATAATGAAACCATAAAAAAGTAAATTTAACTGTGGCTTCATTTGTTTTATAGTTTTGTTTTATTGTCACAAGGGAGCCAGTTCGGAGTAGGTTCAGTCATAACTAGTGTTCTTGTCTTATATGTTTTCTCTTGTAATTATAAATATATTCAGTTGATATATAACTGTGTTTATATACCAAAACCCTAATCTAATAAAAACCCCCCAGTGGCCATCCTTAGCTCTGTGTGGAGGACACCGGGATCTCCAACAGACCGCTGCCGGTGTCCTCCGAGCGCGATGCCCTCTTCGGGCTCTTCCCAGTAAGTATTGTACTCAGTGCGCCTCCCTGGTGTTTACGATAGCATGTGCCACACATGCCGTCGTCCCACACGGGGTCGCTTGGCAGGACGGTTCGGGCTCCCACTCTTACCGCCCGCAACCCAGAAGTCCCTTTTAGTCGCCTCTTAAGACAGGCAGGGGATAGCTCTATTCTGATCCCGGAACTACAGGGATAACATACACACTCTACCGTGCATTTGTCACAAACACATAAATATTAAACGAAATTAAACATTCAACGAAAACACAGAAAGTCAAAAATGTCAGACGTCTTTGTCAAAATATCCGTTATTGATTTTAAATGACGCTTTATCACTTAAACCCCTTTTTACCTTTCAGGTGTATTAAAATAACTTGAAAATTAATATAAATTGAATTAAGGAAATACTTAGGACAATATCAAGATTAGTTTCTAAGTTGAATTGCGGTCGAATTTCGACCGTTGCGACTGGTGACTACTTTTCATAACTGCACTGAATGGCACATAGTTTGACTCTGATCTTATAAAATAAAGGTCATGCAAAGAAAGCAAACTAAACCAAAATGTGTTAACGTAGTCTCTGTGGCAGTGATCCCGTCTTGTATCCCGTCGTGACATCTGATATTCTCTTTGTACTCGATCTCCCGAGTTGCGCCACAAGAGAATTATGGCCCGAGACCAAACCACAATCACTAAATTACACCACATACCCAAACACAGCCATTAGGAATGCCATTACAGCTTCTCCTAAGCTAAAGATATCTCAAATAGCATCGATCAAATGTAAAATACAGTACATTTCTTATGGTGGAATTTACATCGATTACTGTATATATTTTACTAATTTAAGTTAAATTTCTATCATTTAACTATGATAAAATTAAACCGTAAAATAAGAAATTACTTAAAAGGTTTAAATTATGAAGAAACAGAGCGATCCTACAGATAGAACCTACACACACAATCACACACACACACACAATAGTTTAGTATGTGAACGTCATATTAAAAAGTAAATTATATTTTGTTGATTTAAACCATGTCTTGTCTCGGTGGATGAGCGGGGTACCTGTAACACAGGTCTAGAACCTAGTACCGGGCCCTTGCGAATATTTATATGTTAATCTGTCTATATCAATAAAATATTTTTGTTTTTTTTTTATTTTTTTATTAATTTATTACAGCGGCACTACCCGCTTTCGATCTTTTTAATCTAGATTACGTATCAAATTTCAGCGAAATTTGCTCCGTAATTTTTGCGTGAAAGAGACATACATATAACATAAATATATCCTTATAGACTTTCTCCTATATATACGAAATATGCATACAGATTACCCATGTTTACATCTTTTGCAACTCATTTTAGCGACGAGACATGTTTTACATCTTTTGCAACTCATTTTAGCTAATGTATGCATGTAACTTTCTTCCTATACCCATCAAACCAGAATACTACTACTACAATAACTATTAATAAATACAGAGTACTACTAATAAATAAACTAATTCAAGGTAGTAGAGCCAGTGTAGTTGGACCAGGGAAAATACCACCGCCACACCTATTTCTAGCGTGAAGCATTTCTTGCGTTTCGATAGAAGGGTGTGGTTGCCGGCACACTTTCACATGAGGCGACCATCATAGTCCTCGGGAGTAGCGACGCATCTTTGGTTGACTTCAGATGGAACCCATGTTCTGTATGTAGTTGATTACAGATGTCCATGGGTGGTAGTGGCCATTTACTATCAGGTGGACTGCATGCTCGTTTGCTACTTCAGTCATAAAAAAATATAGTAACGCGTGGCAGATGATACAGTAGAACCGTATGTATATAAGTGTATAAGTATTATATACTTACTTTCTTTTATACTTCGAACGTTTCCTTTTATTTCAAAGCATGCATGTATTTACAGTTAATTATGGAAATAACACAACAAATACTTTCTGCTTTTTGACTTCCAAAATTGCTCTCCGAATTGTTATCAATTATTCGTACCCTATACAATGTAAACCTAAATAATTTGACCCAAACAAAATTATTCCATATTTGAGCTAAACTATTAAATAAATTACATTTTAGTAATAGGTAAGCCGATCGGTTTCTAATTGGCGAGAGATTCGCATCTATCTCGATAAAAGCTTATCAAGTACCACAATATCTGCCTAATGAATACAAATTGAAGATGTTATTTATTTTATTGCTTATCAATAAAGTCCTTAAAGGTAGGTAATCTCCACTCTCTTCAATTGTCCCACTGCTGGGCACGGGTCTTCTCTCAGAATGAGAGAGTTTAGACCATAGTCCACCGCGCTAACCAAGTTCGAGTTGGTGGACTTAACACACCTCCGAGAATGTTTTTTTAAAGACCTCTCGAGTGTGTAGGTTTCCTCACGATGTTTTCCTTCACCGAAAGCACTAATAACCAATTTCATACACACATAATTTTGGTAAAATCAGTGATGCGTGCCTGGGTTTGAACCTCGGACCTTCCGATCGAAAGAACTAGTTTCAACCATTAGACTATCACTGATCTCCACTAATCCACACTTTATAAACGTATAGATTAAAGCCGTGATTCGCCTTCGAGCCTTCCATCGAAGCTACGGTTTCAGCTTCATTCGGTCATTAAATCCACCATCGGTAAAACCTTTGGCTTCTATCAAATTGCGCTACAGTTTTGGCCAGTCGATTGTATCTATCAAGCGTGTATATAGAAAAAAACTGGAACGAATGCATGACACAGCACTGAAAGTGGTGATGCGCTGATGTAAGCGTACCCTGGGGTAATGGGCTTACTTCGCAGTTGTAGTTCGATTCGAAATTCACATTATTTTGAAATGTTATCGTTTTTGTGCAGTCACAAAGTAAAAATTGTATTTATCTCTAAGACGGATTTTTGCATATTTTGTAAACTTTCGAGTTCGGTTACGGCTTCGGCCAAAAATCAATGTTCGGTCGGTAACTTTTTTTTTATCTGATTGAAGTAGCAAACGAGCATGCAGTCCACCTGATGGTAATTGGCCACTGCCGCCCATAGACATCTGTAATCAAGTACATATAGAACATGGTTCTATTGTAGTCAAATATATATATGCTTTGCTACTCCTGAGGACTATGATGGTCGCCTCATGTAAAAGTGTGCCGGCAACCACATCCTTCCATCGAAACACAAGAAATTCTTCACGCTAGAAATAGGTGCGGCGGTGGTACTTCCCCGGTCGAACTACACTGGTTCTACCACCTTGAACACTACAGCCTAAGCCATACAGATTCAGATAGGCTCAATCCTAGCAATGGGACAAAACTGGGTCATACCATTATATCAACGCCCAATTAATCAACGATCTAACATAACAGATATTCAGCAGTTAATGAAACGCTCGTATGATTTAAATATATTGATTAATATTTCTTAATCAACCGCCAACCACGAATTTCATCGTTCGTAATTACACAGATAACAGTAATTAAAACGGGGATGGCGGGGTGGTCAGCGTTTTGACACCATAGTGGTTTGATGTGCTGAGTTTTCGAGGTTAAAATTTCACATATACACACTAAATAACGTATTTAGATTTTTTTAACTGGACCGGGTGGTGTTTTTTTTTCTCAAAGCAGACACTCTAACCTCAGATCATAGATCATAGTCCTCGGGAGTAGCAACGCATTTGTGATTGACTTCAGATAGAATGCATGTTCTGTTTGAAGTTGCTTACAGATGTCCATATGCGACAGTGACCACTTATCATCAGATGGATTGTATGCTTTTTTGCTACTTCAGTCAGATAAAATAAACACCTTCCTAGGATACCAGACGTCGTGGGAGTGATGTCTGGTTATGTGTAATTTTTACCGCACTAAAACTCCCAGTTGGGGTCTTCGGCGCTGCAAAGTAGACTTCGAGATCCCCAAAGGAACGCAATTAGAGTCCTCTAAACGTATTATTCCATCGAACTTCACACAGCTGAACGGCTAGGCCTTTTTCTTGACGTAGAGAAAATCTTCAAAAAATACACCGAAGCCTTGGGAGAGACTCCGAATTATGTGGGATTCTTATACGCTAAAACCTCTTCAATGGCCTTCTTCAGCGTTTGCAGGGGACCCTGGGATCTTCAATGGAACGCACCGATGCCCCATACGGCGCCCCTCACGGGCTCGTCTCTTGGGGGACGTGTAGCTGTCTCCCTGCACCTTATGGTGTCTACGACTACGTGCAGCCATATGCCGCCTTCCTTCTCAGGGATGCTGGCTGGGCGATTCGAGCTCACACTCAAGCCGCCCCCAACCCCAGGACCCCCTTTTAGTCCTCTCGTACGACAGGCAAGGGGCACCGTAGCGGCATTCTACTCCCTGACTACAGGGCATGAGCGGCTAGACCTATCACACCGTTTCATCTTCATGATGGTATGCCACCCCACATACTAACATTCCTTTCCGGAGCCGTCTGACTGGACGGTTTAAGCTCTCACTCTTACAGCCCGCATTCCTGGAACCCCCTTTTTAGTAGCATTTTATACCGTAGCCCTATACCTACTGATAACGCTACTACAGGGGCCAGAGTAGTGCATTTCACTGTAGTGATTTAGTACTCATCATTCAATAATAATAGTGCTGTCATTTAGTACTCATCTTTAAATGCGTCCAATACTACCTACGCCACAGAAATTTTTAATGTAAAGTAATGAGGGTAGAGAGCGTTCATAATAAACATGATTTTCCTTATTCGTTGCGGAGATTTTATAAATCTACATTTCTTTAACATATTGAGGTTGTAATTTACAACTGGCATAGGCCCGTATTTCTAAGAACGAGTTTATAAAAGAGATTGTATTTTAGACGGATGTTCGCGTAATGTTTTCCGAGTAAAAGAAATGTTTATCCTTTGATGAAACTGGCCTTTTAATAATCAGAGCTCATCGCCTTTCGGCGGTCCATACATATTGTCGAGGTTAATTGGCTCGTGTAAAGTATGCCTAATAACGGAATTTTCATAGACTTTCGTTACCGATACAAATTAAATATTCTTTAATCATAATGTGTAATACTCGGAGCGGACTGATTTATGTAAATATCTTAAGTATTTTTTTTATTTAGTGTCATAACAGAATAATTTTTCACACACTCTCGTTAAAGGTTTCCTAAACGAAATTATTAAAATGAAAATACATTGTTTCCCATATTTTAGTCTTAATTAAAAGATGAATATGCGCGCATTTACCAAAACACCAGAGAACCTATACGTATTTATCTTCTAATTGTACGGCTATTAGACACAAGTTACTAATATTAACGTTTCATGCTAGCATTGAACCTAAAATGAATTGTCAGTGAAAATTCCAGGCTAAAATTTATACGTAGTTCCAAAACTAGAAAAAAAGTAAAGTTTAATAAAGTTTCTACACATTTTAGCTAGTTAGTAAAACTAAAACTTTAACATGGTTTTACAGTTAAAATAAACTTCTCATTTAACTACATATAACGGGTGAAATATTCAGAAAATTGGATGTTTTTAATCAGATCTATATTCATACTAAATGTTTAATACTAAATGTATTCATATCATATTTTTTTATCTGACTGAGTAGCAAACGAGCATGCAGTCCACCTAATGGTAAATGGTCACTGACGCTCATGGACATCTGTAGTCAACTTCATACAGAACATGGGTTCTATCTGAAGTCAAACACAGATGCGTTGCTACTCCCGAGGACTATGATGGTCGCCTCATGTGAAGGTGTGCCGGCAACCATACCCTTCTATCGAAACGCAAGAAATGTTTCACGCTAGAAATAGGTGTGGCGGTGGCCCTTACCCTGTGGAACTACACTCATTCTACCTGCTAAACTACTACTATTTGGTGTCTGCTATAAATGACTTTATATCTCACAAATCTCAAGTCGCAAATGTTATTCTCAAAACGATCCTATTTCGTCTAGAAAGGTCTATGACTCTTTGATCGGTATAGCGCGTGTTGACGGTTCACGGGCGAAAACAAGTCAAAACTGTCGCGCTGAAACAAATTATTGCTTCGCTCATTAATTAAACTGTTTATATCACATTTTAAAGAATTTTAAAGACTAAATCTAAAATAGTAACGAGTACAAAATTAATAGATGAAGTTCATGGGCCGTTAAAAGTGCGTTGTTGGTCATAGTTGGTATGTTTACAACAATTATGTATTTCAAAATCTTGCCACACGAAGACAGTGATAATTAACCAAAATTATTTTATTAGTCGCTACAAAAATTAAACGAAGGAAATCATTTGCATTTAGATTTCTTGTGTTTGAAAGTTATATCGTTAGTTGCATATCTGGTATCATAGTATAGTAAAGTGCAAATCCAGTTCTACATAGTACAATCATTCATCTCCTAATATTTTTTATTATTATTAGGCCATTTTAAGCAATTATTTTGAGAACATTAGGTATAGTAAAAATAGTCTTAATTTTTTTAATTATTTTTTAAGTACCAATACAACTTCGGAAACGGTTTCTATTTTCAACTAAAGCTCCACAGACGGATCGTCAGTGCCCTTTTTAGGTTAGTTTTATTAAATTCTACAGCTCCACTATGAGCCACTGTGATCGCTGTCGCCATCGCTCTCAACTAAGTAACAGTGTTAGCTGGGTCCTAGTTGTGTACGGTGCGGCAGCGGCGGCTTTACAGAAAACCTTATGTAAACTATGTACCTATTTTTTATTTTTTTTATTTATGTTACTCTTTCATTATATACTATACTTACTATAAAAAACGAAAGGTTTACAAATATATAGAAATCGTATACGCACCTAAAAACATAGAAAGCTTTACACCCTGTCAAAACTATCACAGCTTCATATCTAAACAAGGAAAACTAATTTCAAATCAGTGTAACCAGTAAATTAGACCCAAAACTTAATTACTAATAAGATTCATAAATAGGCGACTCGGCCCAATCGGAACAGTTCAGATCCGTAGCAAGTTCGCGCCTATAATAAGAGAACTATTCGAGTTAGGCTCAACTCTTGCAACTATCAAAGTTGGTACTGTTAAATTGATTGACACCGCATCTAATATAGAAGACGATTGTTCAAAGACACGCGCCCCCAGATATGAGAAACGAGATTTAATTACTGAAGTTGAGAACCCTTCAAAATATTGTCTTCATTAAGACTCCGCGCCTTTGAGCGTCGTTTTATTCGAAAAGTTTTCGTGTAATTTCGGAAAGTTAGTTAGCCTATTAACAGTTTCATTTATGATGTTCATCGCCTTGTAAGCTGATGTGACAACGGTGTTTTCGCCTTTATTGTGTAACTTGTGTCATAGGCACATGTTTAGAAATTTTGTTATAACAAATGTATATAATACATTTTTATAAAAAAATATGACATGACAGAATACATGTTATGTACTAGCTCTTACCCGCGGCTTTGCCTGCACGGTCAGAGGGATTTAAGTATTTAACATTAGCATTAGATAGCGTGCTTCAGAACTAGCAAGTGAATTTTACTAATGCCATCTATTGACAACGTCTGGAACTATTAAATGTGTATCAACTAACAAAACATCGATATTATCACGGGAATGATAGAGTGTGGTAAAAAGTAGCCAAGTCTCTCTCCGCCCTCCTAACTATCTCCCAGCATATAAACCATATCACATAATAGCTATGTGGCGACGTGAAAGAGGAACAAACAAACACACTTTCACATTTATAATATTAGTATGGAAGTATGGATTCTATCATGTCATATTGTAACGTTTAAACAATAATGTTCTTAAGCGTATTAAAAAAACCTAAAAGGTATACAGTTTCCTAAATATAAACAGAGGAACACTGTTGTCAATTATAGCTAGATCGTGATAGGTAATCCTGTCTTAAAAACCTATAGTATTTCTATGAAAACAAGAGTATTTACAGATTTATTTTTGAATAACGTACGAACTTCTGATAAGGTGTTTTTTATGTATAAAAAGCATAAAAAGTATTAACCGAGGCAGAATTTATACCATTGGCTTATCTCTAAGTCTTACCTACGCGGCAGAAAAAAGTTAAATATTTGTAATTATAAGTTTTTAAGTATGTATAAAGACGCGGTGAATAGACTTTTTTATCTGATTAAGTAGCACACGAGCATGCAGTCCACCTGGTGATAAGTGGTCACTGCTGCCCATGGACAGTAAGCAACTTCAAATAGAACATGGGTTCTATCTGAAATCAATCACAGATGCGTTGCTGTAATGGTCGGCTCATATAAAAGTGTGCCGGCAACCACACCCTTCCATCGAAACGCAAGAACTGCTTCACGCTAGAAATAGGTGTGGCGGTGGTACTACTTCGATAAAACCACCGTTCTACCACCTTGAAAAGGGTTCTTTAGGCGTAAGCCTGAATTAGAAAATAACAAAAAAAATGATATTCCGCACCCAAGGAGATGAAATATTATTAGCTACTAAGTAATAAAATGAAAAACTTACTTTGGATTACAACTTCCTTCACTCACTTCTTACTTACGACTTACCTTACTTCTTACTGTCTTACGACTTACCTTGACTTATGATGGTGATAATCTGTATCAGGCTTATGGCGAAGCTCCTGAACGGGCTCTTCTTCCCGCCCATGGCTGCGTCAGATCTCTCGCATCGTATTACCAATCACTCCTCGACTTTATTCTGCCCGCGGGCTTGCTCATGACGGTATAGTATCTGCAATAAAAACAAAACTATTTTTAAAACTAATATTTAATCAAAAATAGATATTTTAAATTCAAAATTTTAATTGTACATTATTACTATGTAGGTAAGGATATAGCATTTGGTTAAAATGGTATTACAATATATTATATAGACTTTTTCAATGTTATTCCATTAAATAGGTCGAAAAATCATTATACCAATATTCACGGGTTTATCTGTAACTTTAAAGTTTGTAACAATGACTAATTTTGTTTATTCCTTATTATTACTCTGTCAATGCCGTTATCATGATCGAAACATGGATCGAAATGTCAGCCATAAAGAAATAGAAAACCGATTACCGTGAGTAGGTACCCATTCTATATCAAAATGGATCAATCGCGCAATAATATTAGTCTAAAATCAAACCTAACCTTGAAATCAGCACTTTGATGTGGCAATTCGATGTGATGTAGCTGTTACGGGTATGTTCTGTTAGGCGAACGTGTATATCTCATATAAAATTATTATGTTTAAAAAAAACTAGACTGCTTGAACTTAAGAGCGCTTTCACATTAGGTCGGAAGTAACGCGGCCGCCGCGCGTCAGCCGCGCGACTGAAACGGATGCTTTCTTATTATTGAAATAATTATTCAGTATTTATTATTATTTCCATTATAAAAGTACAGCGCGCCACCCTAATGAAATTTCCCGCGGATATAGTCCTAAAAAGCATTCTCTGCAGTCCCGCGGCTGCCGCGTTGTGGCCGCGCTACTTGCGGCCTAATGTGAAAGCGCTCTAAAAGAGAAAACACGTATGACAATAATAAAATACATTAAAATAGATGCTGTTACGAAAATACGCTTGAAAAACAATATCCTCCTCCTGAGGCAAACAGGTAAAAACAATCACGATAATTTACTAGGCATTAATATTAATACCAACAATTAAATCCCGACATAATAGCATTTTATTAACCACGTATATTGTTTCGAAATAGAACAAATTGAACATCCACACACAGAATGTTCTAAACATCAAGGCGGCTAAATTTGTCTCTTGCAACGACTGAATCGATAATGTCTGCCAGACAAGCTTAACTGACTTATCTAGCCGCGTACAGGTTAACTGCAGATGTATTGCAGTACGTCTTCGAGATATGCACCACTGTTACACTTATGCCTGGCATATAGTTCAGTAAACATGATTCAATTTTGAAAAATGTCTTGAATCACGTCTCCTGGACTGCAACGCATTTGAAAACAGTTTTAAATAAAGCCTCAGACTTTGTACCCGACTTCAAAAAGAAGGGAAGAAGGTCTTCAGTTCAGCCGCTATATTTTTTATATATGAACATGAATTACTCCGCCGTTAATGACCGATTTAAATTATTCTTTTATTATCGTGTAAAGACGAGCTGGAAGTTGGTTCCACTTAAATATGGTTAGGATATTAGCGCTCATATCGGACACATGTAGTTTCGTCGTGATTCAGCGAAATATGGTGAGCGCTGACTTCGGGACTATGTACTAAGCACCTACTGTGTATGCTCTAAACCAATATGTATTTAAATTATTTTTTTATTTTCGGTAAGGAAGTCGGTTGTATTTTTTGTTTAATTTTTTTATGTATTTGGTGTATAAGGGACACCTACAATTAAATGTATGGTAGAGCAAGTTTATTTCTACTCGAGAAATAGCAATGCCATATCTATTTCTAGCGTGAAGCACAACTTGGGTTTTAGTGGAAGATTGCGGTTGCCGGCTCACGGATTAGCAAGAACTGTGATCGCCTTCTGATATAACTCTTGTTCTATGTAAAGTTGTTTACAAATATCTATGTGCGGCAATGTCGACCAGGTGTGCGATGTATTCGTTTGCTATTTCAATTTTATACAAAATAAATATGAAAGAAGTCATAATATACTTTTTTATATAAGATTGAAGAAGCAAACGAGCATGTAGTCCACCTGATGGTAAGTGGTCACTGCCGCCCATGGACATCTGTAAGCAGCTTCATTCAGAATACCTTTCCATCGAAACGCAAAAACTATTTCACGCTAGAAATAGGTGTGGTACTTCCCCGGTGGTACTTCCCCGGGCGAACTACACTGTTTCTACCACCTATTAGACTCCTTGCTATCGTTGAAAACTACCTCAAGACGTCAAATTAGAATACATCGGAGCGTAATACTTCAATCGGTGTGTTAATGTCGTCCAAGGGTCGTCGTGGTCAAAATTCTTTTAATTAGACTCTAAAAGAGAAAGCGCTCTAAGTGTTATAAGGTACCATCTACAATGAATGTTTGATATTTGCTGATCATTGTGACCCTTGAAAAGCTGATGTATCATGTACGCTAATTCTACAGAGTTCTCTATGCCTCCAATAGTTCTGTTTATCACACGTCGGAACATACAAAGGTTGTGGAGATAAATAATTAATCACGGGCTTGACGTGGCTTTGTCTTGAACATCGGGAGGCAGCTGCCGCTCTGGCTGCCAAGTTTCCAAATAATTGCAGTCATTATGTGAACTTCAGGCCCTAATTGTTGAGGACTAAGCTCTCTAAGCCTTTTATTGTCAATCGTTGTAGTTAATGAGTTATAACAAAAATTGTTTTAGAGAACAAGCATGCGAATGATATGTTAGGTGTCGAAAACAATTCACACTGTTTCACGAAAGAAAGTTTTAGTTTTGATGTAAATCATATTCGCCGTTTAGAGCCATACAAAATTAGCAAGCGATGTATGTAGATGTTTAGACAGTGACCACTCATTAGTATTTGACAATTCTCTGAATCGTAAAATTTATAGATTTATAGCACAAAATAGATCACAAATTACTTTTCACTGTTATCATCTCTAATCATTTATTGTCCAACTCAGATATCTCTCAAATTTAGATACTTCAGCTTTATTACAGGTGTTAATTGCTACCAATAGGTACCTTACCATAGGAACTAAAAGTTATATAGCTACCAATAGGAAGTTAAAATTCATATTGTTATGTCTGATTACAACTAACACAACTTTTATTTTTAGCAAAAAACAAAACATTGCCTTATAAAAATCAAATCTTTTAAAACCTACATGTTAAAATAGAAGATTACGGTGCTATTTTTCAGGGCAAATAACCTCTGTAACTAAACGGAAATTATTATTTTTATATAAAAAGTGCCTACTACATTACATATTATGTCATGTTTCAAGAAAATGAATTTGTGGAGTTTTGTCACTATTTCTCTATAAATAAACATTGACAAATGATAAGGTAAAGAATCTACAAATTTAACGAATGATCGATCAATATGACTATAAACTATTTCATCACTTGCATATGTAGGTACACAGAGCAGTGATAGCCTAATGGTTGAAACTTGCTCTCGCAATCGGGAGGTCTGAGGTTCAAACCCAGGCACGCACCACTGATTTATGTACGTATTAGAAAGTAAATATCACTGCTTTTCGGTGAAAGAAAACATCGTGAGGAAACCTTCCTCACAATGTTTTCCTTCCTCACAAAAAAAAAAGTTCTCAGACGTGTGTGAAGTCTACCAATTCGCAATTGGCCAGCGCGGTGGCCTATGGCCTAAACTCTCTCATTCTGAGAGAAAACCCGGCAGTGGGCCAATAATAGGTTCATAAGAAATATGTACACAAACTTTACCATATTTCATCTTTTCTTAACGATTACAATAAGAAAATATTCCTACGAATAAGTCATCATATTCATAAGAAAATGAAAAAGTTTCGATGATAACAAAAGTGGCCATCGAAGTAAATTTGTGTAGCGTTTGGCCTTCGCAAACGAAGTGAGCAGCACAAAGACTCGTTAAGTAGCCGCCGACGATTGATCTGAACCACGCCGGACCGTTGAAGCAAAGGAGACGGTGTTTGGTGCAATTTACAGAAATTCATCTAATACGGTAATTGATTAGACAGGAAAAATCGCGGAATTATCATTGTAGTACGTAACAGGTACTCTTGAAATGCGATTTATGATTTTTTATCGGATTCAAGTAGCAAATGAACATGAAGTTCACCTGATGGCAAGTGGTTACTGCCTGCCATGGACATTTGTGAACAACTTCACAACAAGGGTTTTATCTGAAATCGATCACAAATGCATTGCTACACCTGAAGATTCAGTCGATCGCCTCGTAAATAAGTGAGCCCACAATCACACCCATCCAACGAAACGCAACATCTACTTGACGCTGGGTGTAGAACAGTAGGTGGTAGAACCAGTGTAGTTCGACCGGGGAAGTACTACCGCAGCACCTTTTTCTAGCATGAAGCATTTCTTGCGTTTCAATGGAAGGGTGAGGTTGCGGGCACACTTTTCTATGAGGCGGCCATCATAGTCCTCGGTAGTAGCGACGCATCTGTGATTGACTGCAGATAGAACAATGTTCTATATGAAGTTGCTTACAGATGTCTGGACTGCATGCTCGTTTGCTACTTCAGTCATATAAGAAAAAAAAGGTGTGGTGATGGGTGACCTCCCCGTTCAAACTACACTGTTTCTCTTACCTTTAAAATCTGAATCTATATTTGCGATATTTCGACCCAGTTGCATGAATCGAAACTGCCGATCATATATTATAAGTTCCCATTACATATTAACGTATAGAAAAAATGAACTTTATCGACATATCTAATAAAATATATTAAATCTTGACTTCATACTTTATTATTTTGAACTAAGAGTCATATTTACGACTAGAAAGTTACTTTTTATATTTTTTTATTATAATAATAATGGAGTAGTAGTAGGATGGTCGCCTCATATAAAAATGTGCCAGCAACCACATCGAAACGCAAGGAATGCTTCATGTTAGAAATAGGTGTGGCCGTGGTACCTACCTCCCCGGTCGGACTACAATGTTCTACCACCTTTAAGATAAAACAGTAGCGAATAAGCATAAAGTCCACTCGATATTAAGTTAACACTGCCACCAGTGAGCATTCGTGATCATCCCCAGATAATATTAACGACGTTTCCGAGGTCAGCCATAAATACTTTGTTACCCTTGAAAGCTAAGCTGGAATGTCCCCTATAAGCCCCCGTTCCCATATTTTTCAAACCAGAAAAGTAGCGTTTAACATGAGTGCTATAACCGCTCGGTCACGAAACATTCCCCTGACGCTGCAAGCGTCAGCGTTAAGCGAATTTTGCAAATTTCCCCAATACAATTTTGGTAAATTTCTCTTCGTTTTAAGAGTTAAACACAAATATTAAAAACACTTAGTAAGATAAAAATAAGGGTGGCGGTGGTGCCTCCGGAGTCAACCTGCAAGTTTTTTTAACCCTATTTTCATTTGTGTCTGCATATGACTGTTACATGCCGTTTTGACGACCCACGTGGCGGAGCGGTTACTATACCGGTCTGACGCTCAATGGTCCCGGCTTCGATTCCCGGCCAGACAGGTATCTGAATGATGAGTTTACATTCATGTTCTGGGTCTGGGTGTTTGTGTATTCGTCTTGTGTGTGTCCATGGTACCCACAATACAGGAAATTATCCTAGTGTGGGGCTATGAATGTAAAATGCGTATTTATATTGTCGGACAGTCATAGTTTTGATAACTATATAATGATTATATGTATGTAGCTTAAAAAACGTGAGCCTTTTTATTTTTAATGACTTACTTTTAAGTCAAGTTTTAAAACTACATGCGAAATGTGGGCAATTTTGTACAGTTTTTCAACATAAATACATCAGTAGTATATTTCTATTATTTAAGATACTACTGTGCTTCATAAGCCAGTATTTAAGTTTATTTCAATAAGCAACAATACTTAACTGCAGTGTCTATGGTAAACATAAATATTAGTTCTCTGATATCCAACGTAACTACTTCCGCAAATAAAATATCTGTGGCAGCTATACCTGAAACTCTGGAGATAATTCACCAAAATGTTCAATTCGCCGGCGCTCGTATCTTGGAACCCGCAGGCGCCCGTCGGAAGTCACCCTCGCTCCGTGCCCAGAAACCCGATTTATCCGAAGATCAAATTCAATTGTGTCAAACGAGAAATTGACTAAAAATTCTACTGTCGACGCGGCCGCTATTACATTTTTATGGATTTGAATCTTCTGAGACTTTGACGATATCACAGATCGTAATAATCTTCCAACTTTCCTCTTTTATTGCTCAGGTTTTTACTATAAATTTTCAGAACGTTAGAAGAATTCCGGGTCTTTCTTGCAACCTTTAAATTGCTCTCTTGCATTCGCCTCTTTAGTTCGACGACCATTATATAAATCTGTTCAATATTGTACCTAAATATAAGCTTGTTATATCAACTGTATACAGAGATATTTACTTTTAAAGACAATCAATAGCGTAGTTGACAGTTAATGAATGATAGATCCAGTGTCGTTCCAACGGGGAGGTACCACCGCCCCACCTATAAGGATCATCTTAGTCCTCGGGAGTAGCAAAATATCTGCTATTGACTTTAGATAGAACCCCTATCCTATATGAAGTTACTTACAGATATCCCTGGGCGGCAGTTACCACTTACCAGGTGGGTTGCGTGCTTGTTTCAATGAAATAAAACATAACTTAATTTAAAAAAGTGCATAGACAGGAGCCATAGCTATGCATATAATTATGTACAAAGCACGTATGTCATAAAAGGTGCCATATATTATCCAAATTTTATTTCATTTTAATAAATCTAATTAGTACAGAAATATTCTTCGAACCCATATTACTGAGATATTTGAATAATATTATTATATTTTATGTAACTATGGAAATGGATGTGTGCTGAGAATGTCAAAGTGCGCTGGAAAAGGTTAAAGTCAATTATCAACTTTTTTATTGTAAAAGGGCTGATTCAAATAATCGTTGTTTGGAAATAGCCTGTGTGCTAGTGTATGCTCGTTAGCTAGATATTCAAGTGTGTGGATTTTGGGATACGAGGTAGGAAAATCAACACTGGTCAACGCGATACTCTAAAACTAAATCAGAATGTACGTTACACAAATATATTTCTAAACTCAGATTTTATTTTTCGTAGCTTTGCTTCAATTCTGTTAGGATCCAATAAAAGATTTAGAATCTTCGCTTTTATGAATATAGTAATACATTATTATGATCCATTTATATATCTATGTATACACGATGAGGTATAACATACTTTTATTTATTTTTATTTAATTGCGAAAATCGGATACCGTCATAAATATGTCGTAGTGTGTACTCGTTAAAACGTAGAAATCCCAATTAATTCAGGCCAGAATTTAGTCAAAGTAATTATACATTCAGTTTCGAGTACCTTTGATCTACGGGCAAGATGTCAGCTAACTCAATTCAAGTCAACATAAAATCTTGGCATAGAAATGATTTCTAAATTGTGGGAAGCAATGTAATAAAAGGAAACAACGAAAACTGGGCTCCAAGCGTGGTTTTAAGCGAAATGAGCCTGTTTGAAGCTACTTAAGCTTACAAAGTAAAGAAAAGGTAGCCCGCGGGTACACTGGGCGACATAAAGGTGTATTACAACCGGCCACTGTCCGCTCCGAGCAGTTTCCCGGCCCGAAAACCTATTGCCTTTCAATTTACAATTATATTATCAAAGCGCTACGATTCTATTCACTTCCAACAGTGCAGATATTGGATTCCAAAATTTGACAAAATATTTGCTCAAACATTTTTATCGCTGCCGATATCGTTGTTTGCTCAATGCTCGGAATTATATTAGATTTGATGTTGAACAAAGTCGTTGTTTGACCGCCGGCTGAATCGACAATGTTTATGGATAATTCTCCCTTTGTGTCCTAGTGGCCGATGAAAGAATGTTTACTTTTGACTTTGTTATTCCAAATCACGATTTCCTTGACACGTGAAATACAAGAATACTATTTTAAGATGAAAAACATAGTAATATTTATTCACAAAATATTAAATACTGTTGTACAGGATTCTGAACTTTGAATATAGCAAGAGTGACGTAAAACATATTAATTCTGAGGCAATACCTTCAAAGCCAATTGGCAATTACTTCTCTATGCGATGTGCCTACTACTTTGAAAACTTTGATATCAAATTAACGGCTCCAAGATTTTCAGACAAGGCTTATATCTGCTAATATTTACTGCCTGTACAGCGGAATTTCAGGATTACCGGAAATTTCTTGAAAATTTTATACTCACGGTTACCCATTCAAAGATCGGCCAAACTTGTATGAAAAATACACAGTAAACTATAGTCATTGCAAAGGCAACATCTCTCTTTGACCCGGCGAAATCCCAATATCGATTGCACCTTGATTCGCCGTGAAAAGATTTCCTTTCAAGCTATTCCAAGTTGTTGGAAATTCAGTGAATATCTTTCATAGTCTATAGATGACAGTTGAATTTACTAATAGGATTAATGTCTCTATTGATTGTTCTTAAGTCATTAGAAGGATGATTATTATAACTAATTATCAAAAAATGTTTATCTTGTCTTACTTTGATTTTCTGCCTTAATCTTAAAAAAAAACGCTTTCTACACTCATAGCCCCACAGTAGGATTTTCTCCTGTGTCGTGGGTGCCATGGACACACAAAGACGAATACACAAACACCCAGACCCAGAACCTTGAACATTTAGATACCTGTCTGGCCGGGAATCGAACCCGGGACCCACTGCGCGTCAGTCCGGTATGGTAATCGCACCGCCACGCGGGTAGCTACCATACTGCTTAGAGCTGTCTTTATTCTTTATCGTCTATATTTTTAATTAAATGGCATGATGTTTATATTAAAACATAATAGGGTTTAAGTTTTAGCTAAATCGAAACAACAAACTGTAGAAATTTCAGTCGTTATCTCTCTTTCAGCCAGAGATTCCAATCTCGGCGCCTCTTCGATTGCACCTTAATTTGCTGAGAATTAGATTTCCTTTCTTGCTATTGCCACGTTGTTGAAACTTTCGCAACAGTCGCCTAGGATTAAATATTGTACAATTTCATTCTGACTTTTATCAAACCTTCTATACAATCTCCAGCGATATTCTCTTTTGAAGTGAAACTTCTTTAGGCTCATGAGGGTAAAATTTTTACAGATGAAACGTCACGCCGGTATGCAACGGAAGTGTCGGAAAAGAGAGAGAGAGTGATCGAGACCGATTGAGAGAGAGTAAGACAGGGCGAACGTAGCATGAGCAACTAGCCGTGGAGTGAGAGTAGGGAGCAAGCAAGTGAGAAAGATTGAGAGAAAAAGTGAGACAGAGCGAACGTCGTATCACGCCTTTTTCCCTTCCTCTTAATCTTGGAAATTTAAAATTTTAGATTTGTATAAATATAAACAAGATTTATAAATTAGTTCGCCAAAGAAGTTTCACTTCTGACATGTGTACTTTGTACGCACGCATGTTTTTTTTTACTAAGACTTCATTTAGAAGATTTTAATTATCACAATCAAGAAACCACTGTCTCCAATCGATATTTGAATTCTCAAAGGTAGCAAAACTTTCCATTTAAAAAAATACTTTTAGTAAATCTCAAAGTGGTTGTACACTTAAAGCCACTAAATCAGTCGAAATTCAAGTACTATTTGCAAGTACTTCACTGTGAGAGTAATGTTTAATGATTTTTAATTCCTACCTGCAAACTTTTCCTTTCACGAGCTTTTAGGGGTTATTGAAACCTCTTGAAGAGGCCCTCGAATTCTTCCCGAGAGCCTTTTCAATTTTTCTTTGTACAAGATATGAATATTTTGAAGGGTTATAATGCGATTAGAATGAAAATCTGAAACCCTGTAATAAGGAGCGTGACTAGGAGCAATTTCGACCAATATCGTAATATCGCGTTTTAAGGAAACGTCCTGCGATGAGCCAGAAGCTATAGACGCTGCCGAGATTGGACCACAATGGGATGCAAGATTAAAATTCTTCAATGAGGCTAAAACGTAGTCGAATTAATTAAAATAAGGGTGCTCAGCAATCGGAAAAGTTGATCAAGGAAGTTAATTGTTAAAGGGATGAGATCTTTTTATTTTCGAATTAATTATTATGGTAAAGAAATTTGAGTGTTTTGTTAGTGTATAACAATTCAGAAGTAGCTATTATTGAAACCTTTCTAGTTAAAATGTTTTTTTTTGTAATATTATGATTCCTTAATCATATATGTTTGAATTTATTTAGATAAACTAAATAAGATTCTTGGAAATATAGAGATTCGTTTGCAAATTCCAATTGATACTGTTATGTAGTTGATTAGTTACTATTTAAATCGTAAACTATAATAACATATCGTACCCATTACTGTTTCTTATACAAGAAAGAAGAATATTTAAATCGAAAATAAAAGTTGTATTGCAGACACAACATTCCAAGAATCGAGTTTAATTCCACTAACTGCTTCTTAAGTACAACAAAACAGAAAACAATTAGCAAAAAGGTAAACTTTCCCGAAAACAGGCTCCAGTTGAGCGATCTCCGAGTACGAAACTTCCAATCGGACAACTCTTTCGAAAAACATTTATAGCACGTCACAGGCCACGTAATTCACATTATTTTCGACGTTTAAACTTTCATTCGCAGCGTCAGCCGCAGCGCTCCCCCCAAAAAGGGGGAGGTGGGGGACAGATGATATATAGACGGCTGTCCTCACTACGGCGCGTTTTTATTGCCGCTATGTGTAAGGCTTGTAAAAAAATTACTTGAGACTTACTTTTTTATTTGGGAGCGCTCCGAGACGAGGTGACGATAATTTTTTATACGCCTCCCCCAAATTGCGGGGAACGTCTCTATTTGCCGGCGTAATTGTGGAAAGGCGGGGCGATGGGGGTTGTAGCGGTTGATCTGCGAGGTTGTTACCTGAACGCGATGAGCTGTTTCCGCTTTGTTTGTCTCTCGGCGAACATTTTAAATTCCTCTTTATCAGCACTCATCGGCGAGTCTTCTCCCGGCATTGCCGGTAAATTTTTACGAGTGGCTTTGAAAATGATAATGTTTGGAGGATTTAATTGTAAGGATTTCGCGAGCAAAAATAATATACGTATCGAAAGAATTTATTATGACTATGATCACTATTTAGTACGTCTTTGACGTCTTTATAAGTAGCTTATTTATGTCAGTGATATCAAAATAATATATAAGCACACGGTGCTAAAAAATTTTTGCATTTAGATGTACCATATCGTAAATATTTTTGGAATTCAATCCTACAGTGTGGCTCGTGACGCTAGTCGAATGGTAACAATCGTTACGTAAGTTTAATGCTAAATATTGCAAACGGCCATCTAAATAATAATAATCTAAAATATCATTTTACATAATTTATAACTGCTGATATTATATTTTTAATTTGATAAAAAAGTAATGTAAGTAAGTTACTTTATTAGTCAGTATATCTCATTAATGATCCTCTTTTTAACATACTTTGTATTTATCATTATAATGTGTGCACTCAAACACGATACACATTAAACTCCAAAAAAGCAACCATTAAACTATAATATGTTTTAAAAAAAATATTGCATTTGTAAAACATATTAAAGCACTCAAGTTAGCCTATTCATTTTTAATTCTATAGCAAAGGTGACTTATTCAATAAGGCTTCAAATGAAGAAGGTGCAGTAACATTTTTATGTTTTCGCTCGAATGATTTAGTATAAGCGTGATCGTATATTAAATTGTTCACATTGAAATGTCATACGAACTATGTATAATAAATGGCAGTTGAAAGACGTGTCAGATTTTTTTTCTTTACTTATGTACGTCAATTAAAAACCTGTATTTTTGAAATAAGCAATAAAACTTCTGCGTTGTAGTTAAATACACACTTAGGGCCGGCACTCATATGACGGAGCGCAGCGCAGCGCATTTTTTGCTGTCAAACTATTATCGTCATTGTCCCTTTAGAAATAATATCCAAAATTAAATAACAGCAATTTATTTCTGAGGAGCATGGAAGCGACCATATGCGAAAGGTAGCGCGGGAGCGCGACCGCGCGCGCAGGATCGCGACCGCGCGCGCACGACGCGCTACTCCGCGAGCGTCCGCTTTCGGTCGTCGTCATTTTTTCACGTATGTACGTACACGTATGGTCTCTCGAAAAACTGCAAAACGAATGACGACCGTTTGTCGAGTATATTCCAGCGCATCCGCGCGCACCCGCGCGCATCCGCGCGCATTCTCCCAGTAATTAGCGCGAATTTCGGCTAGTGTGTGATTCGTTAAGAAAATTTCGCGGGCATGCGCTGCGCTGCGCTCCGTCATATGTGCGCCGGCCCTTAATTTGTTTCTCAACAAATTATATGAAATGAGATGTTTTAATTTCATATAGGCCTACGGGGGTACTTACAAATTGTCAATTACAATATTTTTTCTTACATTACCACCACATTGAAAAACGATTTCAACTTTGTCCTCTTTGTCTTTTTTTATTTCATCTACTTTATTAGTATGGAAAAAACTTATTTTGAAGTTTTAGTAAGGAAGTTTTCTCTCTCTATATTCTGGTTTTAATGGCGTCTGCCTGTCTGAGGAGTTTCGACTTAGTCCTCAGCGGTACTTCCACCGTTGATCACAGATGCCTATGAGTTACATTGGCCACTTACAGTGCCGGATTAGCCACATAGCAAGAGTAGCAATTGCTACGGGCCCCGCGACTAAACAGTTACAACACTTATCTGTTATTTATGTTTTACCATCTTTGTTATCCTAAAAATCTTAAACTGAAAGATATAGAAAGCAGATTTAGAAAGTGTCATCTCTAAATTTTCACAGAATAAACCCAGAAAAGTTTACTAGTAACAGTTTTGTTTTATTTCATACCTTTACTTAAGGCAAACTATGGGCCTCCGGTTAAAATTTGCTACAGGCCCCGAGCTGGCTTAATCCGGCACTGGCAATCACGGTTCATGAGATACAGCCAGATGAAAGAGAGGCAGACAGATCGATGGACAGACAGACGGACAGCGGAGTCTTAGTAATAAGGTTTTTACCCTTCGGTTATGGAACCTTAAAAACTGGTACATCTTTCACCATACCGCTCCATTGCAGCCTAACGTTTACCAAATTTAATACGCATCTATTTTATAACGTTACAATTGACAAGACAGCTTGACGTGACAACGGATTAAGTAACATCCCCGATCGCTGTCAATGGGCTCGCGTGTCTCAGCGCTCAGTTGTTCGTGTGACGTCACATAATCCGCACATTGATTACTGCAGCTTACAGCCTTTGGCTTACCAAGGGGAGAGACGGTAAGGTCCTCAGTTGATCACAGATGTCCATTAACTATTACTGGTCACTTACCGCCGTCAGGGCTACCTACTCGCTTCCTACTTCAATATTTGATTTTAGGCTAATATTATCACGGACTTTATACATTGTACAATGTAACGCGTACTCACGATATGCGGTTTTTGAACTTATTTTATTTTCAAACACCGCATATATTTCAATATCGTAAAAAACTGTTCAATTTTCCACCATACCGCTCCATAGCAGCCTAACGTCTACCAAATTTAATACGCATCTATTTTATAACGTTACAATTGACAAGACAGCTTGACGTGACAACGGATTAAGTAACATCCCCGATCGCTGTCGATGGGTCCGCGTGTCGCAGCGCTCAGTTGTTCGTGTGACGTCACATAATCCGCACATTGATTACTGCAGCTTACAGCCTTTGGCTTACAAAGGGAAGAGACGGTAAGGTCAGTTAATCACAGATGTCTATTTGCTATACTGGTCACTTACCGCCGCCAAAGCTACCTACTCACTTCCTACTTCAATATTAAATTTTAGACTAATATTATCACGGACTACAAACATTTTACTATGAAACGCGTACTCACGATATGCGGTTTTTAAACTTATTTTGTTTTCAAACACCGCATATATTTCAATATCGTATAAAACTATTGAATTTTCCACCATACCGCTCCATAGCAGCCTAACGTCTACCAAATTTAATACGCATCTATTTTATAACGTTACAATTGACAAGACAGCTTGACGTGACAACGGATTAAGTGACATCCCCGATCGCTGTCAATGGGTCCGCGTGTCTCAGCGCTCAGTTGTTCGTGTGACGTCACATAATCCGCACATTGATTACTGCAGCTTACAGCCTTTGGCTTACAAAGGTACATTTCGGTAACAATTGATAGTTGTCATTTTAGGAATGCTTCGGTGATTTCAAGATTTAGCGATTGTTTAATATTTGTCAAGTAACATTCGCCAAATTTGGAAACTAAAGTTTCCTGTGCGATCTTTATTGTACTCTCATACAAATAGTAGATTTTCCTCTTATTGTTTGTAAATTTGTAGTTTTTTAAATCAATTTACACAAAATTATGTTTGTGAACTTAAATGTGGCTATAAATACAAAAGTTGTAATAAATCTTTCATTTCAGAAATTTCTACAATGTACTATTAAAACTTTAAGTTATTATAAATTATTTACAATACTTGAATTAAGAGTACCACTAAACGAAATGAAAATGGGAGAAAATCCATAGAAAAAGAAATCCGCCGTCGCGTCTTTATTATAAGTGGCCACATAGAAGCTACGGCAGACGCAGACCTCTGATTGATTGATTCTTGATTTATAGAACACTTGCTCTGTAAATAGTTGCTTACTGATGTCCATGGGCGAGAGTGATCACTTCCTATAAGATGAACTGCATGTTTGTTTGCTATTTCCGTCGTATAAACGTTGAAAGACATTAGAAATTGTAGTATAGCGAGACGTTTCAGAATTCGTTCAACTGTGACGCTGAAACGCCAAGCCTATGTTTCGTAGCAGGTAAGATTTTGAAGACGTAAGGAGCGTCAGGACCTTACTCTCACTCGGTGAGCCTTCCACCTGACCTGTTTACGCATACATCATAGGAAAGCTATCGGTCTGTGTTCAACGTCGACATTTGGCGCAAATTTCGCAAAATGATAACATATGAGCGAGCTAGATAGGAATAATTCACCGTAACCTACCTAATTAGGCCAACACATGTACAAGAGAACGCGATGTAGTGGGTATGTAATTACGGCGATGTGGCGCGTTTAATCAACTCGCGCTAACAAGCGGGCCGGGGCGGCCCGCTCGCTGCGGGCGATCTTACAAGCAAGCCTATCGTGTACATCTATAATAACATCTTCTGATACAACTGCTATCTTTAAATTAAGCCTGTAACGGCTTTATCCAAATTTTAGATAAATTTTATGTATAGAATAGGTTACGACCTATCTAGAGCATAAATGAGGTTTGAGATATCTTTATTCTCATAAGAATATACAATATTCACTAACAGAGAGAATTTTCTAGAATAACATAAATTATTACAATATTGGTTAGGTACACTATACTACACAAGACAATAAATGGAAATTGTATACCTACATAGTTCATTTTTTAAAATATTTTTTTATTTATTCATGGAGAAACATTGGTTTACCAATATGTAGGCTAATCCTAATTGTTTCTGTAGTCCTTGGACCAAAAGCCCTATGGGGCTATGGTATCCTCTGCCTTGTAAAAGGCGACTAAAATGGGCTGCCGTGGTTGCGGGCGGCTAGAGTGGAAGCTCAAACCGTCTAGCCAAGTGACCCCAGAAATGTCAAAAGCATGTGTGCGGCAGCCGTAAAGAACAGAAGGTGCGATGAGCGTATTTGCGCATCGGGGAAAAGCCCGAAAGGGGCAACGTGCTCGGTGGAATCCGGTTGTGTTCCGTTGGAGATCCTGAAGTCCTCCTCTCATTGTTGAGGCCGACCGCTAAGGGGGTTTTAGTGAGACAAAAATCCTACATAACCCACGTCGCTCCCATCGCGTCTGGTATCTTTAAAAGGTTTCCCCCTCATTAAAAAGAAAAAGGCCAATCCTCATACATAAAATAATGCATGTTTGTTTGTACCAGTTTATTTCGAAAACAAGTGATAATTTATAATCGAAAAATAAGGTATAGTTTTAAAATGTTTCTAATTACACTACTTTAATAAAAGAAGACACGCAAATACTTTTATATAGAAAAAATAATATCACACTTCATAGTTCAAAACCAACATACTTCATAAATGATTAACAGCACCTACTTAACTTGCAAAATATTCCGCTAAACTTATACATAAATCATCTGAATTCCACGGATCCGTCGAAGAGTTCAACAATAGAGCCGCAATATACATAAATACTGGTTAATTTTCCTCTCTCGAAGCCTCTTTATTCATACTTGCTAATGTAATTCCAGCGCCGTAATAAGACAGGCCTAGCCGTAATCTAGCCTGACGCGATATTATCATTAAAAGTCATCTGATAATGGTACGACTTGAACAACTGTTGTAACTTTAATAGGGGTAAAGTGATACTGTTTTATCTATGCCTGTGATCATTTGGATACAACCTATTATTGTCCCACTGCTGGGCACGGGATTTCTCTCAGAATGAGAGATTTTTAGGCCATAGTTCATCGCGCTGGCCAAGTGCGAATTGGTGGACTTCACACACCTCCGAGAACTTTTGTTGTTGTTGCGTGTAGGTTTCCTCACGATGTTTTTCTTCACCAAAAAGCAGTGATAATTAATTTCTAATACGCACATAAATCAGTTTTGCGTGCCTGGGTTTGAACCTCGAACCTCCTGATTGAGAGGGCAAGTTTCAACCATTAGGCTATAACTTCTCTGCTGTAATAATTTATTAACTTATTATTTTTTTTAGCAAAAAAACACAAGCTTTGTTTGTTTATCTTCATAATAATATATGTGAGCAATTGTATACGTGATGAAAAAAATAATACTTTACATTATATTTTTTGTAGAAGGCTTTGTTATTACTTGCTATGTGAGTAAGTTTAACTGGTGTAATAAAATTTATTATTATATGTAATTTATTTACGGCGAAGAAAAACAGCGATCGTAAGGATGCCTACACACCTAAGAGTTCCCAAAAAAAAATACTCAAAGGTATAGGAAGACTACCAATTCGCACTTAGCCAGGCGGTGGACTAGGTTCTAAAATGTCACTCATATCGGACAGTGGGTGACTTTGGTGCAATATTTTATTAGGATCTTCTCTTATTTTCTTTAAATGACCCTGCATGGGATACTGTGTGATATTATATCATTGAATGGTTTTATTCAATTCAATGCTATGACATGGGGCTCTTCAAGAAAGGTGCAAAAAGAGCTCTCCTTCAAGGCCGGCGATGCATTGGCGACTCCTCTGGTGTTGCAAATGTCCATAGGCGACGGTGACCACTTTCCATCGGGTTGCCCGTCTGCCTTATCATTAGGTACAAATAAAAATTCAACATCATAATAATATATTCCAAATACGGTAATCTAACCACGACAGTTATTTAAACATGGTTTTGTAAATAGGATCGAACGTTACCTATTTGCCCTCTATCTTGTTAAGAAACATATAAACTTTATTGCGCTTTCTTTGTTACTACTTTACACCTTTTATACTCATATATCAGTTACATAAAGATAACACATATATTATTTCACCTAGTACTACTCATTAAAATAAATAAATGGATCTTTACTTTGTTTACTCAAAAATTCAAGATGATTTTTTTCATGTCAAACTTTTTATTTTTATAGTTAAATATTCAAATGTAAAATTATACAAAAACACTGGTTATCTTACCTCCCTTACAACGTCGCTCTTTATTCATACTTGCTAATGTAATTTCACAAGGTATAATAAGACAGGCCTAGCCTTCATCTAGCTTGACGGGATATTTTCATTTTAATTCATATCATAATGTCAGTGGGAACTAAAAAGAACTGGATGCAACTGACAGGCATCTGACTTATTCCTTTGTTTGGAAATCTTTTACAGATTCTTTAAAAAAACTTAAATAGGAAAGAAAATAAATTACAAATAGAGTGTTTAATTTAATATCATGAATTTTAACACAGATTTCTTTATAGAAATTGGATAAGCACTAAATAAGGATTCCAGAAAACTAATCTCCTAAGCAGGCTTAGGCTGTGAAATAATGAAGGCTTGTCTTAAAACAACGTCAACACTAACGAACACTAAGAAAGGATTTACTAAATCCTCCCCTAAAAAAGGGAAGCTAACCAATGGACGACAGCGTTATTATATGAATAATTAATGCATATTAGCAAAATTTGGGTCGAGTTTAGTTACATAATTGCGGATTCCACAACGTATAATAGGACAAATGGCATGCACCAATTAGGCATATCCGCAAAATTAGTTACGATTTTAGCATTTCAGAAAATCAGGCTCGTTAGCTGACAGTTGGTTTATTTTTTTGATTAACGTATGTGTGGGTGAGATTAACCTTTGCTTGTAAGGCGAGCCCTTGTTAAGATAATTTGCGTGATATAAAGCAACCAGCTGAGCAACGATCATTCCTGGTGTTACAGTTAAGAATTTTTTAGCTTATTGAATTTACAAGGTGGTAGAACCAGTGTAGCTTAACCGGGGAAGTACCGCCGCCACAACTATTTCTAGCGTGAAGCATTTCTTGCGTTTCGATAGAAGGGTGTGGTTGCCGGCACACTTTCACATGAGGCGACTATCATAGTCCTCGGGAGTAGCAACGCATCTGTGATTGACTTCAGATGGAACCCATGTTCTGTTTGAAGTTGATTAGAGTTATCCGTGGGCGGCAGTGGCCACTTACCATCAGGTGGACTGCATATTCGTTTGCTACTTCAGTCAGAAATAAAAGTATTCAAGGTATTCTACACTATAAACTTTTCAATCAACAAAAAAAAAAAAACTTCATTTAGAAGCCCTTTTTTTTTTTTGTTTTTGAGGGGGAAACCTTCAAAAGGTACCCGACGCCGTGGGAGCGACGCAGGGTTATGTGGGATTTTTACCGCACTAAAACCCCCCCGGTGGCCGTCCTCGGCGCTGAAAAGGAGGACTCCGGAATCTCGAAACGACTTCAACCGGAATCCTCCGAGCGCGTTGCCCCATCGGGCTCCTCCCAGATGGGCGGCTGGGCCCACCGCTCCGTCTAGTCTTTACGACGGTATGCGACCACACATACCGCCGTCCTTCCCGGGATTGCCTGACCGAACGGTTCGAGCTCCCACTCTAGCCGTCTGCAACCCCGGAAGCCCCTTTTTTATTCACCTCTTACGACAGGCAGGGGATGCCGTAGCCCTATTCTGATCCCGGAACTACAGGTTGTAAATGAAGCCCTGGGGACTACGTAAGCGTGGATGCATCTATAGTCAACTTTAGACTTATACAACCTATTTGAAGTCTGTTCCGTATGTTCACAGACAACAGTGACCACTGCACATAAGTTCTCAAAGTTTTTTGCTACTTGAAAATTCTTAAATCCGAAGCTCTGCAGATATATTCATTATACCAATTGAAAATATTCCAGAAGCCAGTATAGAAATGGAAGAACGAGCGTCCAATCTAATAAAACCGCAACGGGTATTGTGATGGTTCGGAGCGGGAGGGGCGAAATGAAATATTGTTGACACAATCGGGAATAACGTGCCGAGGGAGATTTTATATTTTCAGAGGCCAATTGTAAAAATTTACTACCGAACCGCGCGCAGAATGGTAACAATTTTCACAAACGTTACCTCATAGACAAAAGAAAGTGAGAATTACGGGATATTAGGCTATTTCATAGCTTTTATCACGGGATTTGAGCGCGGAGACCGAATCAAGAAATTCCGTAACGATAAATACATAACATCCCCCACTCCGCTCACCATGCAGCGCGGCCGACCGCTCGCTTAACGTGTATGTATACGGTACGACAGTACGAAGCTCGCACGGATCAAGACGAGCTGCTCGGAAATTTGACGAATATGTAAGCAGCTAAAAAATACTGCATAAATAAATACATAATTATAATTGCATTTGTTGATAAAAAATGCTATGCAACAAATTAATGGTCACCGAATGCCGCAAGTTTTTTTTTTTAATAAAAAATGCTTTTATTTTTTCATGCAGTGCTTAGAATTTTTAATCAACAAATTGTGCGAGACTTCAAACGTAAGAATACAGTAAGTGTCATGTGTTGAAACATGGAACCTAAAAAAGAAAAACGAACTACACTAATGCTTTTCAATGGTAGCTGCAAGCCACCGCAGTTTCGAGTGATCATATGACCCGTATCCATAATGCATGCAACTATTTGTTAATACCAAGAAAGAAATTCAAAAACCGCATATAGTGAGTGTCCGTAACGTATCAAATATCTTATCGTTTCTAAAACTTACAATAACCTAAATCGATGCTCTTAATAGACATTGAACATTCCAACTCTTACAAAATGCATTCTGAAGGGGAATTTAGGAAAAGTCTTCTGCATATTATAATCCACGTCACGATTACACAATGTCAACCTCAAAAAGTATTTGTACAAAATTTATTAATAGAAATGTGATTTTCTATCCCGTGAAATAACGAAAAAAAGTTACAATAACTACCTCAAAATTTATAATGAAATTAAATAGCAAGTCAGTTGGATAAATATAAAACATTGTACAACTTTTAGCCACAAAAACATGTCCTTCTCTCAGAATGAGGAGGGTTCTAGGTCTTGTGATATAAATTATACCTTCCTCCAACGCTGTAGTTTCAATATTTCTCCCAAATATTTCCACCCATTTTCGTTCGCAACATGTTGCCCGAAAATTGGGTAACAAACGAAGAAGATAGTTAAACTAACTATAAATCAGAATCATATTCGAAATATTACCTGCTATGCTAAAATGTTATTTATGACTAAGGAAATTAAGGTGACTGTTCCTTGTACTGTTGAAATTAAAAGATCCCCTTATTCGAGTGTAAATTTCCTGCATCAACGGCGCAAGTTGTAAGAGTATAGCGGGAACTTTACAACAAGTTTTAAACTAGTAATCGGCGAGGTGCAAAGGAAGTTTGGAGGATTATGCAGTTTTAAAATATGTTCGGTTAATTTACGGTGCCTGATAAGAATACTTTGAGATCATTTGCCAACTTTGTGCTGTATGTAACTAGCATGTAGAAAATAACATAAGTCAAACATTCATCAAAATTGCTCATTTTATTTATTTTAATTTTAATTTGATAAAACATTTTCAACAATTTACAAAATTGACGTTAAATTACATGTGTAATATATTACGTAATAGTGTTTTGAAAGATTTCTTTATGACAAAACCTAGTATTATAGCTTATATAATTATCTTTGTAAGCTATGAGGCTATGTTTTGATTAAGGAAAATGATTTAGGAAGTTATGTAAGTGCGAGCGCGATTGTAAAACTTGTTTGGTGATCAATAGTGGCTAAATTTAACACGCACTCCCATTTATCGGGAGACTATTCAAGCTTTATGGCGGATTTCAAAATATTCAATCCAGATTAATAATAAACGCGTAATTTCCTTCAGCATAACTCATAAGAGTTGCGTGATAGAATATCTTGCAGACTTACAAAAACAGAGGGACTATTTTGAATTACTATATAAAAATCATTACAGAGATGAATTTTGTATTTCATATCCGCTGTCACTAAGGTAATGAATTGAAACATTTGACTATTAAATTTTCGTGAGAATTTAAAAACGCCTTTCACTCATAACTTAGCTTTGATAGCTTCCGCGCTGCCAGCATCAGTTACGAAGTTTTTTCGTTACTGTTTTAACAACACCTAATTTGGCGTCTTAATTAAACAGCTGAGAGCGGTCTTATCTTTTTAAACGTACCCCGCTTAATATTTGATAACCGGTTGGGTTACTGTTTTAAGTTAAAAGTATTGGCGATTTTCTTAAAAAGTGTCATTAGATCTGAATAAATGAATATTAATCGGTGTAATCGCTATAAAATGCTATGAAAACTGGCACATTGGGTAAGTAATACATTAAACCTTTTGTCTAAGGCGTCACGCATCACATTACAAGGTCTAAATTCTGGGTAGCACAGTCTTACGTGAAAACAATCGATATGATGAATACATATTTGTTTATTTATTTATTTCTTTATTGCGCCTCTATAAAATAAAAGTTACAATAGGGCAAACTTAATGTCTGATGGCATTCTTTGCCAGTCAACCCCAGGTGGCTGGAAAATTTGCGGCAGGTGGAAATTTAACAAAATGGTTAAAAAACGAGTTAAAACTGGAGCCGTGCACCAAATGAGAGATTACTTTACGCACCTATGAGTATAGTACCCACCTAATCCGTAACCTGATATTCTAATGAACCAAAGACAGGATTTATTGTAAAGTGGAAACACGAAAAAAGATGCACCCTGAATGCAAATTCCAGGATCACAGATACATGTATTTTACAGACAATATCAAAATGGATATGCATTGCATTTCAATACAAAATATCATAGCCATCCATGGACTAAATATATTTTTTTTCTTATAAGATTGAAGTAGCAAACGAGCACACAGGCCACCTTATGGAAAGTGGTCACTGCCGCCCATGGACATGGACATGTAAACAACTTCAAATATGAAGTTTTATCTAAAGTCAAGTACAGATGCGTCAACCACACCCTTTCATCGAAACGCAAGAACTGCTCCGCGCTAGAAATAGGTGTGGCAGTGGTATTTCCCCGGTCGAACTACGATAGTTCTACTACCAATAATGTAACTATAATAAAAGTTGCCTGTGTTTAGTCATATGTCACTTAAACCTGCTGTTTAAAGGCAAAAAGAACTCCATTGACGATCTGCGTGGGGCAACAGTTACCATACCGGTCTGACACGCAGTGGGTCCCGGGTTAGATTCCCCGCCAGGCAGGTATTTGAATGATGAGTTTAAATTCTTGTTCTGGGTCTGGGTGTTTGTGTCTTCGTCTTTGTGTGTGTCCATGGCACCCACGGCACAAGAGAAAATTCTATTGTGGGGCTAGAGTAGAAAGCGTTTAAAAGAAATCCAGTGCCTACTATATTAGTTATTCCAGTTATACGCGAGTCATAAATAATTTTACAGCAAAGTGCAGAGTGATGCAAAAAGCGGAGATAAGCGCCACGTTATGCTCGAGGGGTTTAGCGAAAATATACGAGTCCGGATGTAAAACCTTTCTTACGTACCACTGCTGGAGGAGTTATGGGGTTTTATTTGCACTAAGACAGTTATTTTTATGAGATTCTTGTGAAGACATTTAATTCACTAGACTGAGTTTCAATCTTATATTATCCCTACTAATATTATAAATTTAAATGTTAGTTTGTTTATTACACTTTTGCGCCAAACTACTTTAACATTAAACTTTCTACACATATTCTTGGAGATATTAGAATAAACATAGGATACATTTATTAAAACAAAATATGTAAAAAAAATATTTTGGCAAATATTTTTTATTACATTGAAGTAGCAAACGAACATGCAGTTCATCTGATAGTAAGTGGCCACTGACGGCCATGGATATCTGTAAGCAAATTCATACAGAACGGAGGTTCTATCTAAAGTCAGTCGCAGATGTGTTGCTACTTCCGAAGACTAAGATCAATTAAGTAAAATCAAATTAATACCATATTGGCTATATACTACAGCGCTAAAGAAGCCGTGCACAAAAGCTAGTTAAAATTATAAATGCTAAAAAATGTCCTCACAAGTTTTGTACGTTTGTTTGTTGAACTTCACGCCAAAACGAATGGTAGGATTTCGTGACCCACACCTGCAATGTTTTTCACACCTTACAGGCATCGACCTCCCACACGCAGCAGCGACTCTGCTCTTTGGCCGCAGAGGACCGGGATTTCGCAATGACACACAATGCATCTCCTTCTCTGCGGCCCCACCGCCAATGCATCTGACAGTACGCCTCCTCCCCGTGCGGGAGACAGGGAGCACGGCATCGACAGACCCTCGTTCCCGTAGCCCCTCTGACGCATCCAGAGCGGGCCCACGGCCAAGCCCACTAGGAGCGTCCCACGAAGCCACGTTTACTAAGCCCCCTCAATACGAAGGTGGAGATCCCCTCGAGGGGCACACAATGTTTATGCCATATATTAACTCATACAATACTCATTACCCAGTATAATATTATGAATGAAAATAAGTATTTTGGGATACCGTCAAGCATATCATCATTTGAAAAAGTCAGATAGCTACTTAAACTTCGTTTAATAAATATGCTCAACTACTAATTCAACGGCAAATTAAGCTAGTCTAGCATATTTATTAATTTCTTGAATCACACGTGATAGTGATTGTTTCATAATCCTAGTTTAAAATCAAGCTGTTTTTAACTCAATCGAATGATTTTAAATTTGCTATCGGTGTTGTAGTCTTCGACAGGGCATTATTTACAATGCTCATCGATCTGACAAATCGGAGGGTAGTATGCATGCATGCACCATACAGAAAGCAGTATGGCGGCGAGTGCGTTGCCGACGCGACCGCCGCTAACCGGCTTGTAAAAATTCGTGTGTGGAATTTATTACCTTTAATTATTTCTGTTAATTGTGAAGATTTAAACTCCATATTTTTGTGCTAAGTGTGTGTGGACTAAAGTGAAGCCTTTGACTTTAGAGCTAGTGTGTTCAGGTGTGTGAACCGCGTGGAGCCTTGCCAGGATCCTGAAGTAAGAAGAATCACAGGCGGGCAATACGTGGCTAATTGTAAGTAGAATCCATATATATTTTTTTAAGTTTCCATGTTTATCTCTTCTATTATAATGTTATTCCTTATTTTGTATGTGAGTTGCGTTTGGGAATAAATATTTCTATATTCCGAGAGCAATTTAGGTAGCCCCAAAATGATATGGTACAGCCTATAACTACCCGAGAGCTCGTTTGACCGTCTTTTATTTTCCCGAGACTTACGGCAAGGCGGTTCTCCTATAGTGACAGCGTATGTGATAAACTTTAAATTGCATTTTATATAACGGTACTTATTAAATTCTGTTAAAAAAACACGCTTTCTATACTCATAGCCCCACACCAGGATTTTCTCCTATGTCGTGGGTACTATGGACACACACAAGACGAATACACAAACACCCAGACCCAGAACATGAATCTAAATTCATCATTCAGATACCTGTCTGGTCGGGAATCGAACCCGGAACCCATTGCGCGTCAGACTGGTATGGTAACCGCTCCGCCACGCGGGTCGTCGTGTTAAAATATGAATAAAGGATAAATTGTTTTCAATAACCTTAAAATTTAATTTTAAAGGTGGTAGAACCAGTGTAGTTCGACCGGGGAAGTACCACCGCCACACCTATTTCTAGCGTGAAGCAGTTCTTGCGTTTCGATAGAAGGGTGTGGTTGCCGGCACACTTTCACATGAGGCGACCATCATAGTCCTCGGGAGTGGCGACGCATCTGTGATTGACTTCAGATGGAACCCATGTTCTGTATGAAGTTGATTACAGATGTCCATGGGCGGCAGTGACCACTTACCATCAGGTGGACTGCATGCTCGTTTGCTACTTCAGTCAAATTAAAAAAAAAAACAAAATTCACTCTTGAAGATCAACTTAAAGTGTCTTATCCTAATATTTTACTGTAATTGTAACTTATATCAGGCGAATAGATCTACGTTATTTTATTTCAAGCAGTTAAAAACATGGTACAAAGACACAAAAGCGCGTACGAGGCTCCATTATGCGATCCGAATCCAACTACAATTATGTAGCGAATCTCCTTTAGATGTTCCAATAGTCCATCTGAAGCACTCGTTTGCGTTTCAATAGCGGGCACTCCGGCCAGTCCCTGGGGACGCGGGCCAGGTATTGTATGCTCCGTACGTCTAACTCACGGAACCTGATTTTAAGACTTTTATTGCTTCGTGAGACGCTGTGTCTTTAGACCTATGATTTACATATATTTTTAAGCTCAGGCGAAGGGTAGTTTTTCGAGCATGATACTAAAATTATCATACTATACTATATATAATATTATAAAGGCAAAAGTTTGTGAATGTCTATGTTTGTTACTTCTTCACGTCTCAACGGCTGGATCGATTTTCATAAAATTTGCTAGGGAGCTGACCCTCTAGATTAACATATAGGCTCATTTTTACTGTGAGAAAATATCTTATTTTCACGGGAGAATCGACTATTCACGATTTGGATGCAGTTACTAAAAAATAGTTTTAGTTTTTTGTCAGAGGTCAGTCATCAAACTAATCTGAAGCGCAGACCTGTCTGACTGCCTGCAGAGGCAGATATCTAAATAAGGAATGAAGTTATATTCGGACTTTGTCTATTTGTGTGCTCTTTTGGATTGTGTTGTATGTTTCAATGCCAGCAAAATTCATGGAATATTATTAGTCGCACCATTTCGTACTTGGCCAGCGCGGTGGAGTATGGCTTAAAAACTCTCTCATTCCGAGAGAAGACCCGTGCCCAGCAGTTGGACAATAATGAGTTGTACCCGATTATTAAATTGTAGGAATAAATATACAGATATTTTAAACGCGTTTTTTGGCAGTAACATATCTATTAGGGATATTTTATATCTTGCGATGGTTACGAGACCTTCTGGAGATAATGCTCATAGAATATTAAAGTATTTATGTTTCCTTTGCCTGTATCTATCATCAGCTAACAAAAATTGAAATTGTTTTACGATAGAACGGGCACATTTTATATGAAGCGATCTTAGTCCTCGGCATTGGCAACGGCGGTTTGATTGACTTTAGATAGGACCTATGTTCTATGTGAAGTTACTTAACCACTAAGACCACTTACTATCCAGTGGAATTTAAGCTCGTTTGCTATTACAATCGAATAAAAAAGAAACTTATATCATATAGAAATATCAGTTATTTCTACAATTCTATGCTTAATATTTTATAGCCTACTACATTAAGCATAGAATTGTAGAATAGAACTGAATTGTAGAATAGAATCATCTAATAATCTATAGCTTAGCTAATACCTACGATTTTAAAATAAATTTCAAAGTGTAGCTTCAGTTTAAAATATTGAAAGTCAGGAGCAGACCGTGTGACTAAAGATTTAAAACGGTCTCAAAGCTCTTCAAAAAGGCTTAACGACTAACATAATTAAATTAATGATGCTACACAAACTAATGTCCTTTGTGAAGACTTGAAAATAATTTCATTAACCTAAACTGCTTCACTCAGTTACAAGTAAGACTGTTGACATATTCTATCATAATTTACTCATCTTACGACGAGCTAAATTAGAGAAGGTACTTTAATTTTGATGATTTTATTACTAACGAAAAAAGTGTATTTAAATCTAGTTAATGATTTTAAAAAGTTCACTAGTACGCTTAACACTTTATTAAATTTTAAAACGATATCTCATATTAACCAATTTTTATCCAATAATATCATGAATATAAATTGTTATTTTTAACTGACTTCAAAGCGTTATGAATAAGGTTAGTTTGATTTTTTTTAATAAATCATAGAGGAATAGGATGGTTATAGTGTTTCATTTACCTATATGTTATATACTTTCAAAAAGAAAGGTACTTTAATATTGATGATTTTATTACTATTACAAAAAAGTGTATTTAAACCTATTAGTTAATGATTTTTAAAAGTTAACTAGTGAGGTGCTTAAAACTTTATTAAATTTTAAAACGATATTTCATATCAAGCAATTTTAACCAAATTATATGTTTTTTAACCAACTTTGAAAGAGAGAAGGTTATGAATTGGGTTGGTTTGTTTTTTATAATAAATCATAGAGGAATAGAGGATAGGATGGGTTAGATGGGTATAATGTTTCTTTTACCTTATTACCCACAAATGAAATATTTTACATAGTGGTAGTAGGTTATATACTTTTAAAAGAAACGAACTTAGTATTAAAAGAACTAGAACTATTAAAAGAAAAGTCTTTCAAAGAACTCAGTATTATCTCTCTTATCTCTTATCAACCCATTATTGGCCCACTGCTGGGCACGGGTCTTCTCTCAGGATGGGAGAGTTTAGGCCATAGTCCACCGCGCTGGCCAAGTGCGAATTGGTAGACAAGTTAGTATTATCAACTTCAACAAAATACCACACCTATTTCTAGCGTGAAGCATTTCTTGCGTTTCGATAGAAGGGTGTGGTAGCCGGCACACTTTTACATGAGGAGACCATCATAGTCCTCGGGGGTAGCAACGCATCTGTGTTTGACTTCAGATAGAACCCATGTTCTGTATGAGATTGATTACAGATGTCCATGAGCGGTAGTGACCACTTACCATCAGGTGGACTGCATGCTCGTTTGCTACTTCAGCCAAAGAAAAAAAAAATCATAATAATAATTCATATTTTGGCCGGTTGAAACGTATGTAAGTAATCAGCCTCCTACGTGCTAGTTTTAATCATTTCATTAAACTAAGAAAGGTAATGCTATAACACTTGAAACTCTAAGGCGGTTCGCACACAAGGTAATCAAGAAAGACGCCAGAATTTCATAACTACGTAGCTAATAAACTCACGAGTTGCTTCGCGGGAATCCATTATTGCTAAGTTAGTTAAAAACTACTTCGACACACGAGTTTAGTAGGTTTGAGTTAGTTTTAAAATTTAACGAACACTTCCGTGAAATGAATATTTCTTTTGATATTTTACGTATACGATTACAAATATTTTACGAGTAGAAAAATAATACAGCTAATACATCTTATTTAATGAGTTATAACTTATGCCAGCAGCTTGAACAGAGCTTGAATTATCGAGGTTAAGAGAATCCTAATTGGCAATCTTGAGCATAAAATTCTGTGGGCGAAATTTTATCCAAACCCAATCGATATTTTTTTTTTTACCTACTTCCAAAAAGGAGGAGGTTCTCAATTCGATCGATACATTCTCACAAACTTCTACACTTATGATTCGAGTATAAGTAACATAAGTAATTATGTTTACGAAGCGACAATAAACCCGTATATAAAAATGTACTAGTAATTTTGTATCATCAAACATTTTCACGAAGTTTAAAAAGAAATAAAAATTCTTAATTTCTGCTATTCAGTCACTCTATTATGATTATACAGTATAAAATAACAATTGAATTTACAGATTTTATATTTACTATTACAGGTATATTTTGTAAGATAACAGTGTCTTTGTCTCGCCATTTAAAATTTTAAATATATTGTTACGAGTCAAAAGTACTTTTAATAAAAATAATAGTGCAATTAAGCATAAATGTTATTTTTATAATAGTACTAATTATATGTATGTTATTTTGCAAAAAATATACATACTTAACATTAACTCACTTACAGTTAAGGGTCAACGTTCTGAAGTGACATCTCGGATTTTCAGTTCACATGTGAAACAAAGTTTATTCTTTGACGTGAAAACCTCTACAGTTGACCGACCGATTCTATTATAAGCACGAACAATACGCTATTACCCAAGTTATGTACCCAAATTCTAATGCTATTTAATCAAAATGGATATATATTATACCTATTATACTTAATATTATAATAGTTAGGTATGTAGTTATAAAACAAAATGTATTTATGAGACTATGAGAAAGAAAAATCCACTATTTTTCACCGACTTTAAAAAAAGGAAAGTCCATGTACGGCTGTATTTTCGTCTTTTTCCCGAATATATTAAAGATAAAGTTATTAGTGCTACTTATATTCTTTTTATAAGCTCAATATACCTAGTAAATAATTGATTTTAGGTATGTTGAGGTGTGACGATAGAGTAATATAACATGTAGCACGTACGTATATTAAGAGAGATAATGTATGTATAATGTAAATAGTCTCACGTCTAATTTTAGTATATAAGCAACATCACAATAGAGAGAGATTCAATATAGAATATAGATTATAACTACATTACTGCTGTGTCTCATTTACTCAGGGGTTCCCTGAACCCTTGGCCAACGCCTCGCTACTCCCAGTGTGCCCCACCTCATGGTAACCCAGCACCACCACATGGCACTCCACAATGTTTTATTTTTAATTTTTATGCATTATTTGAAAAAAATATTAGCATTTGGTACTCCTTCTCTATATAAACTATAACCGTGTGTAATTTAATGCTTCTCCGTCTGCGGCAAGTATCATAAAAACAGTTCACAAGTTTTGGCTTCACGTATTAATATATACTAGTCACCCGTGACATCGGTCGAAATTCGACCGTAATTTAAATTAAAAAACTAAACTTCATATTGTCCAAAGTAGTACGAATATTTCTAACATTCAAATAAAATTTTCAAGTAATTTTGAACGCACCCGTTAAATATAAAAAGAGGTTTAATTAGCTAAGCCGCATTTTAAAGCAATAGCGGGTATTTTGACAAAGACACTGACATTTCTGACGTTATTTGTTTCATAGTAAGATTGCATGTTCTATTTCGTTTATTATTTGTTTGTGACAAATGCACGGTAGTGTGTGTAATGTGTTTTTAGTCGATTTTATGTATGTTTTAAGCATTTTTTAACATTCTGTACTCCTTCTCCACGTCCACTATAACCGTGCAAAGTTTCATACAAATCCGTCCGCGGCATATTACTTTAAAATGCTTCACAAGTTTTTGCTTTGTATTAATATATAGATAGATAAAATAACTATTATCTTTATTCTATCATATTGGCATTCTTCCATTTAAAACAGATAAAGGGGATAGTCCGCATCTCTGAGAAAAATAAGCTACATAGAAACGTTCGTACATAGATGTGTTTCGAATTAAAATTTAGCTCTATCTATACGTTTTTCAATTTAGCAGCAATTCTGTCATACTTGGAACTTTTTATTTCCTCCATACGTCTCTTTGTTCCGTGCACCGCGTGTGGCGGACGTGTATGGAACGACCCGTCTGTTCGTTTCTTTGTTCTATGACTATTTGGATCGAGCTTTGTTAAACGCTTGTTTCATCAAAATCGAGTAACGATATTTAGATTACATGTGGTGCGTAGTGAATTGAAAAAAGAAGAAAAATAAAATAGTCACATAACATACAATTTAGTTCATAGTACTGAAGCAACGTTCTCAGATCTAGCAATTTAAAATGCTTGCAATCTGTGGTTGCCGACACACTTTCACATGAGGCGACCATCATAGACCTCGGGAGTAGCAATCTGTGATTGACTTCAGATGGTACCCATGTTCTGTATGTAGTTGATTACAGATGTCCATGGGCGGCAGTGACCACTTACCATCAGGTGGACTGCATGCTCGTTTGCTACTTCAGTCAGATAAAAAAAACATGCGTGCGTACAAAGTACACATGTCAGAAGTGAAACTTCTTTGGCGAACTAATTTATAAATCTTGTTTATATTTATACAAATCTAAAACTTTAAATTTCCAAGATTAAGAGGAAGGGAAAAAGGCGTGATACGACGTTCGCTCTGTCTCACTTTTTCTCTCAATCTTTCTCACTCGCTTGCTCCCTACTCTCACTCCACGGCTAGTTGCTCATGCTACGTTCGCCCTGTCTTACTCTCTCTCAATCGGTCTCGATCACTCTCTCTCTCTTTTCCGACACTTCCGTTGCATACCGGTGTGACGTTTCATCTGTAAAAATTTTACCCTCATGCGCCTAAAGAAGTTTCACTTCAAAAGTGATCGTTCCCTCAATCATTCTTTCGTCGTCCGCGGTAAGACGCCCCTAAACCAGATGTTTCGAGCACAGCGTAATTATGGCGCGGATGAATAATTATGCTCGGATAAACTCAGAATTGATATAATTATTTGCTAGTGACATCTTTGTAGTTGGGATACGCTTTGTTACACGAAATGGATTGTTACAAATACAGTATTGTGGGGGCAATTATTTAAAGAACTGATGAAAAGGGTTAATTGGACAGAAGCGGATACTGAATGGTGTTATTACGGCGTGAAATAAAATGAAATTGTAACCATTACTTTCGGTAACAATACCCTACATATTTTAAGAGTATAATTTACTGTTATGTTTACTTTGTTGTTTGTAGGGAAAATAATATTGCTTAGATAACTATTATAAAATTTATGAATGAGACTAATAGTAAGTTATTAAGGTTTGGTTTTGATATTTACACGCTTTTCTATTTCACCTCTATTTGACAGCGATTTGTAAATAATGTTTAAGAATGGTAGAATTGAGAAGCAACTTACCACCTCGCTTAATCTGCTTATGATATTTTATGATTCTATTTCTCGTTTTTTTAATATTTACAATCACGTTTTTTACAAGTTAATAATTCAGTATCTTGCCTTAAAGTTCAGTAAAAAATATTTTAACTGTAGTCTTAAGCGCTACTATGTTTTAAGAGTGTGGTAAAGGAGACAATTATCAAAGGCGGAATGCCTTATTCATCAGGGATAGCAACACATCTGTGACTAACCTCAGATTATTCGCGATCTTATCTGGATCTGATTGCAGAAATCCATGGGTCAGTGTTCACTTGCTCTCGAGGGGGAAACCTTCAAAAGGCACCTCACACCGTGGGAGCGACGCAGGGTTATGTAGGATTTTACCGCACTAAAACCCCCCCAGGTGTTCGTCCTCAGCGCAACAAAGAGGTCTTCGGGATCTCTACAGGAACGAAACCGGAAAGTCAGTGGCCACTTACCTAAGAAAGACTGCATGCTCATTTGCTACTTCTATATCGTGAAAAAATCTACATACATCAGTGTCATGTGTATTGTCATTTCAGCCTTTCCTACGTATAGAGGAGCCCTATAGGTACATTAAACGAACCTAATATACTTTTCACTTTGGAGGCCACATGTGCTAGATACAAGTATTTACGGCGTCAACCTAAACGTTACTTTTACATTAGTATCATTTAGTATGCATACACTGACACATACGCACTCACACACAAACGGTATCAAACTTACAGTTTTATTAGTAGTTCAATATTTTATTTAAGGAGTAGATAAATATCTTTAGTTAGTTAGCATAGTGATATCTTAAATGTATAATGAAATTAATGCAATCGAATTAAATTGAACCACCGGATCGGAACCCATAAGAACATTCGGCAAGAATGTCAGCAGATGTGTTTCTTTCTTTACAAATAAATATCTTTTTTTTACAATTTTTTAACATAGAAAAAGCTAGCTGCGGTATCTCGCTTATATTTGACTAAATGAGATGCTTGTTGAGCAAGATAGGTATACAACACTTTGACAGTTAATTAACTGTAGAAATATGTATACATATTTTATTGTTCAGTCTACACAATAGCTCAGTAATAATACCTCATACAATTTAATACAATACAACCTTTCTGAGATTAATACTTGGACATCAGTCATACAGGTTATCCGGTCCTGGTTGAACGACACTAGTTCTACCATCTTCAAAATAATACTACTATTATAAAACAGAGATACGTGTGGTGAATTTCTGAATTACAGCTTTATTTAAATGCCAAAAATGTGTTATAATATTAATTATTATTATTAACAAATTTTTCTTTAAATATAATATATGAAGCAGTAGTAATACTCCTTTAAGCAGCGTTTAAGAATTATAGGTAGAGTTTTTAAAGAATCATCTGCAAATGCAAGCACAGTAGGATCTCTTTATCCTAACCCGGCGTAATACTTTTACCACAGAGGATTAAATCCGAAATAAACACGAAAATGAATTGCCACTTCTAAACTAGAATATAACAGCACTTGATAATGCTGGTAAAAAGCTGTTATGGTAGCACCGTCACCGACGTAGGTTATGATGATATGAAGGCTATGATGATATGAATGCTATGACAGATATTATCATCTGATATTCAACTTTTTCTGTGATCTGTGGTCAGGCAAAATGCATGGATTTGGATTAAACTCAAAAAGTACAACGTTCTTGTCAGAACTTACTACATCAGAATGCCTAATAAAATTGGAATGCCAAGTTACGGCAGATAAGCTACAAAAACAAGATAAAAACTTTTTAACAAAAAATATCTACCGACTTCCATGTCACAAAAAAGTAAAAAATAATTTAAATATATTTTGGTCTAGAACATACTCAGTACTTAGTACATAGTCCTGAAGTCGGTGCTCGACATATTTCGCTGGACGACGGTAACTACGTCCTATATGAGCACCGACTTCAGAACTATGTATTAAGTACTGAGTATGTTCTAGACCAAAATATATTTAAATTATTTTTTACTTTTTTGTGACATGGAAGTCGGTAGATATTTTTTGTTAAAAAGTTTTTATTTTACACTTTTTAGTGACTATATTTTTATGTTTGTATTTAAATAAAGCCTCTAAGTTTGCTTTGTGCATCTACATATTCACAAAAATTAAACATAAAACACTTTTACAATTCATACAAACAGGGCGCCCCCTCTGGAAGTACCCCTCCATCATCAGGGTTGAGGAGTTGAAGGTCAAATTTTTCATCTTATATTGTTGCTTAGTAATCTTATAACATATACGTTAGTACCAGGTGGCTAACTTCTATGGCTCAGGCTTGCAGTACCCTGCATCATCAGGGTTTAGGAGTTGAAGGTCAAAATTTTAATTTTGTGCCTCTGTTTGGTATTATTTTTACATACCCGTAAGCACCAAATTGCCAACTCCTATGGTTTAGAATTGAAGTACCCCTTCATCATCAGGGTCGAGGAGTTGAAGGTCAAAATTTTAATTTTGTGCCTCTGCTTAGTATTATTTTTACATAACCGTAAGCACCAAATTGCCAACTCCTATGGTTTAGGATTGAAGTACCCCTCCATCATCAGGGTTGAGGAGTTGAAGGTCAAATTTTTCATCTTATGTTTTTGCTCAGTAATCTTATAACATATACGTAAGCACCAAATGGCTTATTCCTATGGTTTTGGCTTTAAGTACCCCTGCATCATCAGGGTTGAGGAGTTGAAGGTCAAATTTTTGTCCCATGAATTTGCTTAACAATTTCATTATATATTCGCAAACATCAAACGACCAACTTTTATAGTTCAGGCTAGCAGTACCCCTGCATCATCAGGATTGAAGAGTTGAAGGTCAAATTTTTCATAGTAAATACCTACATAGTAATTTTATTCTATATTTTACTCAATTGGACTTCTCCAGCTAAGGTTCGGCCGACTATCACTAATTTTATTATTTTGCTCCAAAAAGTTGAAGATCCTATGATTAGAACCTTATCAAACTCTTATCAGACTACCCCTGAAGTACATCCTTTCTAATAAAAAAAGAATCATTAAAATCGGTTGGCGGGATATTGAGTTATTCATACATTTATCGCGTACATTGAAAATGCAAATTTAAGACTTATGCGTTTTTCTTATGGATGCCCTAGTCAAAAAATACTAAAAAAAAATGGGACCCTATGACACGCACTACCTTTCAAATAAAAAAAAATCATCTAAATCGGTTCACCCAGTCCGGAGAAATGAGGTAACAAATATAAAAAAAAAAAAAAAAAATACAGACGAATTGATAACCTCCTCCTTTTTGGAAGTCGGTTAAAAAATATGGATAGCGCGTTGATAGCTCTGAATGACTTTAAAATTATTATATCAATTTGTTGACAACGCATAGAATAATCAGATCCAGAAGCATTAAATTTGTCGAAGAAGGTCCTTACAAATATTTTGTTTCTAAATTTATTTCTAAAAGGCTCAAATAACGGCATAGATGATTAAATTTTTCAAAATACTACAATAAATATATGCTAACATTAAATAAAAACGATCTACAAAGTTTTCTCATTTTAATATTATTTGTGTTTCTTCTTATGAGCAATTAATTAAAAATTTTAAAATGAAATATTATATGTGTGACGCGTTGTTTCACACTTTTAATTGACCTCATTCCGCGAAAACTACCGATGCAAGTAAATATAGCAACCGCAGTTCAAAGTAAAGGTTTAATTGGTTTGGTTAAAAATTGGTTATTTTATATGTAAATATTTTATATGAATTTGAAATTAATGTGTGATATCTTTTCTGACCTATCTTATCATAAAATTAAATTAGGTTAATTTATTTATGGCCGTATCAAAGAATTGGCTAGGTGACTCTAGTACCTACCGAGCAATTAGTTATCAATCGATATTATATTAGCTGAAAGATGGCCCAAAAATTTTTTGGGCTGTTATCACTACGATGGGTGATGATGGAGTATATCTGATATATTTTATATGTGGTAGAACTAGCGTAGCTAGGGGAAGTACCACGGACACTCCTATGACTAGCGTGAAGCAGTTTTTGCGTTTCGATGGAAGGGTGTGGTTGCCGGCACACTTTTATATGAGGCGATGATCGTAGTCCTCGGGGGTAGTGATGTGTGATTGACTTCAGATAGAACGCCATGTTTGGTATGAAGTTGCTTACAGATGTCCATGAGCGGCAGTGACCACCACTTACCATCAGGTGGACTGCCTGCTCATTTGTTACTTGAAATTTATAAAAAAAATGTTCCGATGGATTGTATTTTTTACCCAACTGCGTTAGAAAAAGGGTAATGTTTTTCAAGCATATGTTTGTACCATTTTCTTGGCACGCACTACAGCACAAACGACTTGACCGAATGTGGCATATATATTACATATCATTGGAATCGACTTAGTTTGCAGAATGACATTAGCTACATATTTTTATAAGGCGCTTGCGGTCAGAAAAAACGGGGAGCACCTAAAATGGTTAACTTAAATTCATTTTTAAAAAGAGAAATATTTTACTGAATCTTTTAGTTTCAGCAATCGGGATTTATGTTTTCATAATTATTTCTAGTTCATTATTTTATGATAAATAGTTAGTATGCTGATAAAAAGTCAGTGGAGAGTCATTTTGTAATCTATTACTATTAATTTTACTGACCTGTTCTCCTCACCCTGTTATGTAGACAATTATTACAGTTTCTACTCTTTATTTATGCGTTTATGCTGTTATATGTAGTAGTCGCCCGTCGCAGTGGTCGTCATTCGACCGTAATTTAGATTAAAAAAGCTAAACGTCATATTGTCAAAAGTAGCAAGAATATTTTTTCAAATTCAAATAAATTGTAATAGTATTCAAATTATTTTGAACGCACCCGTTAAGAGTAAAAAGATGTTTAATTACCTAAGCTTCATTTAAAAGCAATAGCGGGTATTTTGGCCAAGACATCTGTCATTTTTGACGTAATGTGTTTTCATACACACAACACTGAACGTTTTATTTCGTTTATTATGTATGTGTTTGTGTCAAATGCAAGGTAGTGTGTGTTATGTGGTTTTAGTTGATGTTATATATGTTTTATGCATTGTTTGAAAAAAATATTAGCATTGCGTAATCCTTCCCTACATCAACTATAACCGTGCGTAATTTCATACTCCTCCGTCTGCGGCAAATATCTTAAAAACGAATCACAAGTTGTTCCTTCACGTATTAATATACAGATTTAGATTTATTATTATTCCTTAAGGCATATTTACAATTGTCGGAATCTTTCTTGCAAGCTTCCTTCGGATCCAAATACTAGATCAAATTAAATAATTTAAAATACCTGTATATGTAATGTATGCAGTTTTCTGGCATTTTAAACTACTGAAACTGGCCTTTGTACTGAATTCAGGCAAATAATAATCTCATACTATGCAAAGACAATTCAACACTAATGTATATCTTCTTTGTTGTAAAACATTGAGGGTTCCGCGTGAAAAGTGAAAATGCCTGAACAAGTCTCACCATAAGTACTAATATTATAAAGGCGAAAGTTTATAAGTGTGTATGTTTGTTACTTCTTCGCGTGTAAACGGCTGGAGCAATTTTCATAAAATTTCATAGGGAGTTAGCTGACACTCTGGATTAACATATAGGCTATTTTTACTGTGAGAAAATATCTTATCATCACGGGACAATCGATACATCGATTTTTTTAGCGCCGACGAAACTACGGGATTTAGCTAGTATGCAAATATATTCCATTAAAGAAAACATATGCTATTAAAGTTAAAGGGCAAAGCGGAAACAATAAAATAAATTTTAAAATAGGTGTGGTTATTGAGTTTTAATAAAATTTCATGTCTGCAATAAATAAATATCCATTTAACCACACGTTTTTTTTTTCTTTTTTAGGTATAAAAAAAATAAGAATGTTACTATTATTTAAAAAAAAATCTTTAATGCATAATTTTGAGAAACGGATGTTTAACCAAAAGTTATTACGCATTCCTATTTATTTTTATATGTTTAATAATTAAAAATATTGCTTACACATTAAATTTTATTCACCTTATTAAAAAATATATACGACAAAACTGTCGAATATTAAATTTTAGCACAAAAGTAAATATTGGTGCATTAATATCTATCTATTATATGGATAGAACATAGGAACAGATACCTAATAGCAACTCATAAAATGTAAAAAAGTATTTTTAAAACTTAAAAAAAAAATATAACATTTATTATTTTACAAATGCTATTTTAAAGCAATAAAACAAAACTTTAACATATCATAACTTACATATACTTGCAATATTTTTATACGGTTTAAAAATATACCTTTCCACGCTCCAAATCCTCAACAGCGTCCAACACACAAAACATACAATCCTTCAAAACAACCGTCCGACAAAGTTCGCTAACTTTTCGCGGGCGCTTAGCGTCGCGACGCTAACGTGCGTCACCGTCCGCCACCGGTACACAACTGAGCTCACCACGCGCACTGCCCACGCACAGTCAAAGGGATCTAGTCCGTTACATAGTAAGATCGAAATTTGATCGCAGTTAGGACGCGCGCTAAGACAGCTTGGATATTTAGCTGCATGGCGCATGCGTTCGGTCGTTCAACCCATGCAGTGGATGCTGCATCGCTGCTCATTACCATGCTTTTTGGACATCGCATGCTGCATGGCATATGCTGTCCCGCTACGTCAGTTAAATTAGCTTCAAGCTCGATGTACGCGGAATAAGTATTGTAAGTTTTTAAATATTTTGCTATTCGAAATAACCTATAGCTTGAAAAGCTGATCAGCGTTCAAGTATTTTTTCGTAGAAATCTTAAATTCAAATACACTGTATACATATTATGATGATATTAGATTGAATAAAACAAACTTTAAGTGAAAATTGACCGAAAAATTAATTTATCTTACATTATAATTTAAGCTACGAAATGTGAAATTGGGATACTGAAATAGCCTATCATAACGTCGAAATTCTCAATATTAGCAACATGTTATATATTATCCTACAGTATAAATTTAACGCCCAATAATAACTACCTCTATGGCAACTACATTTGGCTGCTTTCACAATATCGTATGTTCGTGTTTCATAAATACATGATTATTCCTGAATATTCCACGAATTCATGCTGTTACACTTTAAGCTCACCATATTGTGGTTATCGTTTACTCTTTTCACTTTAACGTTTTTTTTCACTTAACCCTAGAACCCTACGCTATCTGGCACACTCAGTGTTCCTATATTGGGATGCTGCAGCACCCCTAAGTAAAAATGGCAATAATTACAATAAAAAAAAACATGCGTGCGTACAAAGTACACATGTCAGAAGTGAAACTTCTTTGGCGAACTAATTTATAAATCTTGTTTATATTTATACAAATCTAAAACTTTAAATTTCCAAGATTAAGAGGAAGGGAAAAAGGCGTGATACGACGTTCGCTCTGTCTCACTTTTTCTCTCAATCTTTGTCACTCGCTTGCTCCCTACTCTCACTCCACGGCTAGTTGCTCATGCTACGTTCGCCCTGTCTTACTCTCTCTCAATCGGTCTCGATCACTCTCTCTCTCTCTTTTCCGACACTTCCGTTGCATACCGGCGTGACGTTTCATCTGTAAAAATTTTACCCTCATGCGCCTAAAGAAGTTTCACTTCAATAATTTCAAAAATATGTTTTATTCTGTTGATTATTGTTTTGAAATCTCAAATCAGCCTTATATTTTATAATTTAATATTAAATACAGCACCTTTGCCACACTTTTATTTGGTGTTCTAAAACATTGCAGTTTTGCATTAGTTGTACCTGGTGTTGCTTTTCTGGTCCTCATTCCTTGGACAGAAACCACAACTACTTTGTGTGTGATGGACAGATGTGAAGAAATCGGCCGGCACAGGTATTTTGAAAATAGCATAAATACGTAATTTTATATCCCTCCTAAATTTTAGCATTTGTAAACGTTTCTTCAAATGTTCGTTTATGAGGTCTAGACCCTATTATTCAAAAAAATATCGGAAATTTGTCGTATTGATATCCTTGTTAGATGAAAATCTTCAATGCTATCGTATTCAAGGGTTTTTTCAAGGTGGTAGAACCAGTGTAGTTCGACCGGGGAAGTACCACCGCCACACCTATTTCTAGCGGGAAGCAGTTTCGATGGAAAGCTGTGGTTGCCGGCACACTTTAATATGAGGCGACCATCATAATATCATCATCATAATCAAGATTGACTTCAGATGAAACCCATGTTCTGTATGTAGTTGATTACAGAAGTCCATGGGCGGCAGTGACCACTTACCATCAGGTGGACTGCATGCTAGTTTGCTATTTTAGTCATAAAAAAAATCAACGTCAAACTCAGTAAAGTTTAAGAGTAAGTGACGCAGGATTTGCAGGAAATTCTTGATCACTGGACTCATGATTTACTATAAAAAATATCCTTTTCAAGAATTAAAGTGAAAATTCTTGGTAATATAACCCTAATTGGGCCGAATAATTGGCCGATAAATAGTATTTGTTCACAGGGTAAAATACACAGGAGATATAATCTGTAAATTTTACACTCACGAAATAAATTCTAAAACAAAAGGGTTCCAAGGTTAACATTTAACTTTCCAGCGAGTAAAATACATAAGGTATTTTTAAGAATCACTTTTAATTAATTGTTTGTAGAAGAACATGTAGGTACACTAGACCACTACAACCGTCCCTGTAGTTCTGGAATAAAAATAGAACTATCTTCCACTTGTCGTAAGAGGAGTTATATTTTTTTTGCTACTGTCGAAGACTAAGATGGTCGCCTAACATAAAAGTGAGCTAGCAACACAGAAAAACAAACATGAAAGATTAATTTAATCGTATTATTACATCAATAATTCCTTTTCTATGCAAAAATAAAAATCCAGACCCTTATTTCTATCACATAGCATGTATCAATTAAGACGGCCCATTGTATCGTTGGATAAATCCGTGAATATCTGAGTCCCTCAACATTACAGATTTGACGCTAATTGCGAGCGATTTCGACGAGCGCCGCTAAAATGCCCCGCATCCCACAATACGTTTGTACGTGAGCTAAATACAAACGTCTCGTTCCTCTCGTTGCAATATCTGTACCGAATTCTCTATTTATTCTTTTGTGATCCTTAGAATATATTTTAAAATACAAATAGGAATTCTCCTCGCAATTCTTTGCGGAGACGCTTTAATTTAGTTTATTTGTACAGTGCGCTTGTGAGACAATTACACTATATTTTTTCGTTTGATATATGAAATCTAAATATTTTTGTTAACTATTTAAAATATTAAATTAGCTATTACCCGTTTGTGTATTTTTACGCACTTTAAATATTATAACCACAATCATGTGATTATTTTTATGTCCCTATCTGCCTTATAAAAAATGGTTATTATTTCAACACATTTTGATATTGCAGTAATTATTTGTGCCTTTTTGCTAAGACATTATTATATTAAAAGGTGGTATTTTTGTAAATACTTATTTATTTAATTTTGACAACTTTTAAGAAGTTTGTGTAAATATAGTAACATATACCTGTTACTAAAACATTCTTCGTTGAAGCAGTCGAGTAAACAGACTAACGTTTTGTTATTTACGAATGGAGGAACTTTTTTTACCTCCGCATTAGTCACTAAGTCCGTTGGCATCATCTGAGCTGGTGACAATCCACCAAGGATCGGTTTACATACTTATTATTGTAACAAGATGTGCAACGAACTTTTTCCTGAATTATCGGGAATAATTGTTATAAAATGGCTCTCTGTAAAGAGTGCCAAAAAGAGTTTTATTTCAAAGTCGGCGGTGCGTTGGCGACTCCTCAGGTGTTGCAAACGTCCATAGATGACGTGGCTACTCTATTATGATAAAAATGCCTTATTTCCCTGTTAATCAAAAAAGATGCAAAAGGAGCACGCCTTCAAAGCCGGCGATGCATTGGCGACTTCTCTTCTATTGTGAATCTTCACATGCGGCCGTAACTTCCATCAGGTAGCCCATCTACCATTAAGTTTAATTATGAAAAACAAACATTACTATCTTTTTTCATTGTGAATGTGTGAAAGCGGCATTTTATATCTGTAGCAGACGTTGCACGGCTGCCAGTGACTGGTATTCACAAATTAGACTGATTCGGTTTATTAATGTAGCGACGCGCACCCTCCTTCCTAGCATTGTGTCCGCAATCGATCGCTTGTGTACATAGTTTTCTAAAATGCGGAATTTCCTATGAAATCTATAACTCGGTTGCCGGCACACTTTCACATGAGGCGACCATCAAAATCCTCGAAGGTAGCATCTGTGATTGACTTTACATGGAACCTATGTTCCGTATGTAGTTGATTACAGACCGTCCCTGTAGTTCCGGGATCAAAATAGGGTACGGCATCCCCTGCCTGTCGTAAGAGGCGACTAAACGGGGCTTCCGGGGTAGCAGGCGGCTAGAGTGGGATCTCGAACCGGTCGGTCAGGCAATCCCGGGAAGGACGGCGGTATGTGTGGTCGCATACCGTTGTAAAGACTAGACGGAGCGGTAGGCCCAGCCGCCCATCTGGGAGGAGCCCGATGGGGCAACGCGCTCAGAGGATTCCGGTTGAGGTCGTTTTGAAATCTCGGATTCCTCTTTACAGCACCGAGGACGGCCACCGGGGGGGTTTTAGTGCGGTAAAAATCCCACATAACCCTGCGTCGCTCACACGGCGTTGGGTACCTTTTGAAGGTTTCCCCCTCAGAACAAAGAAAAAGTTACAGACGTCCATGGGCGGTAGTGACCATTTAACATTAGTAGGATTGTATGCTCGATTGCTGCTTCAGTTAGTTAAAAAAAAAGTCGACAACTTATGTCATACTACTGGATTTGTATGTCGAAACCAGGAATATTTTGCTGCTTGAATACGGTAAAGACGATGCATTAACTGGGATACTTATGGAATATATACGTTTAATAAAACAATACGTTTGATATTTAATAAAACCGCTCAATCTATACACATGCATATTTTTTGCTCAGTTATATTCTGTATGTTTTCCCAAACCAGTAAAAATTTGAATAGATATTAGTAAATATAAGTAAAACAACCTACGTACAAGTAAATTAAAATCCAGCGTATTTGCATGCCACAAAATATTCATTACTATTATTAAAAAAGACAGTAAAATATCTAATTCTAATTTTATAATATTTTGAATCAAATGAATCATCATCATCAACATTTGAATGACATTGTGAAGTAGAAGCGCCATGGCAAATGACGCACTCGTGATTGGTGACGAGGTGTTGGCAAACATTTGGACGCAGTTAAATGACGACACATGGACGTGATACGCTCTCCAACTCTCGTGCAACTCTACAACTGACTCCGATATGTATCGATAATATAATACTAATGTTAAGAAAAAGTAAAGTCTAAAAATATTAACTGGTACCTAATATCATAAAAGTTTTTACGCGATTGCATGCATAGAAAACACAAATTTATCGATTTTTATTTTTGACAATTCAAAAATAAAAATCGATAAATTTGCCAAAGGACAAGAATCGATAAACTTCGGTAAAGGATAAATAAATAGGAAATTAATATTAATACCACGGGTTTATATAGTTTGTACGACACTAAGATTGAATAATTTTGAAGGTGATCAATTATTAACAAAGCAGAAACACAAAGGAAAAAAACATCGATAGGAATAAGATATTGCAAAATAATAGAATTATTTAAAATGTTCCAAATTATTGTTTGCATGAATACCTTATTGTTAAAAGTAAAAAAAAACATACCTTCAGCTTAGAAAATCTTTTGTGCCTCTCCTCCGTTAATACTACCGCCACACCTTAGCTAGCTGAACCCTGCAGCTTCGCCCGCGTTAATAAAATCGGTGTATTGATTGTCCCGTGGGAATAAAATATTTTCCCACAGTAAAAAGTAGCTTGCATGTTAATCCAGTATCCAGAACAACGATTTTCATAAGATTTGGTAGAGAGGGGACGTGAAGAAGTAACAAACATACACACTCACAAACTTTGGCGTTTATAATAATAAGTATGATTGTTAAATACGTATGTAAGTTGATTGTTTGAAGAGTGTGTTAAAAAAGAAACTCAAAAATATTTCACCAGTAATCCAAAAGTTACTCAGTATTCCTGTGGCCAACCAATTGTAGCAATAATACGACTTTAATCAAATATAGGGTTAAACACGTATTGTTTATGGACAATGGTGCAGCAGTGACCACAATATCACATGAAAACCATATTTGTTAGCAATTTTAATTTCATTATACCTAACGAAATGGTTGCGTGACGTATGACATCAGGAAGGCCATGAATCTTGATTACTGTCCTTTCTTGAAGATTTCAAGTAAAACACAGGAGTAAAAACTTCTTCGATTTATTCACATTTGAGGAGGTCCGATCGCTTTCACGGTTAAACAAGAATCGTTTTCTACCGGCAGGCGCTCGCCTATTTATAACAATGTTTGGTGAGGTGACAATAACAAATTTATGGAGGGTAAACTAAATTACAATTCTAAAAATCACTAAATATTGCTAATTTAATATTCAAACAATTTTCGATCTTTATACTAACTAAAATAATTATTTTCAGTGAAGTGTTTTTCATAAATACGCGGTGTCGCGCCGACATACCTTATCTTTTTCTTGGGATTTTTTCTTCTTAATATCTCCATAAACAACATGTGTTTAACCCCATATTTGATTATTTTATGCTTTTCTCGTCAACCCTTTGTTATCCCACTGCAACGCATGGGTCTTCTCTCATAATGAAAGAATTATAAGCCATAGTCTATCTCGCTGGCCAAGTGTTTGAGAACTTTTTTAAGCTCGGGTCTCGGCTTCTCGGGTTTGTTGGTTTGCTCACAATGTTTTCCTTTTCCAAAAAGCAGCGATAACTAATTTCTACTACGCCAATAATTTTAGAAAAATCAGTGGCGAGTCCGAGGTTCAAAACCCAGGAGGATTTGAACCTCGGACCTCCCGATCGAGAGGGCAAGTGTCAACTACTATCACTGCTCTACCACTGATTAATTCAGTACTAGTACGATAATTTCATCAATTTGATCAAGAGCAGAGTGGCGCAGTGGAAGCGTGCTGGGCCCATAACCCAGAGGTCCGTGGATCGAAACCACGCTCTGCTATAGAGTATTTATTTTTGTAAAAATATTTTTCAAGATTAAAGCAATAAAATACGTTTAATTCTTTTTTTAAACAACAAATAGGATAACAAATAAATTTAGTTATATAACTAAATGTATGAAAAAAAATGTCTGAAGGACAACATATTTTAGTACCAAAATACGACTAAATCACGTCATGATTCCATAATATGCATTAATATCCTTATTCTCTTAATATTAGGTAACTGAGGCTTCGTATTATTTATATATTTATTCTTTGTTCTACACGTAGTTAATACAATTGGTAAAATTATTGACCTTATGGTCATTCTTCTTCTCCGTCCCTTGTTGATCGTGAAAAACTTGCTGTAGGCTCACCAAATTTGAAACAAAAGGTCAAAAACTTTAGGTTATAATTACATTTTTCTACTAAATTTAAATACACCACACATTATTTTCCTCTGGTTAATGAAGACTGACGCGTCACTGTAGCGCTTTTTTGAGTTCAGTTGCACAACGTTCAAGGACCTAATAATATATTTCTTATTTTATATATATCTATTATCTATATTTAATAATAGATATATATTATCTATATTTATATATTTTATATATATCTATTATCACCGACTTCGTCACAATAGTATTACAGTTAGTTTTTTTTTGAGTACAATACTCCTAGAAAAATACAGACGCAAGAAATCGAAATTGACCTATTTCGTTAAAAGCTGCTTTACACCAAATCCAAAAAAGTTTTTTTCTAAAAATCGTAATTTTTAAATTAGATGGTCTGCAAGTATCATATGTAGTAAAAATTATTAGGTCTAGTATATGAAATTATTTTAAGACTATCACAATAAATATATTTTACCCGACAGCGTCATAAGTTACAATATGCATATGGTATAACTGAGAATTTACTTAAATTTGTATTTTTCGATATACAACAAGGAAAGCAACCTGCAATCCTGCAGTCTGGGAACGTATATTTCTTTTTAAAATGTTTCTGGCCCTGTCACCGTGTATCATATTATCGGCGCTTAAGTTCTAACACCACGTAACTCAAAAAATGCCCATTTTGAGTTTATGAAATAATGGTATATCAAAATAATATAGGAACATGTTACATTCGTAATAAAAATATTATTTTGATATTAGTATATTAATATTTTAAACGCAATATATTTATTTAATAGTTGGAGAATTAAAAATAACTATTTGAGACAGTTTATTTGCTCTCCTGGAAAGTAGCTAATTTTGACATCCGCGGTGTTAGAACTTAGCGACGTTATGCTTTAAATTTAAAAAAATATCCACTTAACTTGATGATAACACGTTAGATGAAAGGATGACTAGCATTTATTCAGGCGCACCAAATACCTTGTTAGGGAGAAAAATACACGAAAACTTTACCTCGCCACACCAATTGCGTTCTAAGCTACACTTAATAAGGCATATATTGGCGTGCACTGTTAGGATAGTTTAAACAGCCTAGGCCGAATACTGTACACGCATTAGGTATTTGCCTCGTAGATAAGCAAGCTTCATTGCACCTCCATTCAGAGCCAAATATAATATTCGGACGCTTTGAAAGCTATTCAAAGCGATCACACGGTGATGTAGGAAGATGTTTTAATGCTCAGTATAAAGAGACCTCTGTTTATTAATGTTAGTGTGGCTACATAAGCAAATGTACATATATACTTTATTTAGTCACGTACGGTTTTAAACGGGTTTATTTAGTTTGCCCTGTTTGTTTATTTATTTGTTTGGGTCAATTTGAGTAGCTGAAATTAGACCTGCTTCCTGTCCAAAGATTAATCTGCTACAACTTTAATTCAGATGAAAATACACATACAATTTAATATCTTCTGTATTACTGCAATTTCAAGATGGCCGCCGCTACAAAATGATTGGTAAAAAAGGAACATAATTATTTAACTTAGTCACTGTTTCATACATTCCTCTACATACGCGAGTCGGACTCATACATAAAATTGTACATACAGAAATCATACAATAGGTTTACGTGAATTAGTTTTGTAGTAATACGGTTTTCTATTTTAGAAAATTTGAGTTGTGAAATCACAGACAACCGTTTCCATTTTATAATTCGTATGGATCGACTTTATCAAAAAATAATAAAAAGTAAAAATATTGTATTCTTCTTTTCTATTTGCTTTCTTATATATTGAATGAACAAATTCACATCAGCAGAATAAAAATATCTTTATTCCGCGAAAAAATAATGATATAACATCTCCCAGACGTTTATTTTTCGTGTACAAATAGTCATTGCCGGTAGTCGGTGCGTCGCCTAATGTCTTCATCTAGGTCGTCCTCATTTTACAACTGAAAACCTTTTCATGCCGCTCATTACACTACGAGACGCGCAGTACGAGGGCCGTACTTCATTGTGAGGGGACCATTACACCGCTGTCAACTGCTCGTTTGATAATACGTCTCTTCAATATAATAGAACAAAAATATGCAAAAAGCGTAACAAAGTAAACTCCGTAAACCCGTGGCAGGGATATTCATAGCGAGACAATGAATTCCATATCCTATCGCGCTGGACGTAGGAGCGATATTCATTGCTGTTACAGGCCAAATGTTTCACACGTCTGTTTAAAACAAAAAACCGTATACAGCGACCGATTCTACGTCTAAATCCCGCTCTAGTAAGATCCTTTTTCGCTTGCACTGAACTCCAGGGCTGTCCGAATGCAGTTCTTGCTCCATTCACTTCTGTTTGTTTCAATGGTGAATAAATATTATTCAAGACTAGTTTCGGGCAGTTGATTCCAGTTTCAAACGGCGAATTTTGATTAAAAGCTCGTAACGACCGCTGCTCGAGTCATTCGTTTATTTGTAGAAAGTATTATCTTTTCGCTACAAGCTGTTTCAGTATTGAGTAATGAAATGGTGCTTTTTATATTCAGATATTTAGTTTCAATTTTTAATGCACGAGAGATGTTTCGTTTTTACGACTTGTTTTTAATTTCTCTGTGTTAGAGATATTACTCGTTACACTCGTTTTCAATTTCAGGAAAGGTTTTCGCGGAACTCATATCTTATCATATATGTAACAATAGAACACATCAGATTTTTTACAACAGTGTCTGTACTTGATGTAACGAAATAATGTAATAACTTCTTTTTACAAATATAGGAAAAATAGTAATGGAAATTAGTCATTGCCTTTTTTGGAACATTCTTTAAGATTCCATATCTTAGCTCCACCTTGCACAATGCTAAACGCAGATGAAAGAGGAAAGTAAAAACCGAGGGTGGAAAAGACTAACCAAGTGGTCGCCCCGTATGCCATATGCCATAAAATAATACCATAGCTGCTAAGTGTATTATTTATCGTTTAATCTCTCATTACAATAATTCATCCCTTTATAACGGTTAATCAAACCAGATGCAAAAATAAATAACACACTTTCAATCTAAGCACATGATTCTGCAGTCAAAAAATGTTTGTAAAGTACTTAACAACATGTTAGTACTTTACAAACATTTTTTGACTGTCTACAAGTTAACGACCAATGTTTTCTTTTTTCTCTGTGCAATACCAACAATAGTAGTAAACTAACTAGAACTTGTAAAATAAAACAACAATGCAGCCCTCGCGTTACGGTCCACGTGCGCAGCGCAAGTGCCACTTAATAGCATCTAAACTGCGCGCAACTTTACACCTGAAATAACCGGTTTTGTACGGTTTTTACACGCTGTGACTGGTTTTTATGGCATAGGATAAGATAGCGATTAACAACACATGTAATAAAACATATCTTCTCATCACTACACATTTATTTCACAGCACATTATCATTACATATTAAATTCACATTACATTATTACTACATATTCGTTAATAATATTTAGAATACATTATTGTACTTTTACAGCGTCCGTCTCAGTTGTCAGTGATCACAGTCTTTTGTTTTTAATTCACGCGTCATTGAGTATCTGGCTCAATAGATATTAAGCCAGATACTTTCTAAAATAGGCTTATTATAAAATAATTATTTAAATCCGAAAATCATGACACACATATGAATATGTTATGGGGAAAAGGAAATATTTATAACGTAGCAGGATATGAAAATGCAACCCTAATATCCGAACATAGGTTTGACGTCGCTCTCAGCCTGTGCTCAGCATAATGCATGTTTTGTAAATAATATTTACGGTGCATTAATAACATTGATAACCGATGAGTTTCTTTTAAAATGTACGTTACTATTACAGTTACCGTTTTCTATTATTCACCTTTTAATTTCTTAACAATAATATATCGCACAACATTTGTTATAATTACAAGTACATATAAGTTGCAAACAAAATTAGCCATGCTTGTTGTCTTTCTCAAAGTTGACTACCATTATTTTCTCTTTTCTCTCTGCAAAAACAACTGCAGTAGTAAACTAAGGACCATGTAAAATAAAACAACAATGCAGCCCTCGCCGTTACGGTCCACGTGCGCAGCGCAAGTGCCACTTAATCGCATTTAAACTGCGCGTAACTTTACACCTGAAATAACCGGTTTTTACACGCTGTTACTGGTTTTTACGGCATAGAATTAGGTACTTCTTAACCTGCTTAAATCTGCTAAAAATGACCAAATGACCGGCGTAGTACGTTTAATACACAGATGGTAAATCCAGTGATACCACCGCCGCACCTATTTCTAGTTAGAAGCAGACTTGTCTTGGGTGACTATCTAAGTCCTCGAGTAGTAACGCATTTAATTGGCTACAGTTACATAGAAAAGAGTTGGACGTATATAAATTTGCTTATAATTATGTAAGAGGCAGTAGCCACTTACCATCAGGTACACTGCATGCTCGTTTGCTATTTAGATCGAAAAAAAGACTAGTTCCAGACTCTAACCTTAGTATCCGATAAGATGGATTACTTAAAGGTTTTATATTATTATTGTTTATAATGTCAATAGCCTTATTTCACATAGTTCTTATTTCATTTATTATGTAATTGTTATTTAACTATATGAAATAAATAAAACGTATTCTTGTTTTCATCGCTAAAGTTTATCAAACAAAAGCCTCACTCCGAGATAAACATTGAGTGTCGCAACGTATGACGTATTGGCTCTATCGGTGCAGTTTTATTTAAATTACATAAAATATCGGAAAATGAATCTTAAAAAAGTACCTGAACAGCTTAATTCGGTGAATAAAGTTTATGAAAATGTGGAAATACAAAAATATTTTTAAAGGTACTACGTTCGGTCTGCGAGGCACTACTGCCATAATTATTTGTAATGTGAAACAGTTCTTGTATTTTCGTGGAAGACAACCTTCCAGCTCACTTTTATATAAGGCGATCATCCTACCCCTCAAGACTTCAGAGATATAACCCTCGTTATATGTAAAATTGGTCACAGATATCCATGGTTAGCAGCGACCATTTAGCATCAGAAGGGCTTCATGCTTTTTTGCTACTTTAATAAAAAAAATCTCGGGGAACCGTACTAAGTTAACTAATTAATTACCGTATTAAATTACGGTGCTACAACGCTTTAATCAACACTATGTGCAAATGATTACCTTCACAGAAAACAACGAAGAATAAGATAAAATTTATGGAAATTAAGCTTAAATAAATAATACAAAACTTACTACTACATTTATGAGCAAATTCATAGAGACCAGCTTCTATTTTAAGTCAATCACAGCTGATACGCCCGGGGACTAAGATGGTCGCCATATAAAAGTGAACTGGTACCCACAACCTTTCGACGAAATACAAAAACCTCACCGGTCAAACTACATTGATTCTGCCGCCTGGCAAACCGTTGTAATTTACAATTTTGCGTATCACTGACCATACATATTATTTCGGCAGGCCAGATGTTGTATACAGATGTCACAATGGCCGCACAGCGTTGCGTTAAAAGAAGGTAGGTAGGTAGCTGCTATTCCGGTTGAAGTCGTTTCAAGATCCCGGAGTCCTCCTTTTCAGCGCCGAGGACGGCCACCGGTGGGGTTTTAGTGCGGTAAAAATCCCACATAACCCTGCGTCGCTCCCACAGCGTCGGGTACCTATGAAGGTTTCCCCCTCCAAAACAAAAAAAAGGTAGGTAGCTGCTACCCTCACTTGTCTATGTTAATACGTGTGCCAGTACGTTAACCTACGAGTGCCAGTATCGATAAGTGAGATAATGATGAGGAGTGCCATTGAGACGTCATCTGTTTACATCTGGCTTGCCCCTCCGACACATCCTACTAATATTATAAATGCGAAAGTTTGTGAGGATGTATGTGTGTTTGTTATTCTTTCACACAAAAACTACTGAACGGATTTGGTTGAAACTTTACAGTAGTATAGGTTATACATCAGAATAACACATGGACTATAATTTATACCGATTTTTTTGTAATAAGGTTATACTATAACGAGAAATATCAGATTAGTCGCAAAAAAAATTGTCCTCTGAGAGCTATCTTCGCGTACGCTGCCTAAACCGTTGGAGATACCCAAATATAATGTACGGTGGAATTGTTTGGCTCACATAGATCTAAATAAAAGTCCGCGACAGCATATATCTATATTTTATGTATAACCCACAATAACTCTTTTTATACTTTGAAATTTTTTTAAATATGAAGTTGATGTTTCCATGGGTTTTATACAAACTAAATATTAATCCTTATCAAAATAAATGATTTCAGAAAATCAAGCATCTAATACAGATTAAATCTACTTTTTACACCATGTAAATTGGATAAGTAGTTTAGAAGATATTACGAGTATAATATATTGCGTACTCAATTGATTGACCGGCAGTACGCGCCGTGTGCCGCCGCCGTATACAACGAAGTTCTATGAAATTAATATTTAAATGGTTATAAATCACGGAGCAAAATGGGAAAGGTCGATGTGAATGACGTCCCTGTAGTTCCGGGATCAGAACAAGGCTACGGTATCCCCTGTCTGTGCTAAGAGGCGACTAAAAGGGGGCTTTCGGGTTTGCGGGCGGCTAGACTGGGAGCTCGAAACACCCAGACAGCAACTTCGGGAAAGATGTCAGCATGTGTGGTCGCATGCTGTCGTGAGAGCCAGGATGCAAGGAGCTTGAACAGTCCAGCCAGGCGATCCCGGGAAGGATGGTGGTATACGTGTGTTCGCTTAACGTGGTAAAGACTAAATGGAGTGGTGGGCCCAGCCGCTCACTTGGGAGGAGCCCGATGGGGCAATGCACTCAGAGGACTCCAGTTGCGTTCCTTTGAAGATCCCAGAGTCCTGGTGCGATAAGAATCCCACATAACCCTGCGTCGCTCCCACGGTGTATGGTACCTTTTAAAGGTTCACCCTCGACAAAAAAAGGTCACTAAGAATGAAACAGTGGAAAAGGTTAGATATGTCATTCAATCGTCATCGACCTTTTAATGTTACACAACTCGGCACATATGTCAGATTAGCAGTAGTTTAGGTCGTAGTTGACCACGCTAGCCAACTGCGCGTTGGTAATCGTCACGCGTTTTGAGACCCTTTCTTAAAACTTTTAATTTCAGAATAAGTATTAAATTCCGTTGCCGACAAAACTAATTCAAATTAATATACGTGCCTGTGATTTGAAATTTGAACACACTGATTTAGGAAGTAGGGCAAGGGTTCAATCTGAAGTCAATCACAGATGCGTTGCTACTCTCGAGGACTTTGATGATCGTCTCATATAAAAGCGAGCCGGCAGCCACACCCTTCTAATGAAACACAAGAACTGCTTCACGGTAGAAATAGGTGCGGCGGTGATAACTCCCTGGTTGAACCATTGCTCTACCACCTTACAAACTTTATGTGGCAGACTAAATTCCACGCGAGCGAAGCCGCGGGCAAAAGCTAGTACAATAATAAAACAGAAATTTTCTACTTAGTGAACACTGCCGAACACAAATTAGTATATCGTCCGTTGCCCAGATATTGTAGCTATAAGTGTAAATGATTTATAGAGCTTCCGTCACTCCGTCAATCGTCGGATTTGTTTAAGTTTCTTAAGGACGTCTGAGGGTTAGAAAAGTCCGGAAATGTTTTGCAAAATCACAAAACAGTTAATATGTCATATATCATTAATCCATTACACATCAACTAAATTAAATTTACGTAAACTAAACGTTAAAATAGTTATCCTTATTTTATTAATATTGTAAAAGTAAAACTTTATGAGGGTGTATGTGTGTTTGTTTCTTTTTGACACAAAAACTGCAGATCGCGTTTTGCTAAAATTTGACACACAATTTTTTTTTATTACCACATGGGATAACCATTATAATGATAATCACGATTAAAGCGGGCGCAGTCGCGTAAATAGACCAGTATTTTAATATTTTTATATTATTTTCATGAATGGCGTTTTATAACAATACGAAGCTTTTGTTCGGTGTCAGAGGAAAGCTTCGCGCGTATCGGAGCGCGTCACGTCGATTGGCTTTATCGCGTTTCATTTCAACTTATAAATATAACTCAACTTATTTTTGTAACTCATTTGTTTAATATTTTAAATGAGGTATACCATTAATTCCAAATCGACCTTAGATCTGTACAAATGTATCAACGTCATATTAGAATATATTTAACGTACCGTGGGGCAGAGCGGTTACCATACCGGTCTGACGCACAATGAGTCCAGGGTTCGATTCCCGGACAGACAGGTGAGGTTGAGAGTGTAGATTCGTATTCTGGGTCTGGTTGCTTGTGTATTCGTCGTTGTGTCCTTGGTACCTACGACACAGGAGAAAATCCTAGTGTGGGCTATGTGTGCAGAAAGCGTGGGTCATGATGCTTTGTCGAATTAAAACACAAACATAATACACAAAAATAAAACAGAAAAAACACAAAAATAGGGTAAACGTAGAACTTTTAAGCATATATGAAAAAATCTCAAAGGTTAAAAGCTGTTTTCAAGCAGCATCAGACGAAACGCTGCAATCCGACTAATTGCGATTAAGATGCATTGCTACTTTATAAGACTAAGTTAAAATAAAATCTGTGCTGTTCGTGCTGACAAATGTACTCATAGTAGAGTTTTTCTATATTTTGTTATCTGCGCCTGTCACTCCGAAACCAAAATGAATCATACATCACTTCATATGCCACAGTCCGTCAAGCCGTCTAAACTAAGAGCATTAAAACATGTATACATATGTACAAGCGTATATGTACAAGCGTTTTAAGGAGGTAGAACCGCCAGTAGGATGGAGGTAGTACCACCGCCACACCTATTTCTAGCGTGAAGCATTTCTTACGTTTCGGTGGAAGGGTGAGGTTGTGCCGGTACACTTTTATATGAGGCGACCATCATAGTCCTTGGGAGTAGCAACGCATCTGTGATTGGCTTCAGATAGAACCCATGTTCTGTATGAAGTTGATTACAGATATCCATGAGCGGCAGTGACCACTTACCATCAGGTGGACTGCATGCTCATTCCCTACTTCAGTCAAGTAAAAAAGCGAATTACATTGTCTTACTCTCTCGAAAAACTTTAAGAAAGTATCAGTAGTAAGAAAGTATAAAATAAAAATCTCAAGAAGACAAAAGAATCGGAAATAAAATAAGTTTTATTTAAGTCGCGGTCTTATAAGGCGAGCGGTCTTATTTGCCGTCACTCAATATAAGCCGGACTTAGTTGGTCATGAAATTCAATTGTGGTTAGAAATGCACTATTTTACCAGGAAGCCAGCAATGGGATAGCGTGGAAACGTTTCTGGTTTGTTCAAAACATATATAAATAAAACATTTTGTTACTTTTATATTGCACTAGCTCTTACCCGCGGCTTCGCCTGCACGGTCAACGGGGATTAACATTTAGCATTTGATAGCGTGATTCAAAACTTGCAAGTGAATTTTACTAACGCCATCTATTAACAACGTCTGGAACTACTAAATATTAATCATCTAACAAAACATCGACATTCTCATTCGAGAGAGCGTGGTGAAAAGTAACCTACGTCACTCTCTGCCCTCCTAACTATCTCCCAGCATATAAACCATATCATATAATAGCTATGTGGCGACGTGAAAAAGAAACAAACAAACATACATTTGTAATATTAGTATCTAAGTATGGATTTAGCCGAAAGAGTTAAAAAATAAATTGAGTGGGATAGAAAAACCCGTCAGAATATTTAGTGTTTATGAAAAACTAATAAAAGGAGAAACAAGTAAGTATCGCTTTGTATTATAAATAAATTAACTTTTAGAATAAAGATATGCTACAATTACATGTACTAGAAACCGTATCCAAAAGGCAATTTAAAAAAATATAATATTCATAATATATCTTTCGTCAGCTCCGTTAGGCCTTTGCGTCCCGTCCCTATAGTCCTATAGTAAGAGACGAATAAAAGTGGTTGCGGGCGGCTAGAGTGTGAGCTTGAACCATCCAGCCAGACGATCCCCGGAAGGACGGTGGTATGTGTGGTCGCATATTGTCGTAAAGACTAGACCGAGCGGTGGGCCCAGCCGCCCATCTGGAAGGAGCCCGATTGGGCAACGCGCTCAGAGGATTCCGGTCGAGTTCCTTCCCACATAACCCTGCGTTGCGCCCACGACGTCGGGTACCTTTTGAAGGTTTTCCCCTCAAGAACAAAAAAAAGACCTTTCGTCCACATGAGCCTACCATGATGAGGATTTTTAGCCAGAGTCACCTCCCAAACGTATTAGTAAAAGCAGTGAGTGTTAATATTACACAGACAGACGTTGTTACCCATCTTCTGAAATTTGTCCCCAAATCGCCTCCTACCGCAACCACGCTAAGGTAATGTGTAGCGCTAAAGTAACTTAATTTATAACGAAGTGACCATCTAAGTCGTCAGCAATTCACTTGTCATTGACTTCAAATAAAACCCGCTTTCCTACTTTAAGTAAATGATTACATCACATGGACTGCTGGCTCCTTTGCTACCTCATTCTTATAAAAACAAAAAACTATTTTATGTATAATATTACCTCATATTACTTCGGCTATATTATGGTGTAAATTATCTAGGTAATAAATCAATAAATAAACAATAAAAATATGACAACATAAACTATCAAACAACCAGTGATTCTAAAGATACAAAATTATATTATACATAGCGCTGTTCGTGCACAACTCAGCTCAGTATGTAATATTAGGCTCTTCCTCCATCGCTTACATACTAATATTGAAGATAAATAAGACATTTTACCACATTTTAAATATTAGAACATTATTGTTAATATTTGACATCTTATTACGAGGTTTAACTATCACTAAAGTAACTAGTATATTAGTATTTATCTATGAAAGTAATATTTAGACTTAGTAGTCGACTACTCTTAGTAGTTCTAGGATAGTTCCTAATAGGACTTCAAGCCTACGCCTCCAGGCAGGTACATCATTATCTAACCATTAAAGGTCTCCAAACAAAAAACCTAGCGGTTATAGTTTATACTAGACAATTTATTAAAATCGCTATCTAGTATGGACATTGAAGTAATCAAAATTTTGTCGACGCCGCTAGAATTACATTTTTTTAATATAAAATCGGAGCGGTAATGGTATCATTTCTCCACATAACCTATTAACACTTTTAACACCAGGTACCTATTTATGAGACTTACTAGAAGGAAGGTGATGATTTTTGAGGGTATTTATATATTATACAAAATTGTTGATTCCATTCGCCATTGAACAAATGAGGTGTCTCGTATACGTAACCTGTTTCCCGCTTAATCGTTATCCGACCCGTTTCTAACACTTGACGACTTTGCCAAACAGTTTTTTCATGTTAATTATATTACGTATAAAATATATCCTACAATATACGACTACAACTTTGATGCTAAGGACGTTTTCACGATAATCACTTGGACTTCCATCCATCCATCCATCAGATCTTTGAGGTCCACTGCATAGGCCTCCCCTAAATCACGCCACTCAAACCGGTCCTGTGCCTTCTGAATCCAACGGTTTCCCGCTGTCTTCTTCAGGTCATCGGTCCATCTGGAGGGCGACCTGTGCTCCTTTTGCCTATACGTGGTCGCCACTCGAGGACCTTCCTTCCCCATCGGTTATCGGTCCTACGAGCGATGTGGTCGGCCCATTGCCACTTCATCTTGCTAATTTTGAGACTTCAGGAAGATATATCGCTTCTCGTTTACCTTTCACAGTGGTCTATCTCAGTTAATTTGAAGTTTGGTTTGAAACACACGCGCGTAGTCACGGTGTCGTGTATCTATCTCCCTTTCAGCTCAAGTTTAAATTAACGCCGATGTTTAGAGTTGATCGCGTCGACTCAATCATACCGAAGTGATTTACTATCTGAAATCACCAGATTAATCTCGCGTAAACTAATCTTAATTATACCGTAACAGATTTACCGTAAACCTACCAGCTCCATGGATGTGGTATTATTGTGATATGCCTATTTGTTATATATTTTATGATTAATAATCATAAAATATATAACAAATAGTATGTATTATTAACAAACCGTAACCTAGCCAGCCAGCCAGCCAGTCAGCCAATGCAAGTTATTTCTGTTTCTGTACTAAAATTGTTAGTTTTATTTAACTTTTGATAAATAATATACGAATATTAGATTTATTAACACTGGAAATTTTAATACATCCACTTGTAAGATTAAAGCAGCAAGAAAGCATTCTGTCCATCTGATGGCAAGTGGTCACTGGCATCCAGCGAGACCGATAATCCACTTCATACAAAACTGGGGTTGTGTACTGTAATCAAACAGAGATGCCTTGTTGTTCCCAAGGACTACGATTGTCGCCTCACATGAAAGTGAGCTTGCACCCACACCCTTTTAGAAAAATGCAAGAACTTCACGCTAGAAATAGTTGTGGCTGTTCGATAATTTCATTAAGCATAAAGAAATATAACTACATTTATAAATATGTAAAGAAATATCTATGCCCTCCGTTTGTCTCTATATTAAACATTACATCACACCAAAACTATTTAATTTCAATTGAATGGTAATTGTAAATGTATTAATATTAAAAATCTTGAAATAACGTCTTTGTTTCATTCAAATTCAGCAAAAAATATTACCTATTTATTGCTAATAAAATCGTGTGGCATAGGTATAATCCAATATGATGTATACTTTATCTGATGTACACTATTAGTCTTAATATACCGTATTCAGAAGTTAGTAGCTTCATTGCAATATTCAATCAAGCACTCTCAGTCACACGGCGCGTATAGGCATCTCGGTAATACATCTCGAGAGGCATTCAGAACATCGAGAGCTATTGAGCTTAAAAACATTAGATCTGGTATGCTAATAATTGGCCTAGATACTCTTCATTCTTGTCTGTTTAAGTATCAAGTTATTTTTTATTTTATCTAAAAATATTTCGAGCGCCTAAAATGTAAAGTAATACAATTATAGTAAATAATAAAATGTCCAAATTTTACATGTCTTTAAAATAATTTTTGTATATGGTTACCCGAGACAGAGGGTAACCATTACGTTTAAACGAAGGCTATCCATCTAATAGAACACTTAAAGTATGCTTTATTTGCTTTATCTAAGATTTTATTTACATAAGACGTTAAAAATTACTGGAAACCGAAGACGCAAAAAAAATCTACCTACTAACACTCTAACAAAAATTAACAAACCACATATACATATATAGAAAATGTGGCATGCGTTCAGAAATACCAAACCTAGCTTGGGAGTACAGCCCATTATTGTCTCACTGCTGGGCATGGGTCTTCTCTCAGAATGAGCGAATTTAGGCCATAATCCACCGCGCTGGCCAAGTGCGAATTGATGGACTTAGCACAGCTCCGAGAACTTTTTTTCTAAAGAACTCTCGGTAGGTTTCCTCACGATGTTTTCCTCCACCGAAAAGCAGTGATAATTAATTTCTAATACGCACATAAATCAGTGGTGCGAGCCTGGGTTTGAACCTCGGACCTCCCGATTGAGAGGGCAAGATTTAACCTTTAGGCTATCACTGCTCTAACCAAGCGTATCACTTTCAAAACAACTTGAAAACGCTATATGACACTTATTTTCAGAAAAAGTAATTTACAAATTTTGGTTTAAAATATTATTTATCCGGCATAAATAACATAAAATTTTCGCATATCACAATTTTCATATAGAATGGCGTTAATAAAACCATTATTACGAGGATGCTAGAACAGCAATCAGCTGGTGATTACAACGTTAATTCGCAGCAAAATTGGCGCAATAATTTTTGCCATAAATTTGGCAACATGCGTTCATTACAGGGCGCAATATCCCGGACAATGCAATCCCGCGGGATCCCGCGCGCATTACATCGATTGTAGCAAGCGCAGATCACATCGCGTTTTTATAGCGAATATTTTGTACATATAATGTGTTCATCCACGTAAGTACGTGTACATAATATTTGCACATACTAAATTTGAATACTGAATATATTTTCGTATTTGATTTTCAGCTAGCTTTTATTGCGTTTTTCGAGTGCAGCGACCGAATCAAGAAATTCCGTAACGAAAAAAATCTAACACCCCCACCTCCACCACCATGTAGCGCGGCCAAGCGTTCGCTTAATGTGTATATGGTACGACAGACGGAATCTCGCACGGATCGAGACTAGCTGCTGGGAAATCGGACGAATATATAAGCAGCTGTTTGTGAGAAAGTATATGGTATCAAAGAAAAAACTTAAATGAATACATAAATAAATATTTATAATTACTTGTTGATAAAAAATGCTATGCAATAGCTTTTTTTATTTACATCAAGTATTACACTGATGTACACGTGTTAATTAAATCAAAGTAGGTATATCAATAATACTAGACGTGATACATTTATGTTTATTATGTCATTCTTACATCAGTAACCATTTTCGTCCCACGTTCGAGATCGTCCCAGCTTAGGCCCTCCATTAATAAATTAAAATAGGAACTGTATATCAAGATCGTCTTACCTATCTATATAACTTATTTACGTAATCAATTAAGCTATAAATTCAACTAGACATTTTTACCACAAGAAAAAATAGAAACTATTTTACTAAGAAATTGTTAGATAATTAGGTCACGTAACACAAGGCAATATTGCTTATAATTAACAATATCTAGTTCGGAAACAACGTATTATTTACATTATTACGTTATTCCACATTACAAGGCGTCAACATAAATTAACGCGACGACCCACGTGGTGGAGCGGTTATCATACCGGTCTGACGCGCAATGGGTCCCGGGCTCGATTCCCGGCCACATAGTTATCTGAACGATGAGTTTAAATTCGTGTTCTTCCGCTTGGGGTCGTTCCGAGTTCCCGGAGTCGTCTTTATAGCACCGAAGACGGCCGCCGGGAGGATTTTAGTGCTGTAAAAATCCCACATAACCCTGCGTCGCTCCCACGGCGTCGGGTACCTTTTGAAGGTTTCCCCCTCCAGAACAAAAAAAAAAGATTCGTGTTCTGGGTCTGGGTGTTTGTGTTTTCATCTTGTGTGTGTCCATGGCACCCAAGACACAGGAGAAAATCCTACTGTGGGGCTATGAGTGTAGAAAGCGTGTAAATTCTACAACAAGCAGCAGATTAATGAACTGTGCACAGAACGCTTTTTTAAAAAAAAATATTGAAAACGCAATATTTCGATGGGACGTAATTTTAACACAAAAATGTAGGCTGCACAATCATGTGCTACCCGACAATCATAAAATGAACATACATGTGCTAACATAGCATAAGAACAATGAATACACATAGAGGTTGATTAGCTCCGGTCTACGCACTTTGGACAATAATGGGCATTCGCGTGAAGAGAGTTAGTAATGAAAGGTCGGCGGAACAAAAGTCTGGGCGATAGCAACAGGTGGACTGGAAACGCACGTCATTATTTGTTCTAGCTATTGTGCGATTCATCTCTCTATACTCTTCCTGATATTTATAATATTCAAGCTTTTATCCCTATTTAGATTTTTTTGGGGTAAATTGATGATATCCTTCCTGCGTGCATAAAATTCTTACTGCATGCTTTTAATCATTTGCATATTCGATGCATTATCTGCCAGTTGGTAGTGTTCGGTTTTTATTAAGTAGAATACAATTATAGAAATTACTCGCTTTTCACAAGGTGAGAGTAGAACCTCAAGCGCTGTGCGTTAGAGACATGCAATTTATCGGTCACTTTTCGTACCTCGAATTCTCAACTTTCCAAAGAAAAATTTTATAAAAATGAAAATGACATATAAAATCACATAAAAACAATTAAAGACTGCAATTTTGTTTTTTTTCATCTCATCCTGAAGACTTAAGAGCTATACGGTTCGTTGCTTGCTTCTGGACATTACCTCCGATATCAAACGTTGCTCCATAGTATTGATAAGTGCAACGCTAGCGGCCACCGCAACACGAATCACTAGTATTACCTGTCATTTGTATTAACACACCATCATCTAAATGCGCTTAGTTCCCATTTAACGTATAATAACGCTTTCATATGAGACACGTCCTAGCAAGGCGTCGTAGGACTAGCAATGGAACTGTTTATAATAATTTAAGTCGTTAGTGATGTTAACGAGAGAAGCATAGTAGAGGGTGTTGCCTGCGAGCGGAACCCTATGCACACGTGATGCTATGCGCGCGGTTACATGAACGTGAATTAAATACGTAATGAGACTGATTGACGATGGCTTTCGGGCAATAAATACAACCGCCCAATGCAGCATTGCTGTCTACGTGTGCAATCCGGAAGCAACGCGTGGGAGGTTTAAGTGTGATTTAGAGCGATTTATTTGTGTTTCTGTCTGCCTCTGAATTGTTAGCGATGCTACAATTCCCGGGAGAAATTGATAATGTGTTTCTTGTTCATTTCTAATTTTAGGTATGCTATAAAAGCAACTTTTTTATCTCATTGTAGCAGCCAACGAGCATGCAGTTCACCTGATGGTCACTGACGCTCATGGACATCTGTAATCAACTACATATAGAACATGGGTTCCGTCTGAAGTCAATCACAGATGCGTTGCAACTCCCGAGGACTATGATAGTCGTCTCATGTGAAAGTGTGCCGGCAACTACACCCTTCGAAACGCAAGAAATGCTTCACGCTAGAAATAGGTGTGGCGTTGGTACTTCCCCGGTCGAACTACATGGTTCTGCCACCTTCTAACTTGTATTTGCAAGGTGTCAGAACAAGTATGGTTTGGTTGAGGAGTTACTACCGCCACATCTAATTCTAGCGCGAAGAGTTTCTTGCATTTTGCCCACTTTTATATGAGACGACCCCAGTTTACAAGGGTAGCAATGCATGTGTTTTTGAAAAACTCCTCCCTGTTTTATATGAAGTTGATTATTGATCTCTATCAAATTCCAACCAGATGAACTGCATGCTCGTTTGCCACCTTAATATGTTTAAAGCGCATCTCATATACATTTATGAAAAAAATTCTTCAACATTAATTTAGTTAACAAAAAAATAAAATCCGGTGCTCCTCCAAGCATAATTTCACAATCACAAGCAGACATGTGTATATGACATATACATAGACATACGAGTATGTATATGCTATATATTTTAAGTATTATTATTTTCACTAATGTATTTTCTTGTACGATTTAATTTTTATTGGTATGAGAAAATATTTTTAATATTCTCGTACAATAATCTACCATATCTTACCATTACCGAAGTATATGTTCTAGTCTATTTTAGTTGTACGGTAAATTACTACAATGATTTGAAACTGAATTCACAAACAGGTGCACGTAGCCAGCCTCAATGCACTTAGCGGTGACTGCTCTGTGGGAGACAGATGCATTGACATATGTATACGATTTGAATTATGTAAATGAGAGTAAAATTATTTCTGCATGAATTATGTCTTACAGCCGTATAATAGGGAGATTTAATGCTACAACACGTGCTATATGCAACTTTGCAAATTCAGTCTAGTAAAATAAATCATAAAAATAGACATATTTGAATATACTAGCAGAACCTGCGACTTCGTTCGTGCTAATCATAAACCATCTATTACACTTTTAAGATCCATTGTTGGACATCCACTTTCCCCGTTTATTTAATAGAGAACAATATATTGAACACCAAAACCAGATACTAAGTTTTATTGAGCTTGCATCAGGCGCATTTCCGAAAAAGCTTTCAACTTTGAAGAGTGCTTTTAATTGGACCCAGCGGCCAGAGTGAGCGGTGTGAGCGGAGTGATCAGAGAGCCCAGAGTGACCGAAGTGACCAGAGTGCTCAGATTGCCCGGAGTGACCAGATTGCTCGGAGTGACCGGATTGCCCGGAGTGACCGAATTGCTCGGAGTGACCAGAGTGGTTGTAGTGCCCAGAGTGACCGGATTGCCAGAGTGCTCAGATTGCCCGGAGTGACCAGATTGCCCGGAGTGACTGAATTGCCCAGATTGCTCAGATTGCCTGGAGTGACCAGATTGACCGGAGTGACCGCATTGCCCAGTTTGACCGGATTGCCCAGGGTGACCGGATTGCTCGGAGTGACCGGATTGTCCGGAGTGACCATATTGCCCGGAGTGACTGAATTGCCCGGAGTGACCGGATTGCCCGGAGGGACCGAATTGCCCGGAGTGACCATATTGCCCGGAGTGACCGAATTGCCCGGAGTGACCGAATTGCCCGGAGTGACAGAATTGCCCGGAGTGACCGCATTGCCCAGGGTGACCGGATTGCTCGGAGTGACCGGATTGCCCGGAGTGACCAGATTGCCCGGAGTGACTGAATTGCCCGGAGTGACCGGATTGCCCGGAGGGACCGAAATGCCAGGAGTTACCGCATTGCCCAGGGTGACCGGAATGCTCGGAGTGACAGGATTGCCCGGAGGGACCGAATTGCCCGGAGTGACCATATTGCCCGGAGTGACCGCATTGCCCAGGGTGACCGGATTGCTCGGAGTGACCGGATTGCCCGGAGTGACCAGATTGCCCGGAGTGACCGAATTGCCCGGAGTGACCATATTGCCCGGAGTGACCGAATTGCCCGGAGTGACCGCATTGCCTAGAGTGACTGGATTGCCCAGAGTGACCAAATTGCCCGAAGTGACCGGATTGCCCGGAGTGACCGAATTGCCCGGAGTGACCGAATTGCCCGGAGTGACCGATATGCCCGGAGTGGCCGAATTGCCCGGAGTGACCAGAGTGGTTGTAGTGCCCAGAGTGACCGGAGTGCCCAGAGTGCTCAGATTGCCCGGAGTGACCAGATTGCCTGGAGTGACCGAATTGTCCGGAGTGACCGGATTGCCCAGAGTGACCGAATTGCCCGGAGTGACCGGATTGCCCAGAGTGACCGAATTGCCCGGAGTGACCAGAGTAATCGGATTGGCCGAAGTGCCCAGAGTGACCGGATTGTCCGGAGTGCCGGTAGTGACTGAAGTGCCCGGAATGACTGGAGTTGCCAGAGTCGAGAGCGATCAATGGAATGAGCGGAGTGAACGGAGTGAGTGAGCGGAATAACAGGAATGAGCGAAATGATTGGAGTGACTGCAATGAGAATAGGGACAGCAATGAGCCGATTGAGCGGAGTGACTGGAGTGACCGGAGTGAATTTTTTCTCTGACCGCAGGCACCATATTTATAGTTATGTAGCCTACTAGCCGTACCCGTGGCGTCGCCCGCGTGCAAATCAATGTATCGCAAAGTTATTCCCTTGCAAATCTTGACACAGTGGGAATTCTACGATAAAAGTAGTCTATATGTTGTTCCATAACATTTTCTTTAGTAAAAGTCCCATGAAAATCGGTTTAGCCGATCAAGCATTACCCGGACAAACACAGAGTGAAAAAACGAATTTTAAGCGTGTATTTGTGCGAAGGTACATATTGTTATGTAAAAATGTTTTGGAAATAAGACGAATTAGAATATCGTCAACCCCTTTTTTGAACTAACTTTCAGTATTAGGTCCGGACTGAAAATCAGTGCTGGGTTCAATCTCAGCTTCTACTGAGCTCCGGTGCCTGTTTCATGTACTTTTGCTGCAACACATTTTATTTAGATTATAGATAAACAATTTTAATACTTTCTCTTTATTTTATTTTTTTATATTTTTCTTCTTTTTTTACTTTTTTGTTGTTTTGTGTTTGTTTTTTGTATGTACCAACTTTTGTTCTATGTTTTGTATATGTATTTTGTGTTGTATCACAAGTTATGAAATAAATGTTTTATCTATCTATCTATCTATTAGTGGTCACATTAACAATATCGGGATACATCTTTTGCAAACAACGCATCCACATTTTAACCAAAGCACATCGACTATAAAGATTGGTTTTAACTTTTCTGAATTGAAAAATACTATTTTAAGTAGTTTTGGTCGATTTAAATTTCTGAGTAAGTGAACCTACTTTTAACATTACTTTGACAACCTTGACGACCCGCGTTGCAGAGCACCATACCGGTCTGGGTACGCGCAATGGGTCCCGGGTTCGATTCCCAGCCAGACAGGTAAATGATGAGTTTAGATTCATGTTCTGGGTCTGGGTCAAATAACAATCCCGCATTGATTTTCCAGTATTTCTTCGATTTGAAATATTACAAATGTTAGAGAAATCGTCGCTACAAATCTTGAATGGACGTTCAAAAGTGGAATAGGCAGGCACTACGGCCGCTTTTTAAAAGTGTGGCCACAATGCTGGACGACGCTACGCCATTTTTATATTAGATCTTACATTCTTCGCTAATAGTAAATTTATTAAAAACGTGTTGCCCGTTCACCCCTACTACATTCTACCCCTACTAAAACTAAAAACTAATGACATTATCAATGATTCGTAAACTAATTTTGGTTCTAAGTACTAATATTTAAGCGGCGCTAAGGTGTGTTTATAGTTTATTTTCTAGCGTATAGCCTTCGTTGTGGTTCATTACATAAAAATTGAATTTGTCAGAGGTTAAATCTTTATTAGTTTCATATAAACTTTGTGAGACACTGATTCCCAGGCTGGGGAAAGCTTTCCATTTCCGATACTAAATAATATTTAAAAAAATGAACTGGTTATTAACAAAATAATACTAAAATTAGTATTTATGAAAAATACGCATTCTTATTATAACAATAATTAAAAAATAATAATAAAATGCACAAAAGAAAACTGGATTCGAACCTCAAAACTTTCGTCTCTAATCCGCCCGCCTTGGAACCACAGCTATCATGATTTTACTAACAGGTGCGAAATTCGCCTTCAATTCAAGCGAAACGGATACTTCTGCCGAGAGGCACAACGCGATTGTCTGTTTCAAATATTATTATCATAATAAGTAATAATTTTATTTTGAAACTATGTTAAATAATTCTATCACGTTTAAATTATTGGATTCGAATAACTATTTTACTATAATAGTATGGAGCGCTATCTGTTATCAATTCGGAATCCCTGAATATTAGCCCTAGATCACAAACCTTCGTCGAATCGACGACGTAGGTTTAAAAAAATCGTGTTAACTCTTGCGCGCGCGATCGCAATTTTTTCATACTTCAGCTAATCTCAGTCGACCTATCGCCTCTGCGATAGACAGTAGTGCGGACGGCGTAGGGGGCCCCTGAGTGTCGTTCCAGGAACCATGGCTCGTCGTATCGACGAAGGTTAGTACTAACGTTACTTTTTATGTTTTTTAATTTATTATTTTTATATTTCGTAGACGTATTTATGTAAATTAATAGTGTTTATTATTTGTTATTTCAGGTACAATTCTTCAATTATTATTACAACAAAAAAGCGACGATGAAAATACGTCAGAGAGAGAGATAGAAGACCACGTTGAGGTTGATCCAGCCTATGAAACGGATGCTGAGGATGAAGTTCCTTTGATCCAACAGCCAATTTTGAGTCGAGATAGTAAGGCAAGTAATAATACATCTACCCTACCAGCTCATTAGCTGGTAGGGTAGATGTATTATTACTTGATGTAGAATTAGGAATGGAGTCCTCATTAGGACTCCATTCCTAATTCTTCAGTACAACCTAGCGATTTTATAATACGACCATCGCGGAACATTCTTCGAGGAAAAGACAAACACAAGTGGTCTTCTCTAAAGTCAAAGTAACAAAACAGAGTAGCTTCAAGAAATATAATTCTATATATATAAAATATAAATATAGAAATGTTAGACCTGGACCTACACGTTCACGTAAAAATGAACTGGACCCATTACAATGTAAAATATGTGCCTTATGTCCCTCTGCAAAGCGAAGGATGACTAAGAGTAGTTGCACCAAGTGCAAAAAATCGTTGTGCGGCGAACACAAACTTGACGTTTGTCACAAATGCATTAATTGCTAGATATTTACCAAACATTTTATTTTTTTACTTTACTCAAATCTTTATTTTTATTATTTCAAGTTTTTTTTTTCATAATTTAGTTATAACTAATTAAAGAACGAATTTTACAATTGTTACTATTGTTAAATTTGCATGAAAACTTTAGTCTCATTCATAAGGCTTTTAGATTATTAAATTTGTTATTTTTGTTTATTTAATTATAAGAAATAAGACAAATAAATACTATTTAATGATAATAAAAAGAAATACGTACGCATTTGGTTTTATTAATTCCTGAAACCCCCTTCATTAAGTACCGTAGTCGCAACGACGAAGGTTTGTGATAAGCGTTGAAAAATAAGGTTAGTGATCTAGGGCTAAAGTAAGAGCGCTTTCACATTAGGTCGCAAGTAGCGTGGCCGCAGCGCGTTAACGGATGCTTTCTTATTATTGAAATACTTTTCCAGTATTTATTATTTTTTATTATTATTTCCATTATAAAAGTACAGCGCGCCACCCTAATCAAAAAGAATCCCGCGGATATAGTCGTAAAAAGAAAGCATTCTTTGCAGTCGCGCGGCTGACGCGCTGCGGCCGGTTTACTTGCCACCTAACATGAAAGCGAAAGATATGTACATTTAACGTAATATAACATTATAGCGAATAATTGGCGTTTGCATACCTAATATATAACTCATCGGGATTTCTTCGTAATTGTATCTTTCGTATTTTAAACACATTTTTGTTTTTAAATTTATAAACTATGGGTATATTAAAATTTAAATTTAAATCACACCTAGTTGTATGATAATTGATAGTTACAAAGGAGATGGCTAAATACAGTATGGACGACTGCCCCAGCAATGTATAAACATAGAACCTAGCAATATGTAATGCTGAATAGCCTAATATTTGTATTTTATTTATAAAAAGTTACAGGAACTTTTCAAATCTTCACAATCCTGAAAATAAAAAACATATAACACCTACGCTAACAATTATAAAAACTGCAAACAAGTGACATTGCTAAGAACTTTTTTCTAGGCGTTTAGTTTCGATGTACCTGTGGCAGTATCAATTAAGTCAGAGATTTGAAATACTGGATTAAATTGTGTTTTTGATTAGGGACCTACACAGATTTGAAAAAGAAAAGGTAGGTTGTACAAATATAAGTAAAAAGAAACCTTTTTTTTTCTTATATTTTTACAACCTACAAAAATGAACACGTAAATCTATTTGGTAGAACTAACCTTCCTAGTGACAATCCCATCAAAATGTGGTCGTTACGAGACTTCCCGATGGACCAACTATTTATGCACCACAAGAAAATATTCCCGTCGACACAACTAAGTTCAAATGTTTATAATGAGCACATTTATTACCATTCCTTTTGCCCCAACTACAGTCGAACATAAAATAGGAAATGTGTGCATAAATAATTGGTCCATCGGGAAGTCGCGGTTTGTTGTTATATCAGTTACAGACAGACTGACAAACATGCCAGGGACCTTTTTCTATATAATGAATGCAAATCCTTTCTAAATTAGAGGGGTACTGAGCACATAAAAAATATTGGAATAAAAAAACAAAGGTGCGATTCATATATTTATTATTACTCCATCATTCTTACAAGAACATTATCTAAAAGTGAAGCCGGAGCTGACAATGTGTTCTGGTGCCTCGTTCAACCCAAATACAGCAGCATGACAGCAACAGCCCAGAGTTCTGTTCCCTACAATACAGCTGCAGTAATGTGACAGTATGTCGTCTATTGCATTATTTGTTGCTTGGCTTTCATATAAAATATACACATAGTATATTGTTTAGCTTATAAGTTTTGATTTTTTTTTGTAAATTCTGTAACATTGAATCAGTTCTTTTCACTGCGTGGCGTTGTATGCTTCTGACAGAACGGCCACAAATTATGCACACCATTGTATGGCCAAATAAACGAAGATCACCAGTTGCTCCTGAACTTAGCAGTTCATGACAAGGATGACAAATGTTGGCATCTCTTGGAACCTAAAACAAAATTAATTATCTTAATATTCACATGAATAAACTATCTACACATTTGAATAAGTATTTTGTAATCTAAGGCAACTAGTCTGCTGTGGTCAGGACATTTTACAATAACAAGGCGAGACGAATATTTCTAATTCATTGGTTAATAATTGGCTAATTCTTTGAGAAACAACAATTTGAAGTCACCTTTGTATGATGTTTCCTATATTTAATTATTAGTTACAGAATCATTTTAACTGTAAGTAAATGTCTTACCTCAATTGTTAACTATCGTGCTAGGATAGTGAGAAGAACAGCCGGCAATGACGAGATGATATGCCGCCGCAGTCTTTGCGTAGCAATACCACAGTTTACGCATTGCATGTTGAATTTTATGCAAATCAAGTCCGTGTCGAGTAGCGAGAGGTCGGTAGGTAGGCAGGCACAATGTCCAATAAACAGGCGAGGGTCAGTGAAAATCCTAAATTAAAAAGCACAACAAAGAAATGAACGGCAGAACAATCAAACAACGTCTGACATCTGACGGACGTTTGTTTTTTCATAGAGATAGGAATTGAATTTCACGCGTCATAGAATCGATATAGTTCGATATAAAAAATCGATTGGTTTAAAATATATATATTATCTTGTTTACATCTAACATTTTTTGACATGAAATAGGTACTAAGATTTATAGAATAAGTGGCATTAATTTTTCATTTTGATATTTTTAAATATAATTGCCACACTAATAATCCTAGACCACTTCATAATCTACCCGATTTTCCGCATCAAAACGAACAAAAACACAATAACAAGCAATCGATTCCGGTCAAAAACTTGCATTTTCATAACTCTTTCTTGGTCGCAGAAAATAAATCGTTTTGATACCAGCATGTAAAGATCGATATGGGCTGTTTCATTTTTTAACGTTCTGGAAAATCGATACGATCTCTCCCTCTTCCCTAGCTTACATTACTTTTCCGCAACCATGTCATACCTACAAAAAATCAATTAATTACTTTTTATAAGGTAATAAATTCACGAAAGTTCTGGGAAGTTATTAATAACTTAATAATTCATTAATGAATATTTAAAAATTAACAGTCACTATGAAATTCTTATACATGTCTGGGGCATTCATTTAGCCATCTCCTTTATACGTATTATTTTTGAATGAATTCAGAATGGCATCCAGGCGACCAATATAGCTACTGTCATTTGCATTAGAATTTAGCAAAATCCACGAAAGATCCGAATTTTATGGATATATGTTGTCGACTCGAATTCAATGTTTTTTTATGTTTTATTAATTAGAAGGTTTCAAGTTAGTCTATTGTACCCCTTGACGGAATTGTCAATATGGGACTTTGTCAAAATCGAACTTCCATACAAACATGCGTGCCAGATTTTAACGCTTTCAACCTATTTTTTTTTTTCGATAAAAAGTAGCCCATGCTTTTGCTTGAGGTTAACACTATCTGTGTGCCCAATTTCATAAAACTTGGTTCAGTTGTTTAGGCGTGAATAAGTAACAGACAGACAGAGTTACTTTCACATTTATAATATTAGTAGGGAAGTAGGGATTGTAGATTTTAATTGATCATTCTAACCGGGGATCGAACCCAGAACCAAGTGCGATTCAGATCCATGTTATCCGCTCAGTCACAAGTGTCGTTTACCGTTGTATCGATATATAATTCACGTGTATTGGTTATATTATATGGTTTCAGTAATTGAGGTTCCACTGCTCAAAATAAATGCATGTGTAAATATGGGTCCTTTTGCTTAAACAAACTTTTGTTTCAGTTTAAAGTTAGAGTGCAGGTATATGTTAAATTGTTATCACGGTAGTTATTTCAGTATATTCAAATTTTCGGTAGTTTTGAAAGCTTTTTACGTGAGTACAGATATGGATTGGCTGGCTTAGTGCAACATGCTCCATCATCTGCATGAAGTTTAATCCAATATATGCATAAATGAATTAATAGTCACGTAATCACTTTCGTACGTAAATCACAATTTGGAGCAAACATCGTATCTAATTGACTTATATCTACGCTAATTCCGTGTTCCAGGGAACAATTTGTATTAAAACGCCGAGTCGGCATTTATCCCGGCGTGCAGGTGAACGCGGAGCGCCGACTCCGCTGCCGATAAATTTGTAATGCGAAATGGAGCATCGAGCTTCGTAGCTTTTAGAGCTTATTATGCGTTTTATTGCTGTAGTCAAAAGTAGCTTTTACCCTGATGTAAAATGTGTTTAAAAGTCTTTGTTTACCTGTAATGTAATCGTGCAGCAACGGAACACTCAAGCAGATAGACCGGTTTGAATGTTTCAATAATTTGTAAGTTTTGTTGCAATATTTAAATAAGATTATGTTGCACAATATTATTGTTTGATTTTGGATAGCAACCCATTGAAGTTTCTTTGGTTGATTGCAATGAAAATTATACTAATGTTATAAAGGCGAAAGTTTGTGAGTGTGTATGTTTGTTAATTCTTCACGTGTAAACGGCTGGAGCGATTTTCATAAAATTTGGTAGGGAGTTAGCTGACACTCTGGATTAACAGAAAGGCTACTTTTTACGGTGGAAAAATATTTTATTCCCACGGGACAATCGATACATCGATTTTTTTAACGCGGGCGAAGTTGCGGGTTTCAGCTAATTATTAATAAATCATCATCTTGGTTGTTAATGATGTTAGCCTTGACAAAAACACCGAGAAACTGAAAGCTCTAAAACTTACAATCTTATCGTATCAATCGTAACCAAAATATATGTATATAATATGGAAAATATGAGATACTTTTAGATATATTAAAACAAACGTAGTTTTTCAATAAGCTTCACTTCCAAAAGACGGCACTTCCATAAAAGTAGCTTAATTTACAATTTTTGGTTTAAAATATTATTTTATTCAACAAAAATAACATAAAATTTTCGCGTATCACAATTTTCATATAGAATGGCGTTAATAAAACCATTATTACGAGGATGCTAGAACAGCAATCAGCTGGTGATTACAACGTTAATTCGCAGCAAAATTGGCGCAATAATTTTTGCAACAAATTTGGCATCATGCGTTAATTACAGGGCGCAATATCCCGGACAATGCAATCCCGCGAGATCCCGCGCGCATTACATCGATTGTAGCGAGCGCAGATCACATCGCGTTTTTATGGCGAATATTTTGTATCTTTTACATCAAGTGATATATTGACATTTTGAGATAACAATCAGTTTTAACCAATATTGCCATGTTTTTTATACTGTACCACTCTGTTAGATAATAATAATACATAATACAAGGCATTATTGCTTATAATTAACAATATCTAGTTCGGAAACAACGTAGATCATATTTTAATTCACATTACAGCGGCGTCCAGATAAATTCTAAAACAAGCCGCAGATTAATGGACTGTGCATAGAACACACAGTTCCCGGGATCGCCGGGATTGCGTTAGTTGCGAGCGCCATTAACCACGCGCTGCCGGATGGTTATTGCGTGTTAAATGATTGTTACAAGCCCCGTTACCCGTCTGGCCCTTACTTCCTTGTTCGGTGCAAGGGTAATTGAGACGTTTAGGGCTGTAATATTGATATAAACATATGTAAAACAACTACTTTAACAGCTCGAGTGTATTGATGACTATATTTTATTAATAGGTGAAGCAAAAACATGTGACGCATTTTTAAGTAATATACCGTGGACGGATTGGTATGAAATTTTAAAAGTAAACGAAATAGAACATTCAATGTCTTACTATGAAAACATATAACGTTAAAAATGTCTGATGTGTTTGTCAATATACCGCTATTGTTTTTAAATGCGGCTTAGATAATTAAACCTCTTTTTATATTTAACGGGCGCGTTCAAAATTACTTAAAAATTATTTCATTTTATTTGAATTTGAGAAATACTCGTACTACTTTTGACAATATGAAGTTTAGTTTTTTAATTTAAATTACGATCCAATTTGGACGGATGCGACGGGTGACTAGTAAATAAAAATAACTGTTTACATAAATAACATGACATATGAAAGGGTATCTGACTAACATAATAATACTTATATCCCTGAATTGTGTTGGTGACAGGAGTGCTACAAACGGCGATTATAAAACACTCAGACTAATAACAACGATCTAAATTGATCAATTCGAGATAGACTTATACTTTTAATCCAAAGAAACTTTTAATACCTACCTAAAATATGAAAATAGAATAGTACTTATTATTTATAATATTATTAAAATATAGTCTATGGTACTCCTGAATAGAGTAGTTTTCTAATTCGGGAAGAACTTCCATGATCTGTTCAGTATTTCCGAAGATTGTCCCTTATAAAGAAAATTACAAACTTCACCTCTTTATAATATTAGTATAGATATAGATACGCTATTTGATGTCATGTATATCTAAAACAAAAAATCCAGGCGGCATGATCAGTAACCACCCTACCATCATAAAATGAACATACATGTACTAACATAGCATAAGAACAATGAATACACATAGAGGTTGATTAGCTCCGGTCTACGCACTTTGGACAATAATGGGCATTTGCGTGAAGAGAGTTAGTAATGAAAGGTCGGCGGAACAAAAGTCTGGGCGATAGCAACAGGTGGACTGGAAACGCACGTCATTATTTGTTCTAGCTATTGTGCGATTCATCTCTCTATACTCTTCCTGATATTTATAATATTCAAGCTTTTATCCGTATTTAGAATTTTTTGGAATGAATTGTTGATATCCCAACCGCTTTGAAAAATCCTCATTGCGTGATTTTAGACTCACCTATTTTAGGTGTGTTGTCTGTCAGTTAGTCACTATTAAAGTTTTATTATACAGAATACAAATAATGAAAATAGCTAGACATTAACAAGGTGAGTGCCGAATACTTTCTCAAATCTGTGAGTTATAGACATACAATTCATCAGTCACTTCTCTCCGCTAGGTTCAACAGTCATAAGCGAAATTCCATCAAAATATTAATAGCTTATTGAAAATCATATACGGACAACTAACTTATACTTATAACACAGGAGTAGACTATAATCTCGTTTTTTTTTTTCATCTCATCCTGAAGACAGATATACAAATAGCTGCCTGCCTTTGGACATTACATTCGATATCAAACGTTGCCCGATAGTATTGTTGAGTCCAACGCCAGAGGCCATCGCATCATGAATCACTAGCATTACCTGTCATTTGTATCATCACATCATCATCGAAATGTACTCACATCCCATTTAGTGTGTATTGACGTTTTTATATAAGACATGTTCTAGCAAGGCATCGTAGGAGTAGCAATGGAACGGTTTCCAAACATTATAGACGTTATAATGTTAACGAGAGAAGCGTAGAAGAGGTGGGGGCTAGGAGCGGAACCCACTGTACACGGAGGTATGCAGAAGCTATGCGCGCGGTTACACGGACGTGAATTAAATACGTAATGAGACTGATTGACGATGGCTTTCGGGCAATAAATACAACCGCCCAATGCAGCATTGCTGTCTACGTGTGCAATCCGGAAGCAACGCGTGGGAGGTTTAAGTGTGATTTAGAGCGATTTATTTGTGTTTCTGTCTGCCTCTGAATTGTTAGCGATGCTGCATTTCCCGGGAGAAATTGGATATGTGTATTGTGCACAATTCTAATTTCAGATATATTTAAGCAATTACATTAAAACTATATTTGCATGGTGTCAGCACAAGAATGGTTCGGCCAAAGACATACGACCGCCGTGCTTATTTCTAGCAGGAAGCATTTCATGAATTTTGCTAACTTTTATTTGAGGCGACCACCTTAATAGACGGTAGTAGCAATACAACTGTGATTGACCTTAGGTAGAATCTTTTCTTTATATTTGTTTATATTTGTTAGTCATTAAGTTGATTATAGATCTCCAACAGCGGCAGGATCAGATTAACCTACATCTCTTTTACCGATTCTACCATATTTATTACCGAAGAGTATGTTCTAGTAATTTATCTATCTATTTTCACTCGGAGTTAAATGTTACAATGGTTTCCAACTGAATTCACAAACGGATGTACCTAGCCAGCCTCAATGCACTTAGCGGTGACTGCTTTACGAGAGACAGATGCATCAACGTATATATACGATTTGAATTATAACAAATTCTACTAAACTTATTTCTTCAGACATTGTCGTACAGTCGTATATAATGAAGATTTAATACTAGAACCATTACCTATCAACACTAAACATAAAGTATGCAACGGATCAAATTCACTCTACAAAAAATCGTAAAAATAACACATAAATAATAAACACAAAAATAAAACACATAAATGAATATATTCAAAAAGATAATTCATCATTCATATGTCTATTTGGCCGGGTATCGAACCCAGAAACAAGTACGTGTCAGATCTGTAACAAACCACTCAGGAAAGTGAACCGTCTCTTGACGGCAGATAGACATATATTTTACGTTTACTAATTATAATTATACTATATGGTTACAAAAATTCAAGTTCCACTACTCTAAAATAAATGCATGTGTAGATATGGTCGCTCTTACGTAAACAAACTTTTGTTAAAGTTAGAGTGTCGTGATATGTTATATTGGTAAAAAAATTGGTTATTTCAGTACATTCAAATTTTCATTAGTTTTGCAGGCTTTTTATGTATGTCCAGATATTCATTGGCTGGCTTAGTGCAACATGCTCCATCATCTACATGAAGTTTAATCCAATATATGCATAAATGAATTAATAGTCACGTTATCAATTTTTCGTTCGTAAATCGACAATTGAAAGCAAACACCGTATCTAATTGACTTATATCTACGCTAATTCCGTGTTCCAGGGAACTATTTGTATTAAAACGCCGAGTCGGCATTTATCCCGGCGTGCAGGTGAACGCGGAGCGCCGACTCCGCTGCCGATAAATTTGTAATGCGAAATGGAGCATCGAGCTTCGTAGCTTTTAGAGCTTATTATGCGTTTTATTGCTGTAGTCAAAAGTAGCTTTTACCCTGATGTAAAATGTGTTTAAAAGTCTTTGTTTACCTGTAATGTAATCGTGCAGCAACGGAACACTCAAGCAGATGGATCGGTTTGAATGTTTCAATAATTTGTAAGTTTTGTTGCAATATTTAAATCAGATAATGTTGTACAATATAATTGTTTGATTTTGGATAGCAACCCATTGAAGATTCTTTGGTTGATTGCAATGAAAATTATACTAATATTATAAAGGCGAAAGTTTGTGAGTGTGTATGTTTGTTAATTCTTCACGTCTAAACGGCTTGAGCGATTTTCATAAAATTTGGTAGAGAGTTAGCTGACACTCTGGAAGGCTACTTTTTACGGTGGAAAAATATTTTATTCCCACAATCGATACATCGATTTTTTTAACGCGGGCGAAGTTTCGAGGTTCAGCTAATTATTAATAAATCATCATCTTGGTTGTTAATGGTGTTAGCCTTGACAAAAACACCGAGAAACTGAAAGCTCTAAAACTTACAATCTTATCGTATCAATCGTAACCAAAATATATGTATATATGGAAAATATGAGATACTTTTAGATATATTAAAACAAACGTAGTTTTTCAATAAGCTTCACTTCCAAAAGACGGCACTTCCATAAAAGTACCTTAATTTACAATTTTTGGTTAAAATATTATTTTATGCAACAAAAATAACATAAAATTTTCGCGTATCATGATTTTCATATAGAATGGCGTTAATAAAACCATTATTACGAGGATGCTAGAACAGCAATCAGCTGGTGATTACAACGTTAATTCGCAGCAAAATTGGCGCAATAATTTTTGCAATAAATTTGGCAATATGCGTTCATTACAGGGCGCAATACCCCGGACAATGCAATCCCGCGGGATCCCGCGCGCATTACATAGATTGTAGTAAACGCAGATCACGTCACGTTTTTATGGCGAATATTTTGTATCTGTTATTTACATCAAGTGATATATTGACGCTCAAGTGTAATATATAGGTATGTTTACAGTTCAACCACGCCTAGGCGATTTATTGTTGTATTAGAGTAGGTACGGTAAATCAACTCAAGTAACGTTCATCTTTACATATCCATATCATTAATTACGTAAATAATTAATTTATAAATTTATTTATTTTTCATTATGAGGTAAAAAATCGAAACTATTTTGAGATAACAATCAGTTTTAACCAATATTGCCATGTTTTTTGTACTGTACCACTCTGTTAGATAATAATAATACATAATACAAGGCAGTATTGCTTATAATTAACAATATCTAGTTCGGAAACAACGTAGATCATATTTTAATCCACATTACAGCGGCGTCCAGATAAATTCTAAAACAAGCCGCAGATTAATGGACTGTGCATAGAACACACAGTTCCCGGGATCGCCGGGATTGCGTTTGTTGCGAGCGCCATTAACCACGCGCTGCCGGATGGTTATTGCGTGTTAAATGATTGTTACAAGCCCCGTTACCCGTCTGGTCCTTAGTTCCTTGTTCGGTGCAAGGGTAATACAGACGTTTAGGGCTGTAATATTGATATAAACATATGTATAACTAGTTTAACGGTTTGAGTGTATTGATGATTATATTATATTAATACGTGAAGCAAAAACTTGTGACGCATTTTTAAGTAATATGCCGCGGACGGATTGGTATGAAAGTTTAAAAGTAAACGAAATAGAACATTCAATGTCTTACTATGAAAACATATAACGTTAAAATGTCTGATGTGTTTGTCAATATACCGCTATTGTTTTTAAATGCGGCTTAGATAATTAAACCTCTTTTTATATTTAACGGGCGCGTTGTTCCATTTTATTTGAATTTGAGAAATACTCGTACTACTTTTGACAATATGAAGTTTAGTTTTTTAATTTAAATTACGGTCCAATTTCTACCGATAGGACGGGTGACTAATAAATAAAAATAACTGTTTACATAAATAACATGACATGTGAGAGGGTATCTGACTAACATATTAATAATTATATCCCTGAACTGTGTTGGTGACAGGAGTGCTACAAACGGCGATTATAAAACACTCAGACCAATGATAATGATCTAAATTGATCAATTCGAGATAGACTTATACTTTGATGCAAAGAAACTTTTAATACCTACCTAAAATATGAAAATATAATAGTACTTATTATTTACTAGCTGTACCCGCGGCTTTGCCCGCGTGCAAATCAACGTGTCACAAAGTTTTACCCGCGCAAATCTCGACACCGTGGGAATTTTATGATAAAAAGTAGTAACATTAAAATCGGTTTGGCCGCTCAAGGATTACCTGGTCAAACACAGACTGAAAAAACGAATTTAAAGTGTGTATTTAGGAGTAGGAACGTATTGTTATGTATTTTTTTCTAATTAGACGAATTCTAATATTGTAAACCGCTTTTTTGAACCAATTTACATTCTTAGTGGTCACAATATCGGGATACTTTTTTTCAATCAACTCCTCAACCTTTGAACCAAAACGTATCGATTATAAACATTGATTTGAAATTTTCCGAATTGGAAAATACTATTTGAAGTAATTTTGGCGGATTCAAATTTCTAAGTAAGATTATAGGTAAACCTACTTTTAATATTAATTTGTGTTCAGGAGTTCCGGAAGGCATTAAGGAATTCAAAAATTCTGTTGGATAATGTACTGCTTCCTCCATCTCAATGACTGTGTCTACCGAATAGTAGATCTGTGACGCTGTTTTAATTAAAAAAAAAAACATTTATTTTATCGACACGTTCATTGGTGGGTGGGTATATAGCCGTCTTCTGGAACGTGTTATTGGTTGTATTAACAATATCGGGATATACTTTTTCAACCAACTCCTCCACATTTAAACGAAGATGTATCGATATAAAGATTGATTTTGACTTTTCCGGATAACAAAGCACTATTAATATTTATGTTCCAACCTAACCTAACCCATCCTGTTTAAAAAGCTACAGATAAATCTAACTCTTAATAATAACATGACAATACTCCTGCATTTTCAGGATTTAGGTATTCAAAGTGACACTTTTCATCATAATGTTCTCTCAGGAACGGGTTGTAATGTATTGTAATCAATAAGTACCTAACTCATACGGCTTAAGTAGGTTGTTTACTTAGATTATCAGGGTTGATGAATTGAAGTTTAATTTATTAATCACATTTCAGTTTAATGAGCTGTCATTAAACTCATAATGTATACTAAAAACAACCGTAAGCATTATGCGACTACCTTTTCTAATTTAGGCTTGCACTATCCCACATCATCAGGGAGGAGTTGAAGGTAAAAAAATATCGTGTCTTTGCTTAGTATTTTTATTATTTATACGTAAGCACTTGCGAGCCAACTTCTATAGCTTGGGCTTGTAGTACCCTGCATCATCAGGGCTGAGGAGCTTAAGGTCGAAATTGTCATCATGTGTCTTTTAATTATATTACATACCCGAAAGCATTAAATGGCCAACTCCTGTGGCTTAGGCTTGCAGTACCCTGCATCATCAGGCTTGAGGAGTTGAAGATCGAAATTTTCATGTTGTGTCTTTGCTTAGTAATTATATTACATACCCGAAAGCACTAAATAGCTAACTTCTATAGCTTAGGCTTGAAGCACCCCTGCATCATCAGGGTTGAGGAGATGATGGTCAAAATTTTCATCTTGTGTCTTTGCTTAGTAATTATATTACAGACCCGAAAGAATTAAATGGCCAACTCCTATGGCTTAGGCTTGCAGTACCCTGCATCATCAGGCTTGAGGAGTTAAAGATCGAAATTTTCATCTTGTGTCTTTGTTTAGTAATTATATTAAATACCTGAAAGCACCAAATGCCCATCTCGTATAGTTTAGGCTAGCAGTATCCTGCATCATCAGGGGTGAGGAGTTGAAGGTCGAAATTTTCATTTTGTGTCCTTGTATAGTAATCATATTACATACCCGAAAGCAACAAATGGCCATCTCCTATGGCTTAGGCTTGAAGTAACCCTGCATCATCAGGGTTGAGGAGTTCAAGGTCAACATTTTTTCCGTTCATCTTTGCTTGGTATTTTTATTACATAATCGTACCAAATAGCCAACTCTTACGGTTTAGTCTTGAAATACCCTTACATCATCAGGGTTGAAGAGTTGAAGATAAAATTTTTGTCCCATGAATTTGTTTAACAACCTTATTATATATCCATAAAAACAAATTGACTTACTTCTACGGTTCAGGCTAGCAGTACCCCTGCATCATCAGGATTGAAGAGTTGAAGGTCATTTTTTTAGAAAATATCTGCTTAGTAATTTCATTCTACATTCTACCCAATTGGAATCCTACAGCTTAGGTTTGGCCGAGTATCGCTAATTTAGTTAATTTGCTTCAAAGAAATGGATCATATGATCAGAACCGTATCAAACTCATCAGAGTACATTTTTTCAAATAAAAGAAAAATCATCAAAATCAGTTGGCGGGAAATTGAGTTATTCATCTATTTATCGCGCACGTCGTTAATGCAAATATCAGACTTATGCGCTTTTCTTATGGATGCCACTGTCAAAAGTGAACTAAAAATAAATGGGACCCCATGACACGCACTACCTTTCAAATGAAAAAAAAAAAAACAAATCCGTTCACCCAGTGCGGAGAAATCGAGTAAGAAATATAAAATATAAAAAAAAATACAGACGAATTGATAACCTCGTCCTTTTTGGAAGTCGGTTTAAAACTATGTTTTAACATAAAAATCAAAGCGAAATACTAAATTTTATTGAAGTGGCCTCAAAATTCATACAAACTTACATCTCCTATTTGGGTTAAATTGGGGGGGGATCAGAAAATTCATTCTTAACTGACGTCTACGTCATAAAAGGAACCCCTAGTAAAAATCATATTCGTATCTTTAGCAGTTTAGGCTCTACGATGTTTATTCAATAGATGAGTGAGAGAGCATCCTTTCGTTTTTATATAAGTATTTATAGATATACAGATATAGATTTGTATAGTATCAAATAACATAGGTACACACATAACCAATAAAAAATACATAACAAAGGAATATATTTTACAGACCATAACATGTTTAGTTTCAACCAATTCAACTATGCAGTTACTTACCTTATTAACATTTATCGAACACAGAATAAATACTGCGTAGTTTTAAATTGATATAACTTTTTTATTTATAAAGCGTTTTCAAACACACAGACAAACAGACAAACAGACAAACAGACAAACAGATAAACAGACAAACAGACAAACAGACAAACAGACAAACAGAAAAGATTTCTAAAAACCATTATTTTGGGTTCTATATCGTATTATAGACCTCTAGAAATGGTTTTCACCTAAATTTATTCCATGTACAGACAGCGACCTCTTACAGATTTATTATAGTATAGATAATATTATTAAAATATAGCCTATGGCACTCCTAAATAGTGTAGCTTTCTGATTCGGAAAGAAATTTCATGATCGGTTCAGTATTTCCAAAGATTGTCCCTGATAAAGAAAATTACAAACTTCACCTCTTTATAATATTAGTATAGATATAGATACGCTATTTCATGACATGTGTATCTAAATAGAAAAAATCCAGGCGGTATGATCAGTAACCACCCTACCATCATAAAATGAACATACATGTACTAACATAGCATAAGAACAATGAATACACATAGAGGTTGATTAGCTCCGGTCTACGCACTTTGGACAATAATGGGCATTCGCGTGAAGAGAGTTAGTAATGAAAGGTCGGCGGAACAAAAGTCTGGGCGATAGCAACAGGTGGACTGGAAACGCACGTCATTATTTGTTCTAGCTATTGTGCGATTCATCTCTCTATACTCTTCCTGATATTTATAATATTCAAGCTTTTATCCCTATTTCGATTTTTTGGAATGAATTGTTGATATCCTAATCGCTTTGAAAAATCCTCATTGCGTGCTTTTAGACTCACCTATTTTAGGTGTGTTGTCTGTCAGTTAGTCAGTATTAAGGTTTTATTATGTAGAATACAATTTATGGAAATGACTTGACATTAACAAGATGAGTGTCGAATACTTTCTCAAATCTGTGAATTTGAGACATGCAATTTATCAGTCACTTCTCTCCGCTAGGTTCAAAATTCATACGCGGAATTTCATCAAAATATAACTAGCATATTGAAAATATATACGGAAAACTAAATTATACATATCACACAGGAGTAGACTGTAATCTCGTTTTTTTTTCATCTCATCCTGATGACAGATATACAAATAGCTGCCTGCCTTTGGACATTACATTTCATATCAAGCTTTGCCCGATAGTATTGTTAAGTCCAACGCCAGAGGCCATCGCATCGTGAATCACTAGCATTACTTGTCCATCCCATTTAGTGTGTATTGACGTTTTTATATAAGACATGTTCTAGCAAGGCATCGTAGGAGTAGCAATGGAACGGTTTCCAAACATTATAGACGTTATGATGTTAACGAGAGAAGCGTAGAAGAGGTGGGGGCTAGGAGCGGAACCCTATGCACACGTGATGTATGCAGAAGCTATGCGCGCGGTTACACGGACGTGAATTAAATACGTAATGAGACTGATTGACGATGGCTTTCGGGCAATAAATACAACCGCCCAATGCAGCATTGCTGACTACGTGTGCAATCCGGAAGCAACGCGTGGGAGGCTTAAGTGTGATTTAGAGCGATTTATTTGTGTTTCTGTCTGCCTCTGAATTGTTAGCGATGCTGCATTTCCCGGGAGAAATTGGATATGTGTATTGTGCACAATTCTAATTTCAGATATATTTAAGCAATTACATTAAAACTATATTTGCATGGTGTCAGCACAAGAATGGTTCGGCCAAAGACATACGACCGCCATGCTTATTTCTAGCAGGAAGCATTTCATGAATTTTGCTCACTTTTATTTGAGGCGACCACCTTAATTGACGGTAGTAGCAATACAACTGTGATTGACCTTAGGTAGAATCTTTTCTTTATATTTGTTTATATTTGTTAATCATTAAGTTGATTATAGATCTCCAACAGCGGCAGGATCAGATTAACCTACATCTCTTTTACCGATTCTACCATACCTATTACCGAAGAGTATGTTCTAGTAATATATCTATCTATTTTGACTCGGAGTTAAATATTACAATGGTTTCCAACTGAATTCACAAACGGATGCACGTAGCCAGCCTCAATGCACTTAGCGGTGACTGCTTCGCGAGAGACAGATGCATCAACGTATATATACGATTTGAATTATAACAAATTCTACTAAACTACAAAAAGTATGCAACGGATCAAATTCAGTCTACAAAAAATCGTAAAAATAAACACATAAATAAAACACATAAATGAATATATTCGAAGAATTAATTCATCATTCATATTAATAAAACAACCGTATTGCTTGTCGAACGAACGAGAGTGAGCGTTTTATTGAAAAAATGCATTCCATACATAGTTACATTATGTAAACACAGATGTCGCTACTTGTAGCCTGCATAAGGAAATTATAACATTTTGATATTCCTTACTACATAATATTAACACCCCCACTATATCAAAATATTACACAGTAAATACAACATACAAAGATGCTAAATTAATTACATTTACGTTGCACCCCCATCAGGTCCAAAAACTTATAATGTTTTACACTGCTTAAAGATTTTGTCAAAACATCTGCAGTCATATCAGCTGTTGGTAGGTACTCTACTTTAACAATGTTGTTATTAACACACTCTCTTCCAAAATGATATCTAATATCTACATGTTTTGTCTTACAATGAAAAACGTTGTTATGTAATAATTTATGTGCACTTTGGTTGTCATTAAATATAAGAATAGAATCAGAACTACCAGTTATTTCTTTGTACAAATTTCTTAGGTAAATAGCTTCTTTACAACTTTCAGAAAAACCAATATATTCTGCTTCTGTGCTAGACAGAGCTATGTTATTTTGCTTTTTACTACACCAAGAAATTACACCTCCTGATAGAGTGAAACAAAACCCGGTGTATGACTTTCTATCCAAAGTATCACTACCCCAATCCGCATCTACATAACCAGTTATATTTTCATTACCTGTACCACAATATTTAATACAATAATCTTTTGTTCTGTTTAAATATCTTAAGATTCGCTTAACATGAGCCCAATGCTCTCTACTATAGCAATTGTTAAACTGACTAAGGTATCCTACCGAGAAAGCAATATCTGGACGTGTAAGTATGGCAAGATACATTAAACAACCAATTAATTGCTGGTATGGTAAACTTTTATCACAATTATCGTGTTTAGCTAACTTCAGTCCACTTTCCATAGGAGTATCTATTGGTTTACAATTTTCTAAATTAAATTTTAACAATAACTGTTCTATGTAATGAGTTTGATCCAAAGTTAACACTCTATTTTCTTTATCATAACACACTGACATACCAAGGCACTGCTTTATTTGGCCTAAATCTTTAATTTTGAATTCAGACTCTAATACACACTTTAAGTTATTCATTTCCTTAGAACAATTTGAAAAAATAAAAAAATCGTCGACATATAAAGCAATTATAGTCATATTTTTTTCTTCTTTCTTTACAAATAGACAAGGTTCATACTTTGATTTCAAATAACCATTTTTTGTTAAACATATATCTACTTTGTTGTACCACATTCTTGATGACTGTTTTAATCCGTAAATGGCTTTCTTTAATTTGAGAACTTTATTAGTATCTGAACAAACAAAACCTTCAGGTATTTGCATGTAAATGTTTTCATGAAGTTCGCCATTTAAGAATGCAGTTACCACATCAAAATGTCTAATGTCGAGTCCTATTTTAACTGACAAAGCAAATAATAATCTTAAAGAACTATGTCGCACCACTGGTGAAAATGTTTCTGCATAGTCTATACCTGGTTGTTGGGAGAAGCCCTTTGCCACCAATCTTGCACGATAACGCACTTTATTATCCAGTTCTATTTTCTTTTTGAGCACCCACTTGCACTGCACAATTGTACCACTACTAGGAACATCTACCACATCCCAGGCACCATTGTCTTCGAAGCACTTCAGTTCATCTTTGATAGCCTGCGACCACTGGTTTCCCTCAGGCCCCTTCAATGCTTGCTTCAGTGTAAGATCAGCTCCACAAACCACATCATTCTCCGAGTAGCAAATTCCACCAAAACCATACCTATTTGGGGCACGGCGTTCCCTAGCAGGCGGAACTCGACGATATTTATCATCAACAGTTTCCACCGAATCCTCATACTCACTCGGCATATAGTCTGAAAGAGAATCTTCTTCGGAGAGTTCTTTTAAGGTTGAATCTGTGTCATCCCCCACTGAATCTTGTAGATTCGGGCATTCTTGTGTCATAACGCCACTCACAGATTCATGATCATTGCCTTCAGCTGCAACCTCCATCATGATTGATTCTTTTTCCATTACAATCACATCTCTGCTAGAGAATATAGTTCTCTTCACAGGATCATACACTCGGTAGCCCTTGATATTCTCAGGAAATCCAACTAGTATACATTCAGTGGATTTCTTATCCCATTTTGCCCGCTTCTCTTTATTGACATGGACCATAACTGGTGATCCAAAAATCTTGAGATTGCTAAGATCTGGCTTCACACCCGTCCACAATTCACATGGTGTTTTACCACTCAAAACAGATGAAACTGTCCGATTATGCAAGTATGAGGCTGTATTACAAGCTTCAGCCCAGAACTTTTTATCCATCATGGCATCGTATAACAAACATTTCGCCTTCTCAATGATGGTTCTGTTCATTCTTTCGCATAGTCCGTTTTGCTGCGGTGTATATGGATTGGTTTTTTGGTGAATTATACCTTCCTTTTTTAAGAAACCATCAAAATCTGAATTACAAAACTCCTTTCCATTGTCAGTTCTGAAAAATTTTACTTTTCTATTAGTTTGATTTTCTGCCATCGCCTTAAACTCTTTGAAAAATTTCAAGGCTTCATCTTTGTGCTTCAAAAAATAAATGAAGGTCATTCGACTGAAGTCGTCAACAAATAATAGAAAGTAGGATGCGCCTCCGAGGGATTTCTTCTCCATTGGTCCACAAAGATCACTGTGTACCACATTTAGTAATTCTGTACTTCTGGTACCAACATTTGAGAAAGGTAGCCTACACTGCTTGCCCTCACAACATGTTTTACATGATGATTTGCTTATATCAATTTTCTCATCAAAATCCATTCCCGTTACAGCATTCTTTGTTTTCATCAAGCTATCACTGTTCACGTGACCTAATCTGCGATGCCAGATGTGCCCTGAAGTGGTGGCCGCCGCTAATAACTTCTCTTGTGTGTTCAGTCTATAGACACCATTCAACAATGTAGCAGTAGCAATTAAATCGCCATAACTGTTGTGTATACGACAACCATCTTTATTGAAATACACTTTATTTCCTTTTTCTATCAGTTTGCTCACGGAAATAAGGTTAGTTGTCAAATCTGGTACACAAAACACATTTTCGATGTTGACGTTGATTTGACTACCATTCACTGTAGTTATTATCTTAACATCGCCAGCACACGTAACTGAAACAGTTTCTTGATTCGCAATTATGATTTCTTCTTGGACTTCACGGTGACGACTTGATATCCAATTTGTGTTAGCGGTTAAGTGGACGCTAGCACCGGAATCGATATACCAGTCCCTTTTATTAAAACTTCCGCTGAGAAATACAGCTGAGAACGCGTTCGTCTGTTTACGTTCTTCATTTTTATTGTATAAATTCGAGTTATTTGTACATTGCGTACGGTAATGTCCAATCTGTTTACAACGATAGCATTTGACATTGACATTTTTCAAGTTGACATTACTTTTCTTTGGCAAATTCGAGTTCGAGGCGCCATCTTTATTTAGTGTTGTGGATGCCTGTTTCTTTTTATCTTGCCATTTTCTAGACACTGCAAATGCAGCATCTTCACTACTGTTACCGTTTCCCGTCTCCATATCAAGAAGTTTGGTTTTAATGGCGTCCGTTGTCACTTGCATACCTGAATGCTCTATCGCCATAATCATAGGAGAGAACTTCTCTGGTAATCCAGCTAGCATGATGGAACCAATCCACTCGTCGTTAATTGCAAATCCCGTTCCACAAAGTTTCTGACCTGTCTCAATTATTTGGGTGACATACGAGGTCATGGAACTGCAATTATCCAGACGGATAGAAATTAAATTTCTCAGGAGACTTATTTTTCTGGTGAAACCGGAATCATCGAAAAGAGTTTTCAATTTTTCCCACAGCTCTTTTGTAGTCTTGACTGTCTTGATGTGCACGTACAACGATGCATCTATCGTCAAAATTAATTTCGCCTTTGTCTTGGCGTCATCTGTGGCTGATGCAATAATTTCCGCACCATCGGCGTTCAACTCTGGTTTGATACACTTCATCATTCCTTCGAGTATAAGAAAGTTCTCCGCCGCAAACAGCCACTCGTCGTAGTTTTCCCTTCCTCGTAACTTCGGCACATTCGCGATGTAATTGGCCGCCATTACGGTTATGTGCAACAGCAAGCCGGTTCACTGTTCGCAAAAGGATTCGAAGTCTACTACGTGGAAACTAGCCTGATTAACTGCGAAAAACACACTAGCGTGTCGTGCTGCAACTTTTTAACACAAGTCACTTCGCGAAAAAGAAACTAGTATCTCTGGGCCCATAACCTATTAATAAAACAACCGTATTGCTTGTCGAACGAACGAGAGTGAGCGTTTTATTGAAAAAATGCATTCCATACATAGTTACATTATGTAAACACAGATGTCGCTACTTGTAGCCTGCATAAGGAAATTATAACATTTTGATATTCCTTACTACATAATATTAACAATTCATATGTCTATTTGGCCGGGTATCGAACCCAGAAACAAGTACGTGTCAGATCTATATGTTAACCACTCAGGAAAGTGAACCATCTCTTGACGGCAGATAGACATATATTTTACGTTTATTTATTATACTATATGGTTACAAAAATTCAAGTTCCACTGCTCAAAATAAATGCATGTGTAGATATGGTCGCTCTTACGTAAACAAACTTTTGTTAAAGTTAGAGTGTCGTGATATGTTAAATTGGTAAAAAATTGGTTATTTCAGTACATTCAAATTTTCATTAGTTTCGCAGGCTTTTTATGTATGTCCAGATATTCATTGGCTGCACATGCTTCATCATCTACATGAAATTAAATCCAATGGATGCATAAATGAATTAATCGTCACGTTATCAATTTTTCGTTCGTAAATCGACAATTGAAAGCAAACATCGTATCTAATTGACTTATATCTACGCTAATTCCGTGTTCGAGGGAACTATTTGTATTAAAACGCCGAGTCGGCATTTATCCCGGCGTGCAGGTGAACGCGGAGCGCCGACTCCGCTGCCGATAAATTTGTAATGCGAAATGGAGCATCGAGCTTCGTAGCTTTTAGAGCTTATTATGCGTTTTATTGCTGTAGTCAAAGTAGCCTTTATTTTTTAAGCCCTGATGTAAAATGTATTTAAAAGCTTTTATTTTCATTAATGTAATGTAATTGTATAACATCGGAACACTCGAGTACGTTACGTTAGTAGTTTTACGTTTTCGTAAGTTGAAAGTTTTGTTGCAATATTTATATCGAATATATGTTGTACAATATAATTGTTTCATTAAGAAAAATAACGTTGGGTAAAGATAATTTTAGGTAAAACACATTGAAGATTTTCTCGGGATACTTTTCCTTTAAATGTGAAATTATTTAAAAATCATGCTGTTTCTTGTTAATTGTATTCGTCACATAGTGGTTACAGTGGATTATGTTCATGAATTTACAGAAATTATTTTTTGTACTCAACTAAACTATACCAACAGACTAAAATTTTGCAGTAATAAATAAATTGAATAAATTATTATTGTAACATAATTCTAATACAAGTTTAAAACCAATTTCACATCCATTCACACATGTTAAACATATATTAGAACGGGTCAATCACTAAAAATACTTTTTCAATAAATATCGTATCAAAAACCTATAAAGTATCTTGTACTAAATTAATTCCAAGCGCATCGCACCGCGGGCACTGAGCGATGCGAAATCGCCGGGCGATGAACAGAATATTGATTACACTATCGCTACGAGCTACGAAATGATGCTACGGAAGCTACGCCGTAGCAAATACTACATACAACCCCGTTCTGTAAACATTTACGTACCTCAAGCGATGACGACACATATAACTCCGAAGCCACTATCAAATATACGCAGTAGATCTTTACTTTATCTTACATCCGTACACATAATGTATCTGTCTCTTAATGAACTCGTTTTTGTTTTTAATTAAAAACGAAAAATAATATCCTGTGGTGAGACTGTATGTTTTCAAGTCGGCAATTACATGTATACATTTGTTATATATTTACTGCTTGATATAAAGTTAAGCTATAATCCCAGCGCTGGGCAGGAGTCTCCACAGAGAATGAAAGGAATTTTACTTACAATGTTCGTGGATAAGTATGTAAATATGTATGCGTGTATATATGTGTGATTAGGTCAAATCTTGCAACCATAATTTAACCCACTTCTCAATGTCCGATTGAGCTGAAATTTAGTATCTAATATATAAAATTCTCGTGTCACAGTTTTTGTTGCCATACTCCTCCGAAACGCTTGACCGATTTTTACCAAACTTTATATGCTTATTCAGTAGGTCTGAGAATCGGCCAACATCTATTTTTCATACTCCTTAAGGGTTGTCCACCCTTAATATATTTTTTTTATTTTTTATATGGCAAAACAACGTTTGTCGGGACAGCTAGTACAAATATAATTCTGATGAAAATGAAATTTCATATAATCAGTATTGTTGTTAATCCAAAATGGCGGCTTACATATTTTTGTACAACCCTTTATATGGGTATCAAATGAAAGAGCTGAATGTGTTAAACACAGTACACTATGAAAAAAATCCAAATGCAAGATGGCTGCCATGAAAAAAATTAAAGATTACGTATATTTGTACAACATACCCAATACGGATAGCAAAACAAAAGGTAAGCAAAACAAATCTGTGCAACACATACACCACGAAAAAAAAATTAAAATCTAAGACCGCCGAAAAAATTATAGAAAATTGTACCATGCAAGAAAATGGTAGGTTTGACTACTACAAAGTTTATTTTTTTCTTTTCAGTCTATATAAAAGCTAAAAAATATTTATAATTTTATATTATATATCTAAATATCCGTGCAATCCAAAATTGTCGCACCACTGAGCCACAATATACCGCACAGGCCAAGTGCCAATCGGTAGACTGTTGGACACATCTTTGGATACTTTTCTTAGAGAACTCACTCTCTCTCCTCTCAGGCCTCTCAATACATCATCTCTCTACGAAATGTTGTATTTAGAGAGATTCGAACCTGGGACCCTCGATAAAAAGTTGAAACTTTAGGCTATCGCAGCTCTTCTCTTTCTTATATCTTGATAAAATTGCAATTATTTAGATCACGGATACATGTTTACCTTACCAAGCATAAATTTTTTTTTTTTTTTTTATACGTAAACCTAACGATAAGGCAGACGGGCTACCTGATGGAAAGTAGTCACCGTCGCCTATGGACACTTGCAACACCAGAGGAGTCGCCAATGCATCGCCGGCTTTGAAGGAGAGCTCTTTTCGCACCTTTTTTGAAGAGCCCCATGTCATAACGCCCCGGGAATACCTCAGAAGGAAGCTCGTTCCACATCTTGCACGTCCGTGGCAGAAACGAGCGTGCAAACCGAACCGTGGAGGACCGCCACGGGTCCAGTTGATGTGGATGGAACCTCATCCTTCGGCGAGTGGTGCGGTGGAGGAAAGGTGACGTAGGCACCAGGTCAAAAAGTTCCTCGGAGCACTCACCATTATAAAGCCGGTAGAACACGCAGAGGGAGCCTATGTCTCTCCGTAGACTCAAGGGTTCTAACCGTTCGGTGATCCGTGGGTCGTTGACGATTCGGATCGCGCGTTTCTGGACGGAGTCAAATGGGTTAAGTTGGTATTGGGGCGCCCCTGCCCAGAGATGCGAGCAGTACTCCATGTGGGGTCTCACTTGTGCTTTATAAAGCAGGAGGAGATGACCCGCAGTGAAGTACCGCTTGGCCCTGTTCAGAACGCCCAACTTTTTGGATGCCAACTTGGCTTTGCCTTCCAAATGACTCCGAAACTGCACATCACACGAGATGTCAACGCCCAGGATCCCCACGCTTTTTTCAACGGTGAGAGAGGTCCCTTGGAACTTTGGCGCCATGACAAATGGGGCTTTTTTAGCGGTAAACGCGCAGACTTGTGTCTTCGTGGGGTTGAACTCAACTAAGTTAAGTCGACCCCATTCTGAGACCCGCTCCAGAAAGTGCTCGATTTCAGACACAAGTCGGATTCTGCTTGAGGTGTTTGCACGGCCTGTGTACAAAGCGTCCCCTGTGCTGTCATCCGCATAGCAATGCATGCTACCGATTTGTTGCAACATATCATTGATATGCAGAATGAACAGCGTGGGGGAAATAACAGACCCTTGAGGGACACCAGCATTGATGGACTTCGTGTCCGAGCAGCAACCATCAACCACGACCTTGATTTGCCGCTCAGACAAGAAACTGGTAATCCAATTGCACAGCCTCTCGGGAAGACCGTATGATGGAAGTTTCGCGAGAAGGGCCCTATGCCAAACCCGGTCAAAGGCCTTCGCAATATCAAGGCTTACAGCCAACGCCTCTCCATTGCTCTCAATGGCTTGTGCCCATCGGTGAGTAAGGTACACCAGAAGATCACCAGCTGACCGGCCCTGGCGAAAACCATATTGGTGATCGCTGATCAGCTGGTGCTCCTCGAGGTACTTGAGCAACTGTGAGTTAACAACTCGTTCCATTACCTTTGAGAGCAGGGAGGTTATTGCGATAGGCCTGTAGTTGGCCGGGTCGCTGCGTTCACCCTTTTTTGGGATCGGGTGAACGAGGGCTACCTTCCACGAAGACGGTACTTCTCCCGCCGCGTAGGAAAGCGAGAATAGGCGCGTTAAGATGGGAGTCAGCTCGGGAGCGCACGTCCTTAACACCAATGCGGGGATTTCATCTGGCCCGCTCGACTTTTTGACATCGAGGGACAATAGAGCACGCCTTACAGCCTTTTGTGTAAACCGTATATTAGGCATGGAGCTCTCACACCGCGGGATGGTAGGCGGTGTGGCCCCCCGATCGTCAAGAGTCGAGTTTGAGGCAAAAAGGGTACCAAGAAGGTCGGCTTTCCCTTTTGCCGTATGGGCCAGAGAATCGTCTGGTTTCCGCAGGGGTGGTAGTGAGGAGCGACAGAAATTACCCTCGACAGCTTTGGCCAGCGACCAGAAGGCTCGACTCCCGGAGGGATAACCTAGTAGTCGCTCGCCAACTCTGCCGATGTGCCTACACTTCGCCTTGGCCATATACTTCTTTGCTGAACGAGAGGCAGCATTGAGTGCGGTTCGAAGTTCGGGGTGCTTCGGATCCTTGCACGCGTGCGCAGATGCCCAGGCTTGATAGGCATCCTGCTTAAGGCTTCTCGCCCTAGCGCAAGATGCATCAAACCAGGGCTGACTCCGGCCGCCGACGGACACGACAGAGTTTGGAATGAAACATTCCATACCCTGCCGTATCACGTCAGTGACAGATTCAGCACACGTGCTAGGGTCACCCGAGACGAAGCATAGCTGCCTCCATGGGTACGAAGCCAGGAATTCCCGGAATCCGTCCCAATCTGCTGACTTGTAGTGCCAAACTTGTCGCCTCCCGGGGGGACGTATCCCCACGGGTTGCGACAAGGGCACAGTGGAGCTTACCAAGCAATGGTCAGACGATCCAAGGGGAGCTCCGACCCTTACTTGGTAATCCTCAGGGTGGGAAGTCAGCAGAAGATCCAGCAAAGAAGCAGTATGGGTCTCAACATCAGGTACCCTGGTAAAACCGGGCACGACCTGGGAGAGCCCATAGGCCAAGGAGAAGTCGTACGCAGTTCTTCCGGCAAAGTCAGTGATCCGGGAGCCCAGCCAATCAGTATGGTGGGCATTAAAGTCACCAAGAATCACTAACTCCGCCGAAGGACACTGCTGCAGCATTCTGTCTGCCGCCCACTGGACGTGCTCGAATAATCGAGCTGTTTCCACATCTCCGCTATAGGACCTATACAGGCACGCGTAAACACGGATTCGGCCCCCGATGTCCACGCGCACCCACAACAAAGATAGGTCCTTGTCTTCTAGGCAGCTAAGACGGCGACAACAGATATCTCCCCTAACATACACACATACCCCGGCTCGACGCCTGAACGCGTGCTCTAAATTATAGCCAGGGTATTCCAGGTATGACGTGTCGTCCGGGGTAGATATCTGCGTCTCCGTCAAAAAGAGAAAGGCCGGCTTTGCCGCCTCGAGGTGGTGGTGGACGGCATTCAGATTGGAATGGACCCCCCTGATATTGCACATATCCACAGTGAGTGTGGAGAGGGCAGCCGCTGTACTACACTTTCTCTTTATTTTGCTGCTCATGTTTTTTTTTTTTTTTTTTGCGAAAGGGAAAGAAGGGATTTGCGGTGCTCCGTCAGCGCCCCCCAAGGCAAGGCGCAAGTCCGGTAACACAGCGCCCGCAGAGGTGATCTGGGATGCTGGCGCGGGGGACGGAAGGGCCCCCGGTCCCCCCCGTGCACGACTACCTGGCTCCACACCGGTCTCTTACTCCGGCAAGGCAATCGTGCAACGGGACTTTACGCCGATTGGCGGGACAGCCTCCCGGGCCAGAGGTTAAGAGTGTTGCCCGGGTTCGGGTCCCCAACTAACCAGCGGGCGGCCAGCGGAAAACCGTTTCACCGGGTCTCCCTGGCCCCCACGCCAGTACACCACGCCTCCGCGAGCGACGGCGCCCAAAAGGACCCACCGGTCCGGGAGATACGCCGTCGGAGGCATCACAAGAGGATGGGAAGGGGGGGAAGGGGGATAGACTGGCTCTCAGGTGCACTACCGAAACACGACGAGTCGTTATTAACGCTAGATTCCGACCTGAGGGTGGTAGCTAGCCAGGCAGATCCAGCGAAGGGATCTTACCACCAAGCGGGACACCTTTGGGAATTACGCCAGGCGGTGCCAAACCCAGCGACCAGTGGGACCGTCGCAGTAAGGTGTTAAGTGCCGAAGTAGACGCTGCTGCCCATCTACTTGGTGGTAACCCTTAGTCGCCTTCTACGACACCCACGGGTAGAAATGGGGTGGTCTATTCTATTGCGCCGGAGCCACACGGCAAATAAATCAAACAGCATTGAATGTTATCGACTTACATTAAAATAACTATATTTTTTGTCTTCGATAAATTTACCGCGTTTACCGTTTGATCATTTGAATTATCATTTTGTACGTCATTGCCTCATTAAAAAATCAAAGCTTATATCAGGATAGCTTAAAATATGATTCTGAACCTATCATTAAACTTTCACCGTATGTACACGGAGCACGGCAAGTTTGATTGGAAAATTGTGCCTATAGCGGACGTAATTGGCTAGTCAGACTTTGAGCGTGCATTATTTAACGTTACTATAATTTTGGTCACATCATTGGTTTTCAAATTTAATTAACTAATATTGCATTTATAAATACTTCCTAATGTTATAAATTTTGTTAGACTGGAATAGGTGTTCGTATATGTTTGTCCCTGTAGTTCCGGGACCAGAATAGGACTACGGTACCCTGAGCCTGTCGTAAGAGGCGACTAAAAGAGGATTCCGGGGTTGCGGGCGGGAAGAGTGGGAGCTCGAACCGTCCGGTCAAGTGACCCCGGGAAGGACGGCGGCATGTGTGGTTGCATGTTGCCGTAAAAACCAGAAGGTGCGATGAGCAGTTCACGCCCACCAGAGAAGAGCCCGATGGGGCACACGCTGAGGACACCGGCGGCGGTCAACTGGAGTTCCCGGAGTCCTCTTCGCAGCGTCGAGGTCGGCCACCGGGGGAGTTTTAGTGCGGTAAGAATCCCACATAACCCGCGTCGCTCCCACGACGTCGGGTACTTTTTGAAAGTTTCCCCCTCGAAAACAAAAAAATGCGTCCTGACTTTGGTAGATCTCAGTTGAATCGTCTATCTGTATAACGACTTTAGGCAAATAAGGTTTCAATAGAAAAAAAAGCGAAGATGCAGTGCTCATTCAATCCACAGCGCAGTTACAGCTAACCTTACGTAAGAGTCCGATCTTATCTGGAGTCGTTTTAGACGACCCGCCTGGCCGAGCGGTTACCACACCGGGCTGACGCGCAGTGGGTGCTGGGTTCGATTCCCGGCCAGTCAGGTATCTGAATGATGAGTTTAAATTCTAGTTCTGGGTCTGCGTGTTGGTGTATTCATCATTAGGTACGTCCATGGCACCCACGACATAGGAGAAAATCTTACTTTGGGGCTATGAGTGTAGAAAGCGTTTTTTAAGATGTACATTAATGGTAGTACCCACTTAACAACAGGTGGACTGCATGCTATATTTGTTCCTCTATTAAATAAAAATGATCACCAGATGGTAATCATTACTGTCTATTCACATCAGTTATAATCCCAGATAAGATTAGAATCCTACTTGAAGCGGCGACAAATTCGTAGCTGGGAAATAAGTTGAAACGTCTTGGGTGTTGGGGGTTGGTATGTCAAAACACAGCAAAATATTACTGATATGAGGTAAAAATAAATGTAGCGAGGTAATGACACCTCTGGACGAGATCAACTACTTTAAAATTTTGTTTATAAGTCACTGTAACTTGTAACATGAAGTTTCTTAAATAATACAAACATAGATATAGGAAACTTAATACCCACTATTTAGTTCCAATTCAAATCTAACCCGCAACTAAGTCAGAGAATCCAAACGAATGAATAGCGATTAAACAATTCCAACTAGTAGACTGAGTCTTACTCAATCTATTTACAATAGTTTAGTCTACTGAGTTGCTAAACAGTAGTTAAACTCTACTAAGTTTATGATGATGCAGCTATATACCAGTAATTCTATTGACGCGCCAACTGCATAATGCATGCCTGCACTTACACTGAACCTCTCAGCCTGCGCATTGCATCCATTTTTACGCTCCATTAGCATAAACTTTTAAGCACCATACAGCAACCACTGCGGATTCCGCTCAAAACATAAACGTTCTACTCTTGCTAAAGTCGCAATGTACGTTAAATGTTTTGATAGGTAAAAATTTTAAGATTGTTGAAAATTTCAGTAGTAGAAGGCAGGAGAAGCGCTCGTTTCGAAAGCAATAACTCGAGTGTGCATTGACGAACGCGTTTCGAGTGTCGGCCTCTTGACTAAGATGGAGATCGCTTTGAATGCCTCTTTGTAGCCGAAACGTTAACGTGTCAGTTTGTTTCTGCGAATGTGATGTGAGGATGTAGCTGGTGAACGTTTTCGACAAAATCATATCGATATCGATACCACAGTTCATCTTAAACTAAAGACTTTTCGTTTTATTTTATTTCAAACTAGAAAACTTGTGAGGTATGTTGTGTGTGTGTTTGTCATTCTTTCTCGATAATGTACTGGTCAGATGTCGCTGAAATTTAGTACAAATTGATTTCTAACCTTAAGTACACAGGATACTCAATAATATAGTCAACGTGACTAAAGCCGACGAACTCGCGGGAAGAAGCTTAGTTTGAACCATTTTAATTCGGCCCGGCAGGTACCACCGCCACACCTATTTCTTGCGTTTTCATAGAAGGATTCGGTTGTCGGTGCAGTTTATATAAGGGCAACATCTTTGCGGGCACATTTTTATATGAGGTGACCATCATAGTCCTCGGGAGTATTAACGCATTGCTTACACTATGGGCGATGGTCTATGGGCAGCAGTGACTACTTACCATCAGGTGGACTGCATGCATAAAAAAATATATCTTAGAATACGGGTACTACCTGTTATTCCCCAGGACTAAGGTCGCCTCATATAAAAGTGTGCCGGTACCACATCGAAGCGTAAGGATTGTTTCATGCTAGAAATAAATATAGCGGTTGTACCTCCCCGGTTGACATTGGTTCTACCAAGTAGTACTTAAAGTGCTATTTAAATTTTAAATGATAGCATACAATAGTACTAAAGCAGCCATTATTGTGCTTATACATTAACTTGAAGTTTACAAATGTTATCACATGGAATAAGGCAAAAACACTTAAATGTTTGTTTGTAAACAAAACCCTGTAAATTCAATTTCACTTATATAATTCTAAAACTCAGAGACTCATAAAAACGTCTAATCCCTATTTTATCACGTTTGTTTCAGAGTTTCCAAAAAATCTTTCTTACTTCATAAGAATGAAACGTCGTCGTCAAGTCATTTCTGGACACGGGTTACCTCTCAGAATGAGACGAGATTAGGCCATAATCCTCCACGGTTACCAAGTAGAAATTGATAAACTTGTCACTCCTTTCATTTTTAAGGAACTCTCGGGTATGTAGATTTCCTCACGATGTTTCCTTTGTTCATTATAGCTAACGATAAAGGTAATATAATCAAGGTGGCAGAACATATAAGCTTCGATAGGAAAGGTCCGCCACACCTATTTCTTACGAGAAGCAATTCATGCGTTTCGGTGGAACTGTGTTGTTACCGGCTCACTTTTATACGAGGCGGCTATCTCAGTCCTCAACACTCGATGCGATAGATTAACTTCATATAGAACTCATCTTCTGTAACGCCTTGTTATCAGATGGACTGAATGCTCGTTTGCTTCCTCAATCTTATAAAAAATAATACGCATTTAAATTTGAACTTTTACAATTATGTGTCGGAAACATAAACCTGAATTCATTCGATTCCCTGAGTTTGAACTACTTTACTATATACGGAACATATGTAAAAATAATTAATTACTGTCAAAACGGTCATAGCTCATATTTTCTTGAAAATATGCGAATTCAAACTCTTAACTCCTAATTAACCCCTTTGGCAGTAAAATTTTCAAATGATATTTCTTACTCCTGTTCATTTACTTTATAAAAAACTCTCAATAACTTTTAATAATTCTACGTTTCGCGGTTCAAGCTAAGCACTGTACTCTGGCTGTGGCAGTAAGTCAATCATCTTCCTCTATATGTATTAAGATTGATAGACTAATTAAAAGATATCCAGTCTGTATCATTACTATTCCAACTAGATTTAATGTTATATAATGGACTGAAAACTAATATCGTACTTAAATAATTGTATGTTTCAATCAAACCCTAAATCACAATTAAATCTTCCCGTTATTTACGATTCGCATTCCCAAACAATGGGCATACCGCTATGGGCTATAAATACGGCCCGAAAGCCATCGTCAATCAGTCTCATTACGTATTTAATTCACGTCCGTGTAACCGCGCGCATAGCTTCTGCATACATCACGTGTGCAGTGGGTTCCGCTCGCAGCCCCCACCCGCTACTACGCTTCTCTCGTTAACGTCACTAACGACTTTAATGATTACGAACAGTTCCATTGCTTGTTTTTCAATGTCTTGCTAAAGAAATTCGCGTATAAAAGCGTCAGTATACGGTAAAAATGTGTTAAGTACATTTGAATGATGTTGTGATGGTACAAATGGCAGGTAATGCCAGTGATTCATGGTGCAGCGGCTGCTGGCGCCGGACTCGACTCATCAATATTGGGTAGCGTTTGATATCGCCCATCGTTATTACACCTATGTAGTGTGCGGGGCTAAGAGTGCTGGAATAACGGGCCAATTTGCAATCAGTTCTGATGACAGCCATAGCAGTATCTTCAATATCTTACTTCGTAATAACATGACAAAAGATTTTTGTGCGTAATAGCAATAGCAAACCAAATACTTGACGTGGTTTACCTAAGATCGATCGCATATTTTGTCGGTTATTTCTGACTTCTAAAATGCACTAATAAAAATACGTATATCAAAACTTAGTTCAATCAAATTAACTGAAAGCCGTTGCTTAAATTTTACTAAAACAAAATAGGACGACCACGACATATAAACAAGTGTTGTACTTCAAACCCCGATATTTCGTACTATAACTTCAATCAGGCCGATAAAGATCACAAACATTGCTCACTTAGCCCATTCAACTAAATACCTTTACCTCAGTATTGACGTAGCAACTTACCGTAGCAGTCTACATCGCCCGTAGACGTAGCCCGTAGCTCGTAGCGTAATCAAAATTCTGTTGATCGCGCGGCGATTTCGCATCGCTCAGTGCTCTCGTGCGGACGCAACCGAAATTAATTATTACTAGTTTGCACTTTCCCGCTAACAATGGTTTTTGAGGTCCGAATCCCGGAATCACTTGCACGTGAAACGCCGTTTTTATGCCACTGCGTTTGCACGTTGGGGCAAAGAATGCTTCGTAATTTTGTTTGTGAAATTGTGTTTAATTTTATAAATTCAATTGGACAAGCTCTAGAAATGATCATTTAATAGTCACGTCTTACTTGCCATGTAAACTTAAACTAAATTGTAACGTTATTGCCTTAAAAATTATATTTAAAATGCATATGCTTTTCTCGTTTCCTTAAAAGAATAGAGAACATCTTATTCAAACACCAATACTTCATTATTTAAGAATAATCATAAAATATTACAATTTATTTTAAAATCAATATTATTTTTGTCTTAATTGTAATTGCATTCAAATAGTTTTATACAAATCACTTAAAAACTTCACAGCGAATGCTAAGTAGGTACTAACTGTATTTTTTCTGTCATAATTTAAAAACTTAATTTCTCACAGTCTTCAAAGCTTTACTTTTCATTACACAGCTTTCCTAGCATAAATCTCTTCCCGGAAACCCCTCACCCTCACTCCGCAGTGCGGACACACGCGTGACATATCATTTTCAATTGCCTCTCTTCAGCAGAATCCGCGGCATCAGTCAGCCGGCGCACTGACGACGTGCTCTGTTAAAATAGTCGTCGTAAGCCGAACATTAGTTCAGCGTCAGGTTCGTTCGACTACATTAAGTACGTGTAAATGCGCTAGTAAAAAGGTCAAAGGACGATTAATAGCAGTTTTGGAAGGTATAAATGAAATTCAAGTGTAATACGAATACATTGGAAACATGCTTGGTCTTCTTTTGAGTTCCTAAATCGGCTATATTAAAATAAATACTATCCATTATTGATTTTGTTACCAATTTACAACTTTATACTTTTTTACATCAATAACATTGCGAATCCTTATATTATACTTAAATATGATTGCATAATAAATACATGCTACTTAAAATAAATTGTAAAAAATAATAAAAGATTGCATTAAATTACTTGTTCAATCGAAATAAAATAAAATCTTATTTATTTCATTTTTAGGTTACAGGACTAATAATGTATGTAGTCCATTCTAAAACAAAATATCAGTACTGCCCATGGTCATCTATACCCATCAACGGATTTGTGGGATTATATGCCCACACATTATTTATTTATTTATATACCTCATGATTCCTCCACCTCTAAACGAGAATCTTACTACAAGTTATATAATTCTATTTTTATTACATCATATGAACTAGAAGTTATTTGAAGGTATATTTTAAATTATGCTGTGTTTATAAACACATAAAAATCTCTCATCACAGACACACAAACATCAAGCAAAGTTAACCAAGATTCAAACCTGGAGCCCTCAAAATAGTAGACTTTGTGTCAATTCTACTTGGCCCCTTAGCGGAATGAAAAGAGCTAAAGCTTTCTACGTAGAAATTCTAGCATATAGACGTAATTCTATCGCGACCTCAAAGGAACGGTAGTCCCCACTACTAAGCAGCTTTCCCAATATATCGAAAATTGGTCCAGACAGGAGTCTGATGTAAGGGAAATTAAATTTACATAGAATTTACTGGTCACAGCGAAAATATTTTAAACAAAGTCTTCCTTGGTACTGCTAAATCTATATATAGAGAGGATACTAAAATATTTTAATTATTGCATTATGTCTGTATGTATTGATATTAAAAACGCGAAAGTGCCTGAGATTTGTGTTTGTTATTTTTTCGTGCGAAAATGGATAGTCGGTTTTCACTAAAATTTATTTCGAATTTATTTATTTATTTAGTGTTTTGTTTTAAAATTTGCACATAGATAGTTTATGATTCAAATTAATGTAAAGATACTCATTACTGTGGTAAACATAGCCGAAGGAGAGGATAAGGAAGGAGGGAATAAGCTTGTACGACATAAATTTGTTATACGGAATAGCGTAACTAATCTGTTAATGTTGGTAGCAAATTTATCAAATAATAATATGTTTTTAGCATATTTCTTGAAAATAGATAATATTCTGAGATATATTCTTAAAACACTTCAGGCTTAAATATTTATCATCTGACAACTTTTTTTTCGTTTTCGAGGGGGAAACCTTCAAAAAGTATCGAACGCCGTGGGAACAACGCCGGGTGTTTTACTTCACTAAAATAGCCATCCTTAGAACTGCGTGGAGGACTCCGAGATCTCCAGTGGAACACAACCGGAGTTCCGCGACCGCGATGCCCCATTCGGGCTCTTCCCAGTGAGCATTTGTACCCACTGCGCCTGGGTTCGATTGACTAGAAGGTTTGAGGTCCCACTCTTACCGCCCGCAACTCCAAAAGCCCCTTTTAGTCTCCTCTTAAGACAGGCAGGGGGATACCGTAGCCCTATTCTCCCGGAACTACAGGGACAAATAATCTAATACCTTGATTAGTAACCATATATTCTGTTGTAAGAATACTATACTATTTAAAATGTATAGTAAGTTTTACTTCAATGGCATAAAAACCACTTACGGATTCCCAAATACGGATTCCAGTCAATATGTTCCTTTTAATCTATTTAAGTTACTCTGTTATAAGACTGCCCAAATATTGGGTACTATTACTTGCTATTACTTGTGGCTTTAACGATTAGGAAAAGCTAACCACGATTGTCAAAATTGCTGCCTAACAGATTTGCGACAATTTAGTAACTAATCTACTATCAACCGATTTCCAAAAAATCGTACCGTTAGTGCACAAGCAACAAATTGGACGAAAAATCGTCAACTACTCAAACATTTATCATAGTTTACTCTATTTAGTGGCTTATAGGACAAGTTGGTAGCTTTAGCAACTTTCACTCAAGCGATAGTAGCTAATGTATGGTCAGCTTAAATCTAGAAGAAATGCACTTTTATCCATATGCAATGCCAGTTTGAAATTTCTCGTACCTGCCATAATGCATATAGACATAAGGCCATGCAATAATTATTAACATACTAAAACGGTAACGCTTTATGCATTGTTCGTGCATTTTTTCATCATCTATATATTAATACGTGAAGCAAAAATTCGTGATTCGTTTTTAAGATACTTGCCGCAGACGCAGGGTTATAGTTGATGTAGTTCTCTACATTGCGCAATGCTAATGTTTTTTTCAAATAATGCATAAACAATACATAAAATCTACTAAAAACACATTACACCCACTACCTTGCATTTGACACAAACACATACATGATAAACGAAATAGAACATTCAATGTCTTACTATAAAAACACATAACGTCAGAAATGTCAGATGTATTTATCAAAATACCCGGTTTTGCTTTTAAATGCAGCCTAGCTAATTAAACATCTTACTTTCAACGGGTGCGTTCAAAATAACTTGAAAATTATTAGAATTTGAGAAATATTCGTGCTACTTTGGACAATATGAAGTTTATTTATTTAATTTAAATTACGGTCGAATTTCGACCGATGCGGCGGGTGACTAGTATAATTAAATCTTAGAATTTGACAACTGAAAGTCCTAGGAAGTGACATTGTCTGACAGCGAAATAATACAGGTAGTGTATTTTTGGTTCAAAATATACACGTTCGATTTCCGGGAAGAGTCTGAAAATTCTTTAATTATTTTGAAAAAAATTAGCTTTTCAGCTTTATTTTTAGGTCCGCTTCCACACATTATTGTTGGAAAAACGGAAAACATTAACGTCCATCGTAATTCATGCTTCCATCCAATTATTGACATCCATCCTTGACATCCAATGTTTTAAAATTCTCATACGATTATAAGACCGACATACATACATAATCAAAAACACTACCCTCTTTCTGGCCTACTCCTACCGGCCTTGTGTTAAGAAGTATATGCAAAATTATTTTCTCGGCGCAATATTATCAGAGACGATCATCTCATCCCTTGCGAATAGCAACCAATCAGATTGACTTCGGAAGAATTCTCTGTTCTAGATATATGGAGTCTACATACGTCTACGGGCGGTAATGACTATTTACCATCTGGTGGACTTTAGTCTCATTTAATGCTTTAATATTTATAAAGGTAAATGCAATATTAGACGAGTAACAACATTCATTACTACCTCATCCCCGAGTGAGGATAAACGACTCTTTCTCTTTTGCTCCTAAAGAATTTTCTCTTGAGATTAATAATAAATATAAGAAATTTATATGATTCCGCCGCCATTCGATTTATAGACTGCAGCGGGGAAATAGTATAGGAATGTAATTTCTTTTATGTCTTGAACATGAGATGACTTACAATTTCCTTTGAAGCAAGACTCGTGAAAGAAAATTATTCTTAGAGTTATATATTTTGATAAAGCAAAGAATAAAACGAATGAATGGAATCTAAATATATAGTTGGGTGAGGTCGATTAAAGAAACATGGTATAATAAACTTTTTAATTATAAGTCAACAATTCGGAGATATTATCTCGTATGAAATTAACTTTATTTACAAGAACTAACTTTGAGTTAAGATAATATTTGTTATCGTAATACAATATTGTGTGTTTGTAATTTGTGTCTTTGGATTTTTATCATTCTGTCTTTTTAAATATTTAATTACTTTACTGAACTATTATTTATTTTACAATTAACATTAGTTCTCATAAGCAGCAATACATCGACAACAATATAAGTTTTATACTCACCTTTTTGTGTTTCGGTGGAATGATGTGGATGCCAGCTAAATTACACATGATATGAGCTTCTATATACATAAAGTTGCTTATAGATCTCTATGGATGGCTGAACCATTACTATCAGTTGAACTAAGTACTCGTTTGCTATTTCAATTTTATAAAAATAAACAAGGGTTAATGTAACGAAGGAAAGCATTTCGAAAGTTTCGACAAGGTCTTCTCACCACTATTAGGTACTACAGTGCTTTAATACTAAGGTTTATAATCAATGCGTCTTAACCTATACAGGTTAACTATACAGGTAACCTATACAGTCGAAACGAGGACTCTGGAATTGTACTAACCACAGTTTAAAGATAGATCAGCAGGAAGCAAAGGAACGAACTTGGAGTTTTTGTGGAATAAAATTCGTAATAATGGAGATCCACATTAGAACCTACTTAACCGACATAGCTGTAACAATCAGCAAGCGAAAGTAGTAGTGAGCTGGTCACATATGACGTTGGCTGATGTGCAGAAGAGGTCTAAAGTTGGAACCACGTATGGGTTGACGAAGTGTTGGTAGCTCTCTGGCTCGCTGGACCGGTGACGTTTAGAAGATGGCTGGATGAGAGTACGAATGAGCGGAAGACCGAAATCTATGGCACACCTACATATTTCCTGCAGTAGAGTGAAAAAGGCTGACGTGAAGTGGTCCTTGGTTTCCAAGGCAATGACCACTTAATATGGAACCATCCTTCCTACTTCAATTTCTACTAAGACATCCATACTATTCATACATCCATACTAATATTACAAATGTGAAAGTGTGTTTGTTTGTTCCTCTTTCATGTCGTCACATAGCTATTATATGATATGGTTAATATGCTGGGAGATAGTTAGAAGGGCGGAGAGTAACGTAGGCTACTTTTTACCGCGCGCTCTCATTCCGATGAAAATATCGATGTTTTTCTTAGTCGATACATATTTAGTAGTTCCAGACGTTGTAAATAGATGGCGTTAGTAAGATTCATTTGGAAGTTCAGTATCACGCTATTAAATGCTAATATTAATTTCCTTAGACTATGTGGGCGAAGCCGCGGGTAATAGCTAGTATACTATATTTTGATACCGTACAAACATTTACAGTTATATATAAATATATAAATAACAGTCAACAACAATTCTACGTATCCATATAAGTTAGGCACTAACATGTCGTAGACTTGATAGTTAACATGGAACTATAAATAGGTCGGTACTCCATTAGGGTGTATTGATGTTAATACATAACGACGCTAACAGAGCAATTATACGCAGCTGTATGTAAAGTGATGTATGCCCGCCATATTGGCTGGAGGATATCACTCAACGACTTCACTTGTCTATGAAATACGCCACTTCATAGACTAGATTATTAGATATACAAAGGGGCTGGCATATTGGCATATTGATGGCAGATTAGTAATTATAGTCGGAACAATTTGGGTCAAAATTATTTTCAGTATATTAAAACGTCCAAAGCTGTTTAGATTTTTTTGTTTATCCGTATAGATTACAAGCAATGATAGTCTAATTGTTGAAAGGCCTTGCAATTGAGATTCTTAGGTTCTATTTCCAGGTAGATTATTTTGAATGGTGTGCGTATTCACAAGTGTACATTAGTATTTTACAGTGAAAGAGAATGGTACTGAAAGTTTTCTAAAAAAAATCACAGAGTTATGAAGTTTACCGATTTGCACGGGACCAGCGCAACGGACTGTGGCCTAAACAATGTGCCCTGAATTGGAATATAGTGGATTGATGACAATAGATAATTCTAATTAAAAACTTTTTAAAGAATTATGACTTAACACTTCCATAACTGATATTTGCAACGCCAGAGGAATCTTCCATGCAATTTTTAAAGAGCTCCATGTCTTATCTTCCTAACTATAATACCTGTTAATAATTTCAATATCGTTTTATTTCTATACCATTTTTAACACAAGAGTAGGAATAATGTGTCAAGTATATTTTCTTGTATTAAAAAGGAAAGCAAGTTTACCAAAAAGTTACACACTTATTAAATACCGCTCACAATATATACCTGTTACATACAATCTTCTTAGTAATATTCCTATGAGTATACATCCGTTCCAAATATCCCAGGATACGTGCAGCAGAGATACGTGGCGGTATCAAGCGATGACGGTATTGTCCCAGGGCGGGACGCCTATTGAAATTCTGCTCAACAGTACGTGCGGCCTAATCCAGTGAAGCTATTGGATTGCATCCTGAATTATTTGCAGGTTCACAATTGCCTCGTATTATATGTATCGGTAACTTTATTGTACAACTGTGCGTCATTGTTAAGATGATTTAAAGATCGTCTGCGTAAGCATCACAGGCTGGTGTATTATGCAGTGGCAAGGGGATTTTCATGATGGTACAACTAATATGTTTCGACCGATCAGGTACCTTTTTAGCGTGAAGCGATTATTTCGTTTTAGTGCAAGGGTTAGGTTGGCGGCTAGTTCCTCTGTAGCCAGGGAGTAGAATACGGCTACAGTAGCCCTTGCCTGAGGTAAGAGGCGACTAAAAGGGGGCTTTTGGAGTTTCAGGCGATTATAGTGTGAGCTCATACCGCCCAGCCAAATTACCCCGGGAAAGATGGCAGTATGTGTGGTCGCATGATGTCGTAAACACCAGGAGACTCGGTGAGCGCCAATGCTCACCGGGGAAGAGCCGGAAAGGGGCAACGCGCTCAGAGGATTCCGGTTGATTTCGTTTCGAAATCCCGGAGTCCTCTTTATAGCGCCGAGGACGGCCACCGGGGGAGTTTTAGTGCGGTTAAAATCCCACATAACCCAACGTTGTTCCCACAGCGCCGGGTACCTTTTGAAGGTTTCCCTCTCGCTAACAAAAAAAAAGAAAAAAATGGTTGGCGGCTCGTGTTCATACAACGCGACGATCATAAATCTCGAGAGTTAGAACGTATCTATAATTGACTTCAAATTAAACACTCCTGAAAAAAAATATTTACATTACTTCAAGTCAGTCCTGAGAAAGCGTAGTTTAATTTTAATATAAGCGTCTCATTACATAATGTACACAAACAATATTGATTGTATGTTAGCAAACCAAGTCTTTCTTCTTTCTTTAGCATGGATCTCCTCTCAGAATAAGAAGGATAGATCGCAGTCAACCACACTTACTGAACACATGTTCGTAAGCCTCCCTTTGAGAAATAGAAATCTCACATCATTAGGATAGTTAGGTTTCCTAACGATGTTACCACTGCTCGAATGTGTGATTAGTAACTTCTAATACGCAACTTCTAAAAGTCAGAGGTAGCTTAAGAATCGAGCTCTGGTCAATTTAAGGTGAATTGCCAATTAGGCGGCATTTTTTTAACTAATTCAAGTAGCAAACGAGCTTGCAGCTCACATTATGGTAAGTGGTTACTGCCGCCAATGGACATCTATAAAACAGGGGTTCTAAAGTCAAACACATATTCGTTGCTACTCCCGAGGACTAAGATGGACGGCTCATATAAAAGTGAGCAACCACTCACTTTCAAAGAACGCAGAATTGATTCGCGCTAGAAATAGATGTGATTATGGTACCTCTCCGGTTGAACTACACTATTTCTACCACTCATTATACAGTACATTGCTCACTGTAACAACTTAATGCAATATAATTGTGTTAAATCTGCTCACTATGATAGTACATTACCATATTACTGCAGGCGTTAATAGCTCTCCCAGTAAGCACAGTCGATTATTGAAGGATTTCAGCATAATAATGTGCCTCTATGGGCCCTTTATATAATCGATAACCTAATTCAACTAAGAACATAGTGTAAGTTAATCTAAGCTGCATTATATATTGTTTCTGTTCATGAGATACCCACCATAGATCCACCATAGGATCTTTAAACATTTCGCCTTTTATGAAACAACTATTTCTCGACTACGTACTACGTATTTTAATATAGTTGATATTGGAAATGCAGGTATATTATCTGTAGTCGAGTTGTTACTTATATTCTTTGATTCATGGAAAAAGTAATATATGTAATTTGAATATTTGTATTGTATAATGTAGTAATATTTATATTATTTAAATTTACCAGGCGGTAGAACGCTTCACTGCATAGTATAAAACAAAGTCGCTTCGCGCTGCCCGTCCCTATGTATGCTTAGATCTTTAAAACTACGCTACGGATTTTAATGCAGCTCATTTAAATAAATAGAGTAATTCCAGAGAAAGGTTTGTATGTATAATACATGCAAAATATAGTGTAGGAATACAGATACTTTTAGATTTTTGACTTTAAGGCGGAACGAAGTTGGCCGGATCAGCTAGTAATTAATTAATAAGGCTTAATTCTTTCTACACTCATAGCCTACATAAGAATATTCTCCCGTATCGAGGACAGCTATTAACATAGACAAATACACAAAAAGCTAAGCCCAGAACAGGCATCATCATTGAAAAGTCTCTTTGGCCGGGAATCGAACCCCGAACCCACAGCATAAAAGACCGGTGTGTTAATGCTTTGCCAAAATTATAAGACGACGATTCAATATTTTGTTTAAACGCAGATGAAACCGCGTGTAAAGCTAGTTATTTACAGTCGCTCCAGTCTCATAACTTGGGTAGCGCATTATCAGGTGTGAACGCAGTTTGCTCCACAAACTGCATCCGCAGTATTGTCTCTGCGGAAACCTCATCTATCGCCGCTAAGTGCTTTGTTCATGAATAGACCATGTCGGCACTATTCGTCTTTTACTATATTTCCTGTTTCATGCCAGTAATAATAATTACCTACAAATCTTTATTTCTTTTTCATGTTATTATCTCCTTCTACGAACATACTAGCATGCCATCCACATTACAGCAAGTAGTTACTGTTTTCTATGAACATTCATATTCTATCCTTAACGGAATTGGAGTCTTGTCCGAAGTCAGAAATATATTTGTTGCTGCAACTGAAGTCTAAGTGGAAACAATTTTGTATATATGTCTGCTGTATAAATATTTAAATAAAATAGTAAAATACAACAACGTTTTACGTTGCTGTTATAAACCAAAAACAGGTGTGAAAATGAAACTGCAATTTAACTACGATTACGTTTTTAAATTCGAATTTGACCCCTCAAAATTATTTTGGTTCAATTTATTTGGTCACTGAACATTGGTGGTCTAAATATAACTCATCTGGTATAGGTTCTAATACCAGTAGCAGTAGAATTTAGTTATCTTAGTTACAAAATTTCGATATACGATATTCATATAGTACTTAGTGATAACTTGCTTATGATTAATAACATTACTTTAACGCTGTACATAATCCAAAAAATCGGAAAAAAAGCAAACGTACCACCTAATTTTCGCAACCGCCACCACTGGGAGCAGCCGTCCCGGCCACTTTATATTCAGCGGAATCGATTCGAGTTGTAAAAGGCACTCCGAGTATGGAGCCGAATTAGAATTTAAAATATATCGATTCCCTCATGAATGAGGACACAGGGGGAGAGCGAGATGAAATATTAAATGAAGAGTTTTTTCCAATTGGCCACCAGAGCAGCTGAGGCGGTTGTAAAAACGAAACGTGACCCGAACCGAGAAACCGTTCAAGCGGTCCGCTCTTTGTGGAAAATTAAAAATTGATTTTTGCGGCCAGCTAATTCGTTACTGCGCTATTTAAGGACGGTCTTCTCGGTTTTACGAAGCCATTCCACTTGGGAAGTAGAAATAACCTTTTTCTACCGTCTTTCATGAGCCACGTGGGGATATTGGTATAGGGTGTGTTTTAATTTATGACGTTATGGCTCAATTATTTATGTCGCTGTTAAGTTTTAATATTTTGTACTGATTTGTACATTTAAGGTTGATTTCGCCTCGTATTAAGTGGTTATGGTATGTCATCGTCACAAAATATGACACTACTTCAGAACACCATGGAAAATTCACACAAATATCTGCTAGACTAAATTGGAAAACCTTGACTAAGTATGTACATGAACCCTACAGCACCATTCGGAACTTTACACTATTCGAACATAAATCAGAAATAGGCGCCGCAGAAGTGCTTCCACTGGCAAGGGGCAAAGTTTTTGCTTATTGCACCTTTCTTTTTGTTTGTAAGATTGAAGTAGTAAACGATCACGCAGTCAACCTGATAATAAGTAGTCACTGATGCTCATAGACATCTGAAAAACAAATTTATACGTAACTCAATATCACAGATAACGCATCTGTGATGTTGAGTTACGAGGTCCTAAAATATTTGCCTCATATGAAAGTGAGCCGGGCACCACATCCTCCCAGCGGCTCTCAAGAAATGGTTAATGCTGGAAATAGGCGTTGCCTTGATCGTCGTCGTCGTTAACCCATTATTGTCCCACTGCTGAGCATGGGTCTTCTCTCAGAATGAGAGAGTTTTAGGCCATAGTCCACCGCGCTGGCCAAGTGCGAATTGGTGGACTTCACACACCTCCGAGAACTTTTTTTTTTTAAAGAACTCTCGGGTGTGTAGGTTTCCTCACGATGTTTTCCTTCACCGAAAAGCAGTGATAATTAATTTCTAATACGCACATAAATCAGTGGTGCGCTCCTAGGTTTGAACCTCGGACCTCCCGATTGAGAGGGCAAGTTTCAACCATTAGGCTATCACTGCTCATTATTGATTGATTGCTCATTGCCTTGATCGAATATACCTTAAATACTAATCCTTTCTATCCATTCCTTTACTTTATATATCACTTCTTGACACTTGGTCTATTCAGACAACAAGCCTTAGAGCAAACATTGCTCCTATGTCAATTAATATACAAAACTTCTAGCACCTCCACATTCAATTCAAAACCAAAACTTAAGCTATAAAGCAGACGCCGTCTGCTTTAAAACTTTTGTATGATATAGTATAACATAGTGCTTATTTGAAATGTAACTCCACAAATTTTAGAAGGCACTTACAACTAGTGCTAAGTCATGTTACTGTAGTCCATTTGTCTCGCGAACTTACAACTTTTCACTGGTCCTTGAAATGTCTGCGACTAAAAATACTGCATTTCTTTTTAGTTCTGTGAACTAATCGTTAAACAACTCCATGAAGAATTGGTTATATCTGAAATCAATTGTTTGGGTTGCTACTCCCGAAGTGTAACATGGTCGTATTCTAGAAATTGCAGTCAGTCAGACAGACGTAGTTTTTCATTCGAATCATACTTGTAGTTGCAGGCTCTTATCAATAACTAACAGCTAACAACGGCTTTTCAAGGTAGTAGAACCAGTGTAGTTCGACCAGGGAACAGACCACTTTCACATGAGGCGACCATCATAGTCCTCGGGAGTGGCAACGCATCTGTGATTGACTTTAGATGGAACCCATGTTCTGTATGTAGTTAATTACAGATGTCCATGGGCGGCAGTGAACACTTACCATCAGGTGGACTGCGTGCTCCATTGTTACAGAAATTTTATAAAAAAAACCTAGTATCATAACATTCAGATGTGTAATGGGAATTCAAAAAAGAATAACGCTTGTATTTGTATAAATCGTTTTTTCGCACCATTTTGTGTTTCGTGCTCATTATCGTGAATGCTGGCGTAACGAATATGTCATTACTGCTCAAACATGGGTAACGTTTAACGCCAAAATTAATGATTGTATTTAACTTAATGAGACAAACTCGCATGATAGGCATTCATTTACTTGTATCGAATTACTTTTTGGAAATATTACGTTTGTTTTAATGCTAGCAAAATTGTTTTCAACTCTTTAAAATAGTATCTTTTTAATAGTGTATATGAAACTAAATGTGCCTGTCTTTGTGGGGTCATCATACATACATACATACATTCGCTCGAATTATTATTGAAACAAAGACCCGATTACCAAACTGAAATTATATTTAACGCTTTTAACGATTTTTTGTCAAAAATGGAGTAAATGTGTAGCTACAAACTTTCATTTATAAACCATATTGCTATGATGGCATAAAAGTCGTCCCTTATATAGTCTATCAGTCTGTAAACTGAGACGATTCTATGGATATGTCAAACTTCACAATTCATCAAGCTGTTTGCAGTGTAGCACGTCCCAAAGAAATTAAATTAATCAAAAATTTAATTTATTACTACGTATTAATAATATTTAAATATTTAATAACAGAAACCTGCACAATAAAAATTTACAGCCGTATATAAAAAAATCTCTACTTCATTATATAGAATTGGATATCAAAATTTAAGCTTAGCTAAATTTAAACTCAATTAATTGAATATGCAAATATCTATTGAAATCTCATTTACGATTCCATTATGTATAATAATATAAATTAATATCATTAAAGAGCTTATTTCCATCAATCTATATTATCGGGACAGTGGGTTCAACTTGCAGCCAGGTTAACCCTAATTGTTAGAAATATGCGTGCACAGTAATAGGATGTAAAAGAGATTGTCTCATGGCACTCATAGCTCTGTCCACTAAACATCAATTACATTAAACCAAGCTTAAAAGAGTTTAAATTAATAACCACTATCAACAAACACTTACGAACGATTCTTTGTTTTAAAGAGCACATTAGAAGATTCTAAATTTGATCTCGGTAATCCTATTATAGTCACTTACCCATTACCTATATACCTTATTAGAACCTATGGCCTAAATTACAATTTTATTACGAAGAAAGAAGAATCCAGTAACGAGTTTTAAACACAGCCATAAATCTGATAAAAACGACAAACAAAGTTTTCAAACCCAATGCACAGATTTGCTACTTAGAAAAAAACAACACATTGACGCAAAAGAAGATCGGAATTGACAAAGCAACCGATACCGGGCAGCGAAGTGCGATTCATCGCGAGTGTTCACTTCCAGTTTATTTCTTTCGAGTCTCGCTCGTCACTTTTATTCACCACTTTAGCTTCCACCTCAATTCAGCCACTCTCGTCTTTCTGCATCAGAATTCACTAAGCCGCCTCCCTGATCTACTTTGAACCCTACCCTCTAGAGTTAAAGTCGGCTTTCCAGCGACCGGGGTACCATCTGCAATATTTTTACTTTTCATTGCGACGACGGAATATGATGCAGAAATGTAAAATGTAAGGACAATTGAGTGGAGAGGGAAGCGCAAATGTGTAGCGTGCGCTCCTCTTTGTCTCCGCTATGAAATAATATTTTTTTAGAATAGTGTTCTTTTTGGTTTCCACGGGAAATTCGCGGGTTTCGCTGGAATAATCTCGGTGCGAAATTAACTTCGCATGTATTACGTTTCTGTGTGCTCGCTATATTTAATATCTTTGTTAAATTTACATAAAGTCAGCTTCAGTCATCCCTAGCGTTAGTTTGAACATATGTAATCAAATTAATTAAGAACTGATATAACAAAATTTGTCACGGATGTTTTTCTGTCAACAGCTAGGTATGCTTACTTTTAAAACTTTAATATCAAAAAACAGCAGCGAAATACTTACTGTTTGTAGCTCATCAAACATATTTGTGTATGGTGGAGTAAAACATAATTTCAAATACCTACGCTTAAAGTTTTATATTTTTTACTTGTTTTATTACCCCGCTGTAATTTATTCAATAACAGAACTGAGGACCCAGTTAATAATTAAGTATTAATTACTAAATGATGACATGAATAATTCAAGAAAGTCTCTTTAATTTTATTAATTAGTAATTAGCTCGTTCACGCGTTCGCGTCTCAGTGAAGTTGAGTGTAAACTGTGATTATTAGATTTATTTCATTGACTTGTTCTCAAGAACTATTGAATTTAAGTAAATATTTAAATATTTAATGAATATGTTATGCAATGACCTGGCCTTTACCTAAAATACATATATTATACGTAGAACACTGATGTCCTAGGACCGTTTGTAATATACTTTATTTTTGTTTTTTTTTATATAAAATGCGCTCCTTTTATTTTCAATGAATAATTGAATAAATTTGTTCAAATACATGTACTTTAAAGAAGAGGTTGTTAAAATATTAACTATGTACAAAATAATTTAACGTTGTATATGTTATATTATTAAATAACTAAGCAATGCATTTCATGCAAATTAAAAATTCTGCATACTGAATATTCCGAAAATATTTTTTTCAATTACTTCTCTCTCACAAAAATGTGAAAAATCCATGTTGGTATACCACGTATTTATTTATCGTTTAAATCTAAATACAAGCAATTTCATAATTGTAAAACACATAGCAATAATTTTATCTCTCGTTTAAGCATTGGGCTTAAAATCACAGTTCTATTTGTAAAGAACATTGGTTAAGTTTCGAGAGTTTATTGCAGCTTTTGTTGTTTGCTGATCAACAGTTGTAAAAGTGGGCTGCTTTTACAAGACTTACTTATTTTTTGGCTTTCTAATCAAGTTACAATGGGATACAACCCATTATTGTCTCACTGCTGGGCACGGATCTTCTCTCAGAATGAGAGTGTTTAGGCCATAGTCCACCACGCTGGCCAGGTGCGAATTGGTGGACTTCACACACCTCCTAGAACTTTCTTTTAAAGAATTCTCGGTTGTGTAAGTTTCCTCACGATGTTTTCCCTGGCCGAAAAGCATTGATAATTAATTTCTAACACGCACACAAATCATTGGTGCGTGCCTGGGTTTGAACCTCGGACCTCCCAATTGAGAGGGCAATTTGAACCATTAGGCTATCACTGCTCTAAATCTATATAATCAACTTACAATAAACACTTTTAATTTAGTGAAAAGCAAAACTTGTTGACGGTTTAGTTAATCACTATTATATGTAACTCTTGTCACGTATGTTATTTAAACAGTACAATTGTTTTTTAATAAGGTCCGATAAGGCAGAAATATGCTTGTCCGTGTCACTAATTCTACTGAAAACTAGTTGTTCTGTATTTTCTTACCTGACTGCTTCATAGCTTTTGTAGGTGATTCTAACTCATATTAAAACATTTAAATTTAGATAATTATTACTTCAAGATAGTAAGTGCAATAAGTATACAAGTGCTTTAATGAAACATTTAATATACTAACATTATAAAGAGGAAAACTTTGTATTTTTGTATGTTTGTCATGAATTAACTTAAAAACTACTGAAACGATTTTAAAAATTCTTACACCATTAGAATGTTACATTATCCCTGAAAAACATAAGCAAGTTTTTTACTAGAATAAGGCGAACGAAGTCGCGTTGATTCTGCTAGTTAAAACAATAAATTAATTTTAAAAAACAATGTCTGTCAGCTCAAGCCTTTTATTATATAACAATGCAGTACCTTTATGCTATTCACTCGGAATAATACTCTGACCTGAATAAAAATAAAGAGATTCAACATAAAGAAACGGCAGGAGAAATCCTCAAGTGCATAAATATTAAATTTAGCTTTACAAATTCCGATAAGCCAGTAATTGGCAGTAGGATTTGCAAGAGAATTTCGACCGTGCTCTCGAATACTCGAGGGACTTTAATGTCGCATTTCGCTTGCACCGTGGGGAGGTTGCTTCTTGGCGTATTATGAACAGAATCTCCGAGATCTTTGTTTTGCCAATGTTTTGGATATTCTCCTTATACTCCGCTTATAATTGTGAAAACATGAACTGTATAGGACATAACAACGGTGATAAGGAAATAATCCACCTAATTTAGAAAATACTTAAGATCCTTATGACTAATTATAGGAATTTATTAACGACTTGTTGTGCTTTTGTGTTTAAAAAATAGCTTTAAGAATAGTCAGTTCAAATTTGTAGACTAATATTTTTTGAGAAGGTAGATTTTATTAATGCCTATAACAAATCGGGTGGACTGCATGCTCGTTTGCTGCTTCGACCAGATAAAAAAAAAGTTACCTGAGGCTGATTACATGAGCAGAGCAGTAATAAACTAATTGTTGTAACTTGCTCTCTCGATTGAGAGCTCCGATGTTCCAACCGAAGCGCGTTTCACTGATTTTCCTAAAATTACGTGCGTATTAGAAATTAATGATCACCGCTTTACGTTGAATACCTATCCTAACATACATACCTAAGACTTCTTAAAGTTCTAAAGGTATGTGAAGTCGTATCGATTCCCGCTTAGCAGAGCGATGGACTATGGCCTAAAGCTCTCAAAATCTTATATAAGGTCCGTGCTCAGCAGTGGGACAATAATGGCTTCACATCGCACATGGGCGGCAGTGATTACCATCAGGTGGCCAGCGTACTCGTTTGCTACTTCAACATTGTGTAAACAAATGTAACATATACTTAATCAAACTATTAAGCTGTATGTATTTCGTATCGATAATTGATGGTCCAATTTCCCCCAAACCAGCAGGGCAAATTCGATCAACAATCGCTTCGGCATCATGATGTATGCATACAGTTGATCAAAGCCAAACGATTCCCAAGGAGTATTGTATTGCTAAAATAGGTGCAAATACAGTGTAGGATACAGGTAACATTTGTTACTCAAATCATGTAATCGGAGCGTTATTCGGGCATCAACAATGTGTGGCTATGGGCGCGAGGGGACAACCGGGAGTGCAGGACGTGTGTTATTTACGATTCCCAGGGATCCGAATGGAGCATATATTGTCGTTTAATCCCACATGTGGGCATTTATGTGGCTAAGTTTCGTTGTTAATAGGCAATTTAGGTGTAATGAGGATGATCGCATCATTAAACTTATACTGTAATCATCACGTCAGTAATGTAGAGCAAATATGTAAAGCATTAAACCTACCTCTATACTATCGGGAACTTGCATAAAACTTAAACACTGACTGCCTTGCACTATATCAGTGCGTATAGATATATACAATTTAATACAGGGGTACCACTTTGTATAAATTATTTACTTTTCTAACGCTCAGCATTTGAGATTGTACTCTACTCTCAACACGTCAATAACAAGATTTTTTTTACTTAAATTGCTAGTATCACATATAAGTATAACACACTTTTAGGGCAATAAAGTCACATCAAGAAGAACACTTCTTGAAATTATATTTGCTAATGCGACTAACTAGACCATCACTACATAGCATAAAATAAAGTCACTTCCAGCTGGCTGTCCCTATGTATCTTTAAAACTACGCTACGGATTTTAATGCAGTTTTTTAATAGATAGAGTGATTCGCCAGCAAATTTAAATACGATTAAGTCTGCTGCAACATATCGCCGTGTACGGTAGACACTAGCGTTATTTACATTTTCAAAGTGAACAAAAACCTATGAAAATTCAGTGTAAATTTTGAAGGCCTGGCGTACCAGGCGCGGTCGAGCGTCGCATATTGGTCAGCGGCGGCGGTGCGTGCAGCGTGCACAGTGGCTCGGGAGCTGGAACCAAAGATAAATCAAAGATTATATGTAGTAGAGGGAGTCACAAAATGGCTAGATTTGGTTTTTATGTGTGGTGATACGCTCTTAATATTACGTGTGCTGTTCTCTTATGTGTGTGTAAATGAGTGGTATGTGCAGTCACAGATAACGGTACAAATGTAGTAATATCTAAAATGTAGGTATTGTACCTACAAAATGTATTTTTCATGTTCCATGAACGAATCAAAGATGGAATGTCTGCGAAAACTCGAAAAATGTCTAGATTTTTGTTCTATGTGTGGTATTTGGCACTAAATACGTGTGGTATTCTCTTGTGCTTGTGTTAAAAGTAGTAATAGCTAAATCATAATAATTGTACGTACTCAATATATACCCGTTAAATTTAATTTTCTATATTGACTGATATAGAGTCCTCTACTCGTATATACATAGATAGTTGTGCACGAATTTGCCTGTACCGTTAATTGCGTATACACAAAGTTTAATAAATGAATACCTTTTTTTTAAGTGGGTAATCCTCATGGATACCCGGGGCGGCAGCTGGGTTATGCCAAACTCTTACCGGCTTAACCCCCACTGAGTTTTCTCATCACACCGTACGGCGGGAACACGGGTAAGCTTTCGCAGTCATCCGCGAACCGGCCCTCCCCACGTCGAGCATAAAGCTACCCTCCAATAGCAAGGCGCACTAGAAAATAATAAATTAATACCTACCCAGTTACAATAATCATTCATATGCCTAAGCGAGATTGGATCCAGGAAATGCCTGGGTATCATATCAGGAAGATGACAATAACAGTAGATAGATTTTATCAGTAGTATTTTACTTGGTATCTGTCAGTTAGATAAAAGATAAGACAAAAAAATAGATAAAATATGTTCATACTTCAATTGTGTCTCCGTATTAAATTGTCTTTGTCAGTATTTTAACGGGTTATCCTTCAATTAGATAAGGGAGATTAATAGACTAAATGTGCTCATACATATATGCAAACCATTTCATATTTATAGCAATGAGCAAACAAACATTGAACACGGTTTTACGTCGTGTTAATGAACGTTAGTGTGATATTCAGTTTTATGCGTAATTTGCTGTCATAAATACCACGTTAACAACAACTTGGTAGTATTTGGTGATCAAAATGTTAATGCTTTTCTATCAGTAAAGTAAAATTACCTCATTAGAGTATAAAGTTGCAATCAATAAGCTTCCACCTAATGGCAAGGACCTGTAGCCTCGGGGTCAGAATAGAGCTACGGTATCCCCTGCCTGTCGTAAGAGGCGACTAAAAGGGGCTTCCGGGGTTGCAGACGGCTAGAGTGGGAGCTCGAACCGTTCGGTCAGGCAATCCCGGGAGGACGGCGGTATGTGTGGTCGCATACCGTCGTAAAGACTAGACGGAGCGGTGGGCCCAGCCGCCCATCTGGGAGGAGCCCGATAGGGCAGCGCGCTCGGAGGATTCCGGTTGAAGTCGTTTCGAGATCCCGGAGTCCTCTTTTTCACCGCCGAGGACAGCCACCGGGGGGGTTTTAGTGCGGTAAAAATCCCACATAACCCTGCGTCGCTCCCACGGCGTCGGGTACCTTTGGAAGGTTTCCCCCTCGAAAACAAAAAAAAAAAAAAGTAGTCCTTGCCGCCTATGAACATCTTTGAACAAATTCCTTTACACTTGAAGTTAATCACAGCTGTGTTGCATGGCCTCGTATGAAAATTGGCCTAAACACATTCTTCTACCAAACGTGCTTCACCTTAGACATAAGTGTGGCGGTAGTACATCCCTGTTCAGACCATACTCGGTCTACCAATTTTACGGCATAATCACCTGCTGCATATTATTTTAGCCATATACAATGATCCTTATTACCTTTTATGGTAAAACAGTGAAACAAAACAGAGAGTAATGATAGCATAGCCTACACACCCTGGAGTTCTGTAAGAAAAACAAAGTTCTCGGAGGTGTGTGCAGTCCATCAATTCGCATTTGGCCAGCACGGTGGACTATGGCCTAAGACTGTCATTCCGAGAGAAGACCTGTGCCCAGCAGTGGGACAATAATGGGTTGACGACACATGGTAAAACACCAATAGAAGAATTTTACATTACTTTTGAAAGTGCACATATAAAACCAAATGATTATACTAGATATAAGAGACGAAGTTTACATACTTGACAGCTCAAACTGTAGAACCCACTCAACATTAACAAATACAATATTCATAGCACTTGATAACATTTGCGAAACACTTGCGAGTATCGAGAAAACAAACTACTCCCTCCTCACGACACTGTATCGAGAAATAAAACTTTACCTTGGTAACTTCGGAGTTCGCAAACTGGGCGGTCAGCTCCCGGACAAGGCTGTTGACTTTAGACCCGCGATGAATATGCAAGGGGGGCGTGGCCTAAACTCTTGTAAACCTTTGTTTGGTGCCGATATTGGATCCTGGCTCATCCACTTTGATGCAGTCCGAAATATGCGGTGTTTCACTGTTTATCGTCCCGAGCTCAAAGTAAAGGGCACCAGCGATATATAGGTCCTAATTTGCATATACAGTATCGAAAAATTGCTACAAATAATGTCGACTCCCCGCCTATGTGTATGTGTACGTACACGATGTTTACTATGCTAGTGTGTCAGTAGGCTCACTGGCTAATGCTCTCGTAAAATTTAAGTCTTTATTTCACTTTCAATTATTAGTTTTTACGAGATCTTTATACAACGTCCTGACGTAACCTCTTCATTCCGAAAACGGGGAGAAAGGAAGTCCAACAGTGGACTTTAGAAGTCTAATGGATGGATTATGGTTCGCGCAAACGAAGTCGCGGGGGTCTGCTAGTAATAATTATAAATAATGTCATGATATCCCCATTAGCTTTATGATACACCGCTGAGGACACTGGCTCTAGAAAAGTTTTTTTTTGTGCATAGTCGCTGCGCTTGGCTTGCACGTTGGTGACACGTTGGGAGCATCTACTGGAATTGTTCGCTTAGTCCCCTCTTAAGACTTATGGAAATAGATAAAGTAGTGTTATTTAAGATACCACACGGCACGCCATTAAAATTACTAATAATACATGAAATAGTTTCGATGTAAAATAATTTTTCATATTTTATATAGTTATTTAAAGTTAATCGTTCATATTTTCTTTCATTTAAAACCAAGAATTATAATTTCCCAGACGTATATTAACACATTTGAGGCAAATTGCGCTTAAATTTAGGGCTGCACAATTAAAACCCAGTTGAAATCCCATTTCAGTTCACATACAGTATATCAGTGCTTGGGTAAACGACTATTTGATTGCTCCGATAATGTCACCCCTGTTTCCTACATCTTTGTACCCCAACGACATTTAGAAAACGTAGGTAAATCCTGAAACCTTAACTTAGTGCTAATACATTGCTAGTTTAACACGGGTTGCGTTAGAATGTACCGAACATTTCCAGCAATGTATTTGATATACGTAAGAATCACATCAAGGTACATATTCCTTAATACCATCCTCAAGTCCAGTGTTAATAGCTGTAATATACTCCGTCCTTATCGAGTGCCATACATTAGAGGGGGACATAAATACCCGTTGAAACGAGAATTCATTGCGTAGTACGTGGTGCCCTTAGTGGGGCATTAATCGACTTTACAACTAATTTGTTCGCTGCAAACTGTTGGCAAGTTGTTAATTGTGAAGAGCGCTGAGACGTACCAAGTGGACCTGTCGTGCTAACCTAACTTAATAACTTTAACTTTGTGCACTTTCTATTACTACATCTTAGAAGCTGTGATGGTCTATTACAGCTATTTATGAATAATAGTGCCTTATTCTTTGATAGCATCAGCAGCTTCTAGCGTTACCATACTGGAAGTGTTTCTTTTATAAATTTTACGGTGGTTAAACTCTTTATGATTTGACTGCGAACTCACCACCAGCTGGGCAATGTTCTGTTAGGATGGCGTTCCGTGAGGTTCTTTTAAAAGAAAAGAGGAGATCACTACACTTAAGAAAGTTTATTGATCAAAAGAGTACATCACATAAAGGCTTCCAATTATCGACTAACTTAAAACACGTGTAAAATGGTATTGTAGAAATAAGGCCGCGCTTGGCGTTGCTTGCATCAGCAGTTTTATAGTTAAGTGAAAATCGAATATAACAGTTCGCGAATTCTGGTCTGAAAAGTGTGATAAGGGACACACTTACTCGAGGCGTTACAAATTAGTCCACAAGTTAATGTAGTGAACCATCAGGTGGATGATAAGTGGTCTCTGTCGCCCATGGACATATGTAAGCAACTTCATATAGAACCTGGGTTCTATCTGAAGTGAATCACAGACGCAGACGCATTGCCGACGACCACACTGTGTCTATCCTTAGGTAAAACTCCGGTCTTATCTGACAATGGATACAGATATCCACAGCCGGCAGTAGCAAACTACCATCCAGTGAACTATATTCTTGTTCACTTTTTTTATCTGACTGAAGTATGCAGCACACCTGATGGTAAGTGGTCACTGCCGCTCATGGACATCTGTAATCAACTACATACAGAACATGGGTTCCATCTGAACGTTATCACAGATGCGTTGCTACTCCTGAGGACTATGATGGTCGCCTCATGTGAAAGTGTGCCGGCAACCACACCCTTCTATCGAAACGCAACAAATGCTTCACGCTAGAAATAGGTATGGCGGTTGTACTTCCCCGGTTGAACTACACTGGTTCTACCACCTTGAAACGTTTTACTACTTCCATATTAAATAAGTAAGAAACGAACATGAAGTCCACCTAAAGTTAAATGGTCGCTGCTACCAATGGACATCTGTAACCAAGATTTACAGAACAGGGGTTGCATCTGTAGTCATCTCTTACAATTGTGCTACCCCTTAACCAACTATGTAGTTTAAGTTAGTTTTAATATATTTGTAAAATAAAGAAATTCCAAGATGTATTAAATTACTTTGATTGAAATATAGCGAATATATTTTTAGGTTTTTATATCATCTATAATAACATCGAATGTATTCAATCTGTAGTATACAAATAATTTATTTCTAAACAAGTATATATAGCGACTTCTATGTATGTACCTACGTCTAATTTGCATGTAATAGCCGTGAAAGATTTCTTTTGGGAATATGTTTACTTTAAGTTTCATTTAAAGTTATTTACAAATGTGTTTGCGATAAGATATAAACTTATATAATTATATTTTAAAGCTGTAAATAATTAGATTATACCAATAATTAAATTTAATTTATACGGTACGTTAGGGCCGCACATACACAGATTATGTTACCCTAAAATCTGAACTATTTCAGAATAATTCAATATTAATATTTCTTAATATAAATCAATTTAAATAAAAAAACCTTTTAAAATAAAATCACCGCTAAGAATTAATTAAGAAAACTGAAGAAAAGCGCCGCGCCCTCAGTTTACGTATTGAAACTAGTGATTACACAAATATTTGTATCTGGTGATTGAGTCCTCTCAGACGCCACTCAAGAGTTGCGTTATCGTTTGTTTTAAATTGAGGCGCTAAACTCATAAAATAACAGACGAAAAATTATTTTGAAAACACTTCAAAGGAATCTATGATCGTAGAATTATGACTAAACATTCCTAGGACCTATATAAACATATCACTTCCAAAACATTACAATAAAAAGTAGATAAGAAAAAATCGTATTTTATTACATATCATTACGTTCCTTAATTTATCTCCGTGTATATAGATAACACTTACTTATTACAAAATTTGTATAATTTAATATTCATAAGTTAATCCCAAGAATAGTCGATCTAGCTATGTGTAATAAAAAACTCAATATAAAATACCTAGGAAGCTTAAGGTAGTATTGATATTAAATTTCCAAATAACTACACATAAATAAATGCTACAGCTGAAATTTTTTACACAGAATTTAATTTTCGCAGCGAACGTGAAATTAAATGACTTTATTTGCTTAATATTTTGAAGCCTTAACGCTGTTCAAAACAACATTAGTGCATTACAGATGAATAAAAATAATGAAAAATCGATTTGGTAAACATAATCAAACAAATAGATGGTTGGTAAAAAATGCAAATTTAGTTACAATCAAGGGAAATAAATTATATGCAAAAAATAAATGTTAACAAGTTATTCTCTCGTCAACCCATTATTGTCCCAATGCTGGGCACGGGTCATCTCTCCGAATGAGAGTTTAGGCCATAGTCCACCGCGCTGGCCATGTGCGAATTGGTGGACAAAAGTTATTACTAGTCAGTTATTACCCGACTGCGCCAGAACGAGCGTAATGTTTTTAGGACGTTTGTGAGTATATTAAGTATGTAAGTCCAATTGTCCACTTCATAGGCATGCGCTGCAGCATTTGGGGCCGCAACGACTTGACGGATAGTGAAATATGACATATCATTAGAATCATATTAATTTGCAGTCTGACAAAAGCTATAAAATTAAATAATGGTCGCTGTAAATAGGAAAAAAGGTGAAGGGGGGTTACTCAAATCAAAAGCTAGTAAATAGGCAATACCAAAAATATGTGTATTATAACATTCTCTTGTTCATATTTTGCCAAAAATCATAAAAAGTGTTAAATGATATGCATTATTAGAATAACAAGACACCCGACTGCAAGTTTTGGTTCAAACGGTCAGGTGTTTTGTTTTCCTGGTAATTTCTCGTTTCGGATAATCAAACAAAGACTTGTATCTGATAGTGCAGGCCGTCCCCACGTTGGCTCTTCAGCTTGATATTGGCGAAGGTGGAACCTACGCCGCCCGACGTCACCGTCGCCTTGCCCTTGGAGTTTGCGCGGTCCACCGCTGAGATGCCCTGATAAGACAACCATTCAATTCAATTCATCGTTTTTATCTCGATACGAAATTTAGTGTTACTGAAATATACCATGAAATATAAAAGACATCGAATTCTAGTGGTATTTTTTATTATTTAAGTAAAGTAGCAAACGAGCGTGCGGACTGCACGCTCGTCATCTAGTCATCTAGTGGTGAATAGTCACTGCTAGTGAAGAACATCTCTAAAAACTCACATAAAACAAGAGTTTTATCTAAATCAGTCTCAGGTGCTTGATGCTCTCAAGGTCTAAGAAGGTCATCTCACACAAAAATGAGCCAGCAAACACACCCTTCGCGTCAGAAATAGATGGTGATAGAGAACTTCAGTTCAATTCAAAGGTGATGGAACACTTCGTAATTTAACCACCTATTAAACCTAAAATCGCAGCATTAAGTGTTGTCCATTTTTATTTGAAGTGTGTGGTCGGAAGATATATCTAATTTTCCGAAGCAATCCACCTTCGTCGTTGATGAAGATTCTAATTTATCTGGGTTTGACTACACATGTTCATAAGTGCAGTGGCCAGTTATAAACAGACGGACAGTATGATTATTTTCTTTTTTAATATTAAAAGAAAAATAAAAATTTACTCGTAATTAATCTGAAAATATGCTAAAAACCAACATTTTTTAAATAAAACAACAAGTATGCCGGCTTACCCTTATAATCTTCTCGCCGTTGTAGAACACATTCTTGGTCCTGGTGGTGAGCGGGATCCCAGACAGCTTGACCTCTTCAACGAACGCCAGCTGGCCGTTCAGGCTGGTCCCTAACTGCAGAGAGTTACAACTGCACGCACTCACGAAAAACAGTACGGACACTATAATGCTAAGCGAAGACATATTGAAGTTTAAAACAAGACTTGGACGAACGTTTTCTCTGAAATCTATGGACACGAACTGTCTTTCAATTTATAAGAACTAAGGTTTATAAGATCTTAAAGTAAATGACTGATACGCTATATTCACGGAAATATACCCAGTAGTGCTATTTTTTTAAGTCAGAACAGCTTCATTTCACCTGGTGCTTACGACGTTTTTTCTTACAAAAATGTGTCAAGAGCTTATCTCAAGTACTGTTTCTTCGAATGTGTGATGCAGATATCCTTATTTTATCTGCTGGAGACGACATACAATAAACATTTATTGATAGCGTGACTCAACGTACATTACAATTGATTCTTTCATTATGATTGCATATATTTGAACAAAGGAATAATTTCGCAATCGTGTTATTTTCCAATAGATTACTCAAGTGTGATGTAATTCTTGATTACAGCAATCTGTGTTTCATTTATTCACATACTAGCTCTTACCCGCGGCCTCGCCAGCACGGTCAAAGGGAATTAACATTAGCATTTGGTAGCGTGATTCAGAACTTGCAAATGAATTTTACTAACGCCATCTATTAACGTCTGGAACTACTAAATATGTATCAACTAACAAAACATCGATATTTTCATGGAAATGAGAGAGCGCGGTAAAAAGTATCCTAAGTCACTCTCCCCCCTCCTAACTTTCTTCCAGCTTATAAACCATATCATATAATAGCTTTGTGGCGACGTGAAAGAGGAACAAACAAACACACTTTCACATTTATAATATTAGTATGGATGTTCTCTACCAACGGTAATGCTTGTATTTCATCATATCTTAAACGTTGATTTTTTCCATTCATTATGGAAAACTAAGAGTTCCAAACATGTATATTGCTCTTGACATAAATAATTCTGAAAGGTATGTACGGTCACTTGACCATTAACATATTTCATTTCATGCTTTGCTACCACCATAACCTATTAATATGATTTTGACATAGTTTTTCTACAGAAAATCCTGTACTAAAAATAAAAGAAAGTATTGTCCAAATATAAACACCTGAATTCTAAGGGTTTTTTCACGCTTGCAATATATTTGTGGATGTAATGAGAAACAATGTTTCTTTTTTATAATAATGAAGTAGCAAACGAGCATGCAGTCCACCTGATGGTAAGTGGTCACTGCCGCCCATGGACATTTGTAAGCAACTTCATATAGAATATAGGTTTTATCTGAAGTCAATCACAGATGCGTTGCTAGTCCCGTGGACTAGGATGGTCGCGTCATACCGTGCCGCAACCACACTCTTCCATAGCAACGCTTTAAGAAATGCTTCAAGTTAGAAATAGGTGTGGCGGTGGTACCTCCCCGGTCGAACCACACTCGTTAGACTACCTTTAAAATGTGTCAACAAATGTGAATTGAACATAAGATAATAATTATCGGATTTAAGATAATCGGTCATTAGATAATATTGACCAAACAATAACTCACAAAGGAATGGACTTCCGATTTAAACTGAAAAACGTACAACGCTGGCAAACCACTGAAAACCTTAAGAGCCATTGTAAATAATCAAACTTAAAAATTAGTTTATTTTTGCCTAATACAATCGATTTTAACCTACTGTGTTACATACACTCTGGGGCGGTTCAGGGAAAACGAGGTTCATTCATTTAGAGCGAGCTCAAAGGGCAATTCTTCAAGTAATATGAATCCGGTTCTTTTTCATACCTCTGAACTATTTAAAAACGCTGTCTCATCAACCCATTATTGGCCCACTGCTGGGCACGGAACTTCTCTCAGAATGAGAGAGTTTAGACCATAGTCAACCGTGCTGGCCAAGTGCGAATTGGTGGACTTCACACACCTCCGAGAACTTTTTTTTTAAACAACTCTCGGGTGTGTAGCTTCCTTCACGATGTTTTCCTTCATCGAAAAGCAGTGATAAATAATTTCTAATGCGCACGTAAATCAGTGGTGCATCAGGCATGTTTGAACCTCGGATCTCCCGATCAAGAGGGCAATTTTCAACCATTAGGCTATCATTTAAAACGCTAAGGTACTAAAATTCGGGCAATTCATGCGTAGAACTTTTTTTGTTCCCATAAACCTTACTAGTCGACGACGGCCTAATAGGTACAACAGACATAAAACCCTGTCCTACTGCACTCCCAAAACAGAATTATGAATACTTTTATAGTATACATAGTATAAAACAAAGTCGCTTCTCGCTGTCTGTCCCTATGTATGCTTAGATCTTTAAAACTACTCTACGGATTTTAAAGCATTTTTTTTAAATAGATAGAATGATTTAAGAGGAAGGCTCTTATGTATAATACATAATATAGTAGAGAAACACTGATAATTTTAGATTTTTGTTTTTTAGCCGGTACGCCGGGTCAACTCGTTTATAATTAACTTATTTATCAGCTTTTTAAAATGTAGTTTAAGTGTCAGTTTTGCCGTTGTCAAAAACAAATTTCATAGCCAAAGTCTAATATTGCAAATGGTTATAATTAGACTTATACCAATTTTCCTAGAGGCATAGATGGGAGCTTACTAGAAACACGTCAAAAACCCTCAAGTGTGTTAATGCCCTTAGGTGTTCGAAACGAATTTCCAAGCGCACGCATTCAATAAACCGTCGGTACGCTGACGCGCACAAAGACCGCATTCCACGCAAAAACATTTTAGCCCTTAAAGTTCAACATTCCATTCCCGTGCATGAAATATGAAAAATTGGTAGGTATTGTGCGCGGGAACAGCGGTTTAGAATTGTTTTACACGTCCCCGGTGACGGTTAGTTAAACTTAATAACTTCTCAACGTCATAATTTCAATGACATTAAAGAAGTGTCCAACGTAGCGAATATCATCATCCCATAAATTGTGTGTTTGAATGTTCTTCCATTTGTAATTGTAATCGTTTAAATGTTTTCAAACGTATTGTTGTTTAATTTTTGTTTGTTTATTTACTTTTGCTTCTATATGTTTGTTTGTATGCTGTATGATGTCTGAATAAATTATATTTCTATTCCTACTTCTATAAGACCAGTGAAGTCCATTGTCGATCATGGTCTACTCCTAATGCGAATTAGGTATTGTCGGATCTTTTCAGTTGAAATAGAGTCTTGTGAAACCAATTATATTTTAGGAAAATGTGTGGTTTCACTCTGGAGTTAGTGCTTCTTATTTAGGCAAGACTAGTCTCAGATGTAATTACCGTTAGATGAGACCCATACCCCTGGGCAGCATTGACCACTTACCATGAGGTAGGCTGTATGCTCATTTAATATTACTATACCAGTACTATTATTAAAAAATCCCCGCTTAAACATTAATTTAAATAATAATTTTGGATATCCGACATGGAAAATCTTTGCGTATCTACTAATACTTGTCGTCCAATTGTGCATTGTGTGCACAGGGAACAAACATAAAGTAGCATTAAAATTTAAAAAAATACCATTAGATTTCGCTCTGCGTATCCAAAATTAACATTTCGAAACGGAAAGAGAAAAACGTTACGTAACAAATGAGACACAATCCATTTCACATGTGCGGGGGTCACAAAGTTTTTAGCACCCACACGCCAGCTGGCGTTAATGTACCCAAACTGGGCTAGAATCCTGTCTCACTTACAGCCCCATGAATTATTACTTGTTTATTATTTAGGATCGCGCGGCTTAGCACATGTGGGTTTGATGTATTGAGACTCTACACCGCATTAGAGGGCTCGAACTACATATAAATACAACAAATACACTACAATACACTATAATACAAATACACAGCACCTACATATTCATGTTTTAAATTATATATTATGTATATTTTATAATTTAAAATACTTTATAGTTTTATACGAGTATGTTGGGTGTTAAAGACAGATCCTGCTAATAATATTTCACCAAATTATTTTCCTTTTCATTATAACAACAAAAAAATATCAATTATATCCCGAAAAGCTACATTTTTTCGATAAAAGGTTTTAAACTAATTATACATGAGATATTATCTCGACAACCCATTATTGTCCCACTGCTAAGAGTATTAGGCCATAGTCCACCGCGCCGGCCAAGTGCGAATTGGTAGACACACTTCCGAGAACTTTTTTTAAAGAACTCTCGGGTGTATAGGTTTCCTCACGATGTTTTCCTACACCGAAAAGCAGTGATAATTAATTTCTAATATGCACATTATTTTAGAAAAATCAGTGGTGCGTGCCTGGGGTTGAACCTCGGACTTCCCGATCTAGAGGGCATATTTCAACCGTTAGACTATCACTGCATGAGATATTATTGCAATAAAATTATATTTCTTATTTCACACTTTATACTGAAATCTAAAATTGTCTTCCTATACAATTATATTTACATTAAACTATTTAACCGTAGCCAATTTGGAACATTGTTTAACGCAACTCATTCGTTACGTCACAACGCCGTCCGATCAATCCCCATTGGTTATCCTATTCAGCGATTTATTAACGCAACGCAACGCGATCATTACTTTTGTTTACGAGGCGATAACGCGCCGCCAGGCGCGCACACATGTAGTGCGTTAAACGCAACTCTTGCGGAATAATTGCACGTATATTTTTATATTATTACTTTTATCGAAATTTAAACGGACAGATATTTTAATTGAATTGTGGTTATGTCATTTGATGTGGTGCTATATGATACGGCCGGTCTGATTGCATTTAACCGTTGGGAATGGACTGAATATTGCTTGTCAGGTTTTAAAATCGGTTTGATATTTTCATTTTGAAATGAGATATTTGGTAAGTATAAAAACTACACAACAAAAAATAATACTCTTTTTGCAGTATGCCGAAATTTTGAAAACTGATGTTTTTTAAATACTTTTAATGAAATAGAACTAATTATATTTTTAGATTCTTATAATGTCGTCTATATAAGCATCGCATGTATTGAAATCAATCGTAAGTGAATAAATTAATTATTTCTAAACGAATATGTATCATTTTAATGTACGTCTAATTTGCAAGTTATAGAGCCGTGAAAGATTTCTTTTGGAATTTTATATTTATTTTAAGTTTCATTTGAAATTGTTTACGAATGAGTGTGAGCTAAAATAGAAACTGGTATAATTATAATTTACCAAAAGCTTGCAATAAAAATTAAATAAAATAATCTCGTATTTTATTACGTCTCATAACGTTCTTTTATTTATGTTCAGTATATAAACACAACACTTTTTTATAGGAAAATTTATATAGTGATTTTTAAATAAATTTGGAAAATAGTCCATCTAGTGATATTAACATGCTCCATATACCTAATGAACTTACGGTGGCATTGATATTAAATTTTCAAATAAAATCACAAAAAATAATGTTACTGCTGTTATTTATTGTACGAAATTAAATATTCGCAGCAAATGCCAACTAAGTATCTTTAATCACAATTTTTTATATTCACATTTTTTAATTTCGACTTTGTTTAATACAACATAAATGCATTGCATTTATATTAAAAACTAGAACTTGTTTTGGTAAATACTATCAAATAAACAAGTGCTACAGAAAAATAAGCAATTTAATTACAATCAAAGGTACAGATTTTTATCTAAATTCGGAATTGTTAATAAGTCATTACTTGGCTGCTTTACAATGAGACTAATGTTTTTCGAGCGTATGTGTACATATCACAACAATCATTTTAATATGCACAGTGATGCAAATGCAAAAAGTATAAATTGAAAAAAAAACTCCTTGAAAATAGAGAATAGAGGACGGAGAGGTGACTTAAATCGAAAGCTAGTAAATAGTAAATTCCAAAAATATATGAATTACAATACATCTATGTCCATATTTTGACAAAATCATAAAAAAAATGTTAAATTAAATGATTAAAACAACATAACACCCGACTGCAAATTTTAGTTCTAGCAGTTGGGTGTTTCATGGTAATTTCCCGTTTTAGATAATTAAACAAACACTTGTATCTGGTAGTGTAGGCCGTCCCCACGCTCGCTTTTCAGCTTGATGTTAGCAAAAGTGGCCCCGACGCCGCCCGCCGTCACCGTCACCTTGCCCTTGGAGTTCTCTTGGTCCACCGCTGATATGCCCTGAGAAGAGTTAACCAAGTATTTATTAATTGGATACATCCAACGTTCGTCTAGAAAAGTAATTTACTGTTACTGTTAAAAAATCTACGACAGCGAATTTTACTGGATTTTTTAAATATTTTACACTACCGAGGATTTTTAAATAAGCGATTCATGTATAACAAAGGTTCTATCTGAAGTTAATTTCAGGAGCGTTGCTGCTCCTGTGGTCTCATTATCAGATGGTCGCTTTATAAGGAAGTGGTACCTGGTGCCACCTGGTAAACTCTAGAACACCGTCCACACCGTACATATTTTTGCCTAACAACGCAATATTAACGCTGTCATAGTCTAGTTTAAAGGGTGTAATAGGAATGATATTTTTCGAGACAATTTTCCGTCGTCATCAGCGGTAAGAACACAATTATTGGGCATAAATCTTAGGGAATATTCTCATTTTATATGGATCTGATTTCAGACGTCCATAAATGGCAGTGGCCAGATCAGACAGACCGCATGGTCGTGTTCTTCTCTAATATTATAAAAAATGAATCTTAACTGCTCCGGAAATATATAGTATATTATTGCCAAGAATACAACAATTATGCCGACTTACCTAAGGGTTCTATAATATTTAAAGTTAATACAAGACGCGTTTCTCCAGTGGCATTAATTCGTTAATACCTAAATGCATCGGAAAGATGCTTAAAATTGAAAATTATTGTAAATTATATATTAATAATGACGACTTACTCTTATAATCTTCTCGCCGTTGTAGAACACATTCTTGGTCCTCGTCTTGAGCGGGATCGCAGACAGCTTGACCTCTTCAACGAACGCCAGCTGACCGTTCAGGCTGGTCCCTAATTGCAAAGAATTACAACTGCATGCAGTCACGAAAAACAGTACGGACACTATTATGCTAAACGAAGACATATTGAAATCTGAAGCAAGAATCTCAGACTAACGTTTGATTACTAAAATCTGTGAACACATATTTCAATTTATAAGAATTGAGGTTTATAAGATCTAGAAGTAAGTAATACTTTATATTCACGGAAATATACCCAACGCAACTATTTTTTTAAGTCATAATAGATTATTTTCACTTGGTGTTTACGACGTTTTTTCGTACAAAAATGTGTCACTAGTAGCTTATCTCAAGTACTGTTTCCTCGAATATTGATTCAGAGATCATTATTTTATCTCCTGGAGACAACATAACACATTTATTGACATCATGACTCAAGGTACATAACAAATGATACTTTCATTATTATTTCATATATTGGAACAAAGGAATAATTTTACAATCGTGTTATTTTCCAATAGATTACTCAAGTATGGTGTAATTATTTCATTATTACCGCAATTTGTGTTTTTATTTATTCACTATGTACTCTAAAAATCGTAATGCTTATATTTCATCACATCATAATATCTTAAACCTTGATTTTATTCCATTCATTATGGAAAATAAGAGTTTCAAACATATATATTTCTCTTGACATAAATAATTCTGAAAGGAATGTACAGTCACTTGACCATTAACATATTTAACTACATGCTTTGCTACCTCTATAATCTAATAATATGATTTTGATACAGTTTTCCACAGAAAATCCGCTGGTAAAAATAAAAGAAACTATTGTCCAAATATAAACACCTGGTCCACCAATTCGCACTTGGCCAGCGCGGTGGACTATGGCCTAAAACTCTCTCATTCTGAGAGAAGACCCGTGCCTAGTAGTGAGACAACAATGGGTTGTACCACATAAACATCTGAATTCTAAGGGTGTTTTCACACTTGTATTAGTGCATTTTATCTACCAGCAAATATGAATATAACGTTGGATAAGGATTAACATATTTGGGGATAAAATATTGACCAAACATTAATATTTCCGATTTACGCTAAAAAACGTACAACGCTGCCAAACGATTGAAAACATTAGAAACCATTGTAGATAATCAACCTCTAATATAATTTTTTACACTTGACTTTAACCTACTATGTTAAAGTCTAGGGCGGTTTAGGGAAAACGAGATTCATTCATTTAGAGCGAGTTCAAAGGGCAATTCTCAAGATAATGCTTTGGAATCGGTTCTTTTTCCTCCCACTAAACTATTTAAAATTGCAAAACGTCAGGTTCTAAGCGTCAGGTAATATTTCATAGAAGTTAAGCTTCATTTTTGTAAACATAAACCTTACTAGTCGACGACAGCCTGAAATGGAAAGCGAATTAAATCTCGGTCGTACTTCACTCGCAACACAGAAATATGAATACCTAAATTACTTTGTTGGTAATAGACTTAATAAAAGACCTTTTTTTTATGTGACTGAAATAGCAAACGAGCATGCAGTCCACTTGATAGTAAGTGGTGACGGTCGCCCATGGATATCTGTAAGCAACATCAAATAGAACATCTGAAGTGAATCACAGATGCGTCGCTGCTCCCGAGAACTATGATGATCGCCTCATATAAAAGTGTGCCGGCAACCACACCCTTCCATCGAAACGCAAGAAATGATTCACGCTAGAAATAGGTGTAGTGGTGGCTCTTCCCCAGTCGAACTACACCACTTACATACAAAACATATATCAACTATTCTAAAATCGCTTATGCTTATTATGTTTAACAAGTGGCAAAAAATAGACATTATGCAATGTCTAATTTTGCTAACTTATACCCATTTTCCTAGAGGCATAGAAACAGATGTGAGCAAGCCGCAAGTGAGTTAATGCCCTTTGGTGTTCGAAACGAATTTTCAAGCATTCACGCATTCAATAAACCGTCGGTACGCTGACGCGCACAAAGACCGCATTCCACGCAAAAATATTTTAGGCCTTAAAGTTGAACATTCCATTCCCGTGTATGAAATATGAAAAATTGGTAGGTATTACGCGCGGGAACAACGGTTTAGAATTGTTTTACACGTCCCCGGTTAGTTAACCTTAATAACTGCTTAATGTTAAAAGTTAGAAAACAATGAAAGGGGGGTTCCCTTCCGTAAGAAGAAGCGACCAGAGCAGCGAAGATCATTGTCCCATAAACCCTTTGAAGTCCACTGTTGATAGTCACCACGCTTGCCAAGCGAAGTTCATGTATACGCTACACAGTAAGATAATGCTGTCCATCTTTTGGATTGTATGTTACACGATTATTATACCGATTTTTAAACAGAGCGTTGTGAATACAATTAAATGAATTAAGAAGCCTTTGTTGTTCAATTCTGGCGTAAATGACTCATATTCAGTTAAGATTGAATTCATCTTAGGGTAATTACAGAGACCCACGGGCGATAAGTGCCACTTACGATGGAGTAGGATACAATACGTATACAATGCTTGTTTGCTTCCACCATATTAGTGCAAGTTCAAAAAAACCCGCTTTGCATTAAACGTAAATAATGATTTCTGGTATGGTAATATTTGCGGTGCACAAATATTTGCCATACACATTTCCATTGTATATCATTAGAATTGAAAAAATGAAATTTTGCTCTGCGTTTTCAAAATTAATATTTCAAAATGGAAAAAGAAAAAACATACAGTTACAGTAACAAATGAGATACAATCCATTTTGCATGTGCGGGGTCACAAAGTTTTTAGCACCCACACGCCAGCTGGCGTTAATGTACCCAAACTGGGCTAGAATCCTGTCACACTTACAGCCCCATGAATTATTACTTGTTAACCGACTTCCAAAAAGGAGGAGGTTATCAATTCGTCTGTATTTTTATTTATTTATTTTTTTTTTTTTTTATATTTGTTACCTCATTTCTCCGGACTGGGTGAACCGATTTAGATGATTTTTTTTTTATTTGAAAGGTAGTGCGTGTCATAGGGTCCCATTTTTTTTTAGTATTTTTTTGACTAGGGCATCCATAAGAAAAACGCATAAGTCTTAAATTTGCATTTTCAATGTACGCGATAAATGTATGAATAACTCAATATCCCGCCAACCGATTTTGATGATTCTTTTTTTATTAGAAAGGATGTACTCCAGGGGTAGTCTGATAAGAGTTTAATAAGGTTCTAATCATAGGATCTTCAACTTTTTGGAGCAAAATAATAAAATTAGTGATAGTCGGCCGAACCTTAGCTGGAGAAGTCCAATTGAGTAAAATCTATACTTATAAATAAAATTGAAGTGTCTGTTTGTAATATCAAAATAACAGCTTTTTATCAATTGTATATGAAAGTATACATGATACTGATAACAAAACAACAATCAGTAAAATTTTTGTCTGTCTGTCTGTCTGTCTGTCTGTCTGTCTGTCTGTTTGTTTGGGGTAATCTCCGAAACCGCTGAACCGATTTTATCGGGATTTTCACTATTAGATAGCTAATTTTACAGCGCGTAACTTAGGCTACTTTTATTTTAGAAAAATAATTAGGGTACTTCGGAAAAAAATAAAAACCTTCAAAAAAATACCTCCGCTTTATGCAGATTAAATGATAACTTAGGTTCAGTCGATATGGTTTACATGAAACTTGGAGTGAACCTTGAGTATCTAGAATAACATAATATGATAAAAAAATTGACCTCCAACTCCTCAACCCTCATGATGCAGGGGTATTGCCCGCCTAAGCCACAAGAGCTACTTATTTTCTGCTTTCAAATTTGGCATAACGTTTTTGAGCAAAAACAAATGGTGAAAAATTTGACCTTCAACTCCTCAACCTTCATGATGCAGGGGCACTGCCTGCCTTAACCGTAAAAGTTAGATTTTTTTACTAACAAATATTTAAGGAGGTTTGTAAGCAGAAACAAATGATGTAAAAATTGACCTTTACCTCCCTATGATTCGAGGATACATCGTTAACCCATTATTGTCCCACTGCCGTGCTCCGTGCACGGCAGTGACTCTTCTCTCGGAATTAGAAAATTTTAGGCCATAGTCCACCGCGCTGGCCAAGTGCGAATTGGTGCACTTCACACACCTCCGAGAACTTTTTTTTAACGAATTCTCGGGAGTGTGGGTTTCCTCACAATGTTTTCCTTCACCGAAAAGCAGTGATAATTAATTTCTACTCCACACATAAAACAGTGGTGCGTGCCTGGGTTTGAACCTTGGAGCTCCCGATTAAGAGGGCAAGTTTCAAGTTTCACTGCTCTTGATTCGAGGATACCTACTGCATATTCTACAGAAGTTGGCCATTACGTGCTTTCATCTATACAAATAAATGTAATGTAAATGTCTTTTGAATATGAGAATTCTACTTTTTACTAAATTAATATGGAAATGGATATTCCGTTTTTTAATTCACAATCTACCTTTTTGTAATAAATCTACTTCGTAGAAACAAATTTATATCTACAAAAAACAAAGGAAATATAATTAATTAGACTTATTTTCGGAGTAGTTACTTACCTCAGCTAATAACGAGGTGAGTAACTACTTATACATGAAGTAAACAATATTCACGATTATAACTATAGATACACCTACACAGGCAGACACATCACGATGCTGCCGCGACCGAGCATTCTCAACTTTCAAGCGTGTTTAGAAAGATTTACTTTGTGTATTGTTTTAGTAAGGGATAACAGATGTCGCTGGATGTATCCTGAGTTACGCCAAGGGCTAATTCCTGAAGTTTGTAGGTATATAAAAGTGAGTGAATTATTTTGAGTTCAAATTCGATTACGTTGGATTCAATTGGTACGATTTGTTTAAAATAGGGACTTTGTAACGTATCACTATTAATTATATGCAGGTAATATTATATTTTTTTCTTAACGTAATGATATACTCAACTGACTTCGAAAAGGAGGAGGATCAATTCGGTTGGTATGTTTCTTTTATGTATGTACATCGATTTCTCGGCCAACTGAGGAAGTATTTTCTTTATAAATAAGTTAGTTTTTTATTAATAAGATCTGTTAATAATTGTAACAATATGCTGTACAATGTGTACAAGTACCTACTGGTATTAATAAATATTTAAGGGAGGGGGGGGGGGGCTTTCATGTGACATATTTTATCTATTTACACAATATTAATAAGAAACAACAGGTAGAGCTTGAAATATTCAAGGAATTTTCAATCAAACAAATGGGGCTTTTTGCCGTTTTGTTTATAAATAATGGTACGGAACCCTTCGTGCGCGAGTCCGCTTCGAAGTTGCTAAGTTGTTATCAGTCCTACCGAAAAAAAATTGTTTAGTTAAAAAAATTATAGGCATAAAATTGGATACGTAGGTATATGTCATGTGCTACGGCATCCCCTGCCTGTCGTAAGAGGTGACTAAAAAGGGCTTCCGGGGTTGCAGACGGCTAGAGTGGGGGAGCTCGAACCGTTCGGTCAGGCAATCCCGGGAAGGACGGAGGTATGTGTGGTCGCATATCGTCGTAAAGACTAGACGGAGCGGTGGGCCCAGCCGCCTATCTGGGAGGAGCCCGATAGGACAACGCACTCGGAGGATTCCGGTTGAAGTTTCGAGACCCCGGAGTTCTCCTTTTAGCGCCGAGGACGGCCACCGGGGGGGTTTTAGTGCGGTAAAAATCCCACATAACCCTGCGTCGCTCCCGCGGCGTCGGGTACCTTTTGAACGTTTCCCCCTCGAGAACGAAAAAAAGGTATATGTCATGTATTTTTTAAACGCGGGCGAAGCTGCGGGTTTCAGCTAGTATAGAATAAAATTACTATGTAGGTATTTACTATGAAAAATTTGACCTTCAACTCTTCAATCCTGATGATGCAGGGGTACTGCTAGCCTGAACTATAAAAGTTGGTCGTTTGATGTTTGCGAATATATAATGAAATTGTTAAGCAAATTCATGGGACAAAAATTTGACCTTCAACTCCTCAACCCTGATGATGCAGGGGTACTTAAAGCCAAAACCATAGGAATAAGCCATTTGGTGCTTACGTATATGTTATAAGATTACTGAGCAAAAACATAAGATGAAAAATTTGACCTTCAACTCCTCAACCCTGATGATGGAGGGGTACTTCAATCCTAAACCATAGAAGTTGGCAATTTGGTGCTTACGGTTATGTAAAGAAAATACTAAGCAAAAATATAAAATCAAAAATTTGACCTTCAACTCCTCAACCCTGATGATGAAGGGGTACTTCAATCCTAAACCATAGGAGTTGGCAATTTGGTGCTTACGGTTATGTAAAAATAATACTAAGCAGAGGCACAAAATTAAAATTTTGACCTTCAACTCCTCGACCCTGATGATGAAGGGGTACTTCAATTCTAAACCATAGGAGTTGGCAATTTGGTGCTTACGGGTATGTAAAAATAATACCAAACAGAGGCACAAAATTAAAATTTTGACCTTCAACTCCTAAACCCTGATGATGCAGGGTACTGCAAGCCTGAGCCATAGAAGTTAGCCACCTGGTACTAACGTATATGTTATAAGATTACTAAGCAACAATATAAGATGAAAAATTTGACCTTCAACTCCTCAACCCTGATGACGGAGGGGTACTTCCAGAGGGGGCGCCCTGTTTGTATGAATTGTAAAAGTGTTTTATGTTTAATTTTTGTGAATATGTAGATGCACAAAGCAAACTTAGAGACTTTATTTAAATACAAACATAAAAATATAGTCACTAAAAAGTGTAAAATAAAAACTTTTTAACAAAAAATATCTACCGACTTCCATGTCACAAAAAAGTAAAAAATAATTTAAATATATTTTGGTCTAGAACATACTCAGTACTTAGTACATAGTTCTGAAGTCGGTGCTCATATAGGACGTAGTTACCGTCGTCCAGCGAAATATGTCGAGCACCGACTTCAGGACTATGTACTAAGTACTGAGTATGTTCTAGACCAAAATATATTTAAATTATTTTTTACTTTTTTGTGACATGGAAGTCGGTAGATATTTTTTGTTAAAAAGTTTTTTTTATTATTTAGGATCGCGCGGGTTAGCACATGTGGGTTTGATGTATTGAGACTCTACACCGCATGAGAGGGCTCGAACTACATTACACAGTACCTACATATTCATGTTTTTAAATAAATAGTTATATACGAGTATATCGGATGTGAAAGACTGATCTTTCAAAAAAAGATATTTTTTCCATATAACAACTAGTCACATCGAGTCAATCAGCTAGAAACACCAATTATATTCCAAAAATTAACAAAATTACAAACTAATTAAACATAACTTGCAATAAAATTATACATATTTCTCATTACACTCTTTGTACTGAAATTCGAAAAATATTTTCCTATACAAATATGTTTACGTAACAGCTTTTAACTGTAGCCAATTTGAAACATTGTTTAACGCAACTCATTCGCTACGTCACAACGCCGTCCGATCAATCCCCATTGGTTATCCTATTCAGCGATTTATTAACGCAACGCAACGCGATCATTACTTTTGTTTACGAGGCGATAACGCGCCGCCAGCCGCGCACACATGTAGTGCGTTAAACGCAACTCTTGCGGAAAAATTGCACGTATATTTTTATTTTATTACTTTTATCGAAATTTAAACGGACAGATATTTTAATTGAATTGTGGTTATGTCATTTGATGTGGTGCTATATGATACGGCCGGTCTGATTGCATTTAACCGTTGGGAATGGACTGAATATTGCTTGTCAGGTTTTAAAATCGGTTTGATATTTTCATTTTAAAATGAGATATGCTGTAGTTACTATAACATAAAATAATAATAGGATATTTAAACCCAATACCCTTTTTGCAATATGTTCTTACGAAAGAACCTAGAAGAGCACATGTACCTTTTATTTTTGTTTACATATTGATGCAAGAGATTCAATTCCTTATACATAAAATTCAATTACTTTTCTACCATAACTAACCACAAAATGTGCGCTGTGCGTGATATAAAACAAATAATTAGATAATACATAAGTACGTATTTTTTTTTAGGATTTGAAAATTACTTCAAGTTGGTAGAACCACAGCTCGACCGGGGAAGTACCACTGCCGCACCTATTTGATTGAAGGATCTCCTCGAAGGAAGTCTTCGGGAGTAGCAACGCATCTGTGATGGACTTCAGATGGAACCCATGTTCTGTATGAAGTTGTTAACATTTGCTACTTCAGTTAGATAAATAAAAATTGCAAATCGTCTGTGAGACAAAATATACGTCCCATATATTTATAAAAAAATATTTCTCACAACGAAAATTGTCAGCTATTTTTATTCGGGCATACCGCAAGGAGCGGTGTTTAGGACCAAGTAGGCCCGGATGAATTATTGCGTTATCATATAAATAAGGATTTAAGGCATCAGAATAAATTCCGGGAAGGCCGGGCGAAGCTCACAGTATTATTTCACGTGCAATTTGTTTGTTTTTATTGCGTTTGCAACCGGCTCTAGTCGTATTAATATTATAACTCGACGCTGCTGTGAAATTCAATATTTCTCCGGTCGTAACTTTCTATGTCTACATGTCATGGGTAAATGAATGTATACTAAGTCTAAACAAGATAACACACCATTTTTACTTATCATGTTTGCTGGTGTCTAGCAAAACTGCCTCAAATTTTGAGAATTTAATAGATCGATTATACAAATATCAACAAGCCAATAAAAAAGTAGAGAGCAGTGATAGCCTAATGGTTGAAACTAGCCCTCTCAATCGAGAGGTCCGAGGTTCAAACCCAGGCACGCACCACTGATTTATGTGTGTATTAGAAATGAATTATCACTGCTTTTCGGTGAATGAAAACATCGTGAAGAAACCTATACACCCGAGAGTTCTTAAAAAAAAAGTTCTCGGAGGTGTGTGAAGTCCACCAATTCGCACTTGGCCAGAGCGGAGAATTACGGCCTAAAAACTCTCTCATTCTTAGAGAAGACCCGTGTAGTGGGACAATAATGGGTTGTACCCCAATATAAAAGTTATTTTAATTTTAGTGGTAATTTTAATCTTGGCAGAGTGGCCGTGGCATTATGATGTCTTTGACAGCAACTCTTGCGATTCTTAACCAACGTTCTATTAAAGGCGTTGCGGCTACTCTGGACAACTGAGCACTGTGTAGAAGTTTTTAGAAGGTTGTCCAGCGTGTCGGAGATCTACCGCTTGACCTGTCCCTGAACTACAAGCCGTACCAATGAGATTTTGTTTCTGGTTAAGTGATGGAAATATTGTAAAATGTGCATCTGGATCTGGATCTGGATCATGGAGTGCTCGATGTTTCGTTCTTGGTATGAAACCAGTATTTTAGAATTGAATTGCTGGTACGGTGAGCAGTCCAGGGAATTCGGGGCAGCCGTCTCCAGAACCACATTTCTAATGCATCAATTTTACTGCGATCTTGCATGCGAATCGTCCAGGTCTCTGCAGCATACTAGAAGAAACAAGACTTTTCATAAGTTTAATATAGAGTCATATCTGTATTTAAAAAAAATCTATCGATGAAGGCAATAGTCTGAAAAAATCTACTTTTATCAATTCTCGGTCACTTTCCCAAAGTTGTAACGCGATTGTTACGTCAAGGGTGAATGTTAGTGGCAAATTCTCATAAATGTATCCGTGATTCTAAAGGTCCCCTGAGCAATGGCCCCCGGCGGTCATTGAGAAACGGTGCTTTCACTCGTTAAATGTCTTTGTGTTGTTAAAAAAGGTATTTTCTGCTGCTTGCTTGTTCCATCTTGTATTGTTTATTGGTTAAAATAAATGTAAAATACGAATTATTTGTTAAAATGGACTGTGTTATGGAAAAAAGCGACTTGCGTGCGTATCAAAAAACAAAACAACAGTTTGGACGATATTGTTTAATACATAAACTCCATAATTCATCTTTATTCAATTCTTATATTTCGTTTCCCAGAAATTGCACCTACTTTCTGGAGTATTTGTACACCCCAAAACAATAAAGGCGATTTTGCTCGCAACACTGAAACGGTCTAATCTTAAAAATAGAGCCACCACAAAAAGTTGGTTATAACAATTCGCGTCACAAATTGCCCGTCCCGGCGTTACACGCGGCAATGTCGTACATCTTAATGCAAACCGAGTTATAAAGGCCCGACCTTTTTCCGCTAATCTATCACCTGTCTCCTTCCCGCATTGCTGTTATTGCATACGTACGAAGAGGACAGCAGTTGAACTGTTATCAGGCTTAATATGACAATTCATTGTAGGTATTCTAGTATACAGGGGAAATGGGGAGGTGTTATTAACAAAAATATCCCGTAATCGCACTGCCTTCCCTCTTTTGGACTGCTCAAAGTTCCGCATAATTAAATAGTGATTAGGAGCTTGGGGCTGGTTTCCATGGAATTGATTTATGCAACGCCGCATACATGGGATTAATTAAAAAACGGCACTTTTTCCATCACCTCATGAATATTTATATGATTTAGGATACGAGCACCTTAGGGGATAGATGTGAATCACAAACTCATACTAGTACCTATATACGTTGCAAACATACTTTAATTGTTTCATTTTAATTAATTATTTCCGTTACGACAAAAACATGTCACACAATAAATATGACACTATTAATTAACTTTTGTGAACTAGTAGTTTATTAAAAATATAACCCCATGTGAACTGTGGCTAACGACGCTGAGTATTGCTTACTCGCGATGACGGTATCACATTAACCCGAAACTAAGCCGAATTAATTAGCGTGCGAGCACCGCCGGCGACTGACAGATGATTTTTAAACCTAACGCGAATCGACCTCCTTACCGGCCCTAATTACCCCGGGATAACTTTTCAATGGTCTCTGTTAAATGATATAAGTTTTGCAAGTCAAGCAACAGGACGTCCCTGTAGTTCCGGGATCAGAATAGGGCTACGGCATCCCCTGCCTGTCGTAAGAGGCGACTAAAAGGGGCTTCCGGTGTTGAAGACGACTAGAGTGGGAGCTCGAACCGTTCGGTCAATCAATCCGGTAAGGACGGCGGTATGTGTGGTTACATACCGTCGTAAAGACTACACGCAGCGGTGGGTCCAGCCGCCCATCTGGGAGGAGCCCGATGGGGCAACGCGCTCGGAGGATTCCAGTTAAGGTCGTTTCGAGATCCCGGAGTCCTCCTTTTTAACGCCGAGGACGGCCATCAGGGGGGTTTTAGTGCGGTAAAAATCCCACATGACCCTGCCCACGGCGTCAGGCGCCTTTTGAAGGTTTCCCCCTCGAGAACAAAAAAAAAGTCAAGCTACAGGAAGCTGAAATAGAAAGCTTCATACTGAAAAATCCTTTTTTGTTGCCCAAAGACAACAAAAAAGGATTTTTCAGTATGAAGTTGATTACAGATGTCCATGGGCGGCAGTGACCACTTACCATCAGGTGGACTGCATGCTCGTTTGCTACTTCAGTCAGATAAAAAAAACATACAAACTCAAAACGAATACTGTTGCAGCACGGCCACTGTCTGGGTATGATCACCCTTCCCTTGCCAAATTCTTCTTCTATTTACTTTAAATCGAAAACCTATCTATCAAACCTATATTATTATAGCTAGCGTTAACACTTATAATCGCACGCACGCGACCGAAGTGCCTTTACAGTTCCCCGAGGACCATAAGATTATCGATCTCTTGTACTAGTTAGCGGCCTCGTGGCCTGTGGCCTCTTGTCCCGTGTTAAGATCATGTCTTAAGATATTTCTTACGCTGCACTCTCCCTAGACGATAAAACACATGGGAATAGATATAATTCATAATTCATAATTCATAATTTTTTTTTTCATAATTCATAATATATTTATTGTGGAACATAGGTACTTAACAGGTGTTATAATATTTAGATAGATACAGAAAATATAATCTCTATGTCCTGCCTCACTGGGCGTACAATAAGATTGGATCCATGCATGTCAATAATATTATGAAATTAAACAATATTATAAAATTTAAATAAACTCAACTAACAACACACGAATGAATATATAGGACCTATTTATAAATTATTCAATTTATTCATATTAAAATGTCAGCACTTAAAGTTTGTTAGCAATATTAGCGCACTTTTTAGAAATAAATACAAGAAGTAGACTTTTTAAGTAATTTATTTTTGTTTTAACATTGTAAGAAGTCCTTATGTTTTAGAAATTTAAAGAAATAAGTTATAAGTATATGGATCAGATCTCTTAACATGAAAAACTTCGTAAACACGCTTTCTACACTAATAGCCCCACAGTAGAATTTTCTCCTGTGTCGAGGGTACACACACAAGACGAATATACAAACACCCAGACCCAGAACAGGAATCTAAACTCATCATTCAGATACCTATCTGGCCGGGAATCGAACCCGGGACCCATTGCGCGTCAGACCGGTATGGTAACCGTTATGTCACGCGGGTCGTCAAAATAACTTTCATTTAACTTGAGACATTTGCTTATAACGGTACTATTCAACACTACATGTAACCGTTATAAGTTTCTAATCAAAGATTGAAAAATATGTTATGAAATTCAATGTTTTAATTATCGTGTTGAACGTCAAATTAAACAATAGGTACCTATTAATAGTGCCTCTCCATTGCCAATTGAAGGGGCTTATAGCGCCATCAAGTCAAGTAGTCTTATATGGCGAACTACTATTATAAGTATACTATGTAAGTAGATATAGAAAAAGCAAGATTAATTCACTAATCTTTAATTGGCTTTAAAAACGTGTCTCACGGCTGCTCTGTAGGATGTATCTGAAAATATCGAATGAAAGAAAGAGGATATGAAGTACACATTAAAAAAGGCTTAATAACTATGTTGTTTGATGTAAAACTGCCACACTAGTTGTGTTTGACCAAATTCCAAATTCTTTATTGGTATAACAAGTTGTACACAAACACAAATTGTTGTTGGGACATCCTTTTAAGTAAGAAAAATACTGATGATGGACCATATTATTGAAGTGAAACTTCTTTATCGGGGTTGGAAAACAAAAGTGAAACTTCTTTATCGGGGTTGGAAAAAAAATTTGTGTAACATTTTTTCGTTACGCGCCATCTTTTTCTGTTACGCGCCATCTTTTTTTATTTTTCGTTACGCGCCATCTTTTTCTGTTACGCGCCATCTTTTTTTTCCGTCACGCGCCATCTTTTTCTTATCCCTACCACGCGTGATATTAGATAGATTTCTGTAAAGTTGCATATAGTAAATTATTTTTTGAAAAATAACGTCATAAAGAAGTTTCACTTCTTACGAGTGTACGCTAGTACACGCACACATTTTTTTTGATAAAGAAACGAACTATCGTAAAGTCAAACAACCACATTTTAATGATATTTCATATGGAAAGTTGAAACCATAATATAAAATAACATCAAATCCCTAAGTACATAACATCAAAGCTTCACATTATGCATTTGAGGAAGTGAAGTGTATCGGCTAAACAGGGTAGAGTCGAGAGCCGTTGAAGAGTCCTCGGGACGAGTGGAGGGCTCTGGAACGGAATAGGCGATAATAGCCGGAACACGAAATAATGTAGTTCCCACCTAATCTGATAGATCTTTTAACTAAATTTGTCACGTAATAATGTTTGACTAATGACTAACATTGTGAAACTAAAGGCTACTTCTACTCTTCACTTGAGAGTCTTGAAGTCGAAATAGCAAACTGGAGTAAAATAAAATATCGGACACATAAATTTTCTTCTAGTGGTTAATAATAATTATAGTTATATTCATAATGAATTACTAAAATATGTTGAACAAATTATTGTACCCTTTCTTTAGTATATAAATACCCTATTTTAATACCTTATATTTACCTAGCATATGGTTACCATACCGGTCTGACGCGCAGTAGGTCCCGAGTTCGATTCCCGGCCAGACGGGTATCTGAATGATGAGTTTAGATTCAAGTTCTGGGTTTGGGTGTTTGTGTATTCGTCTTGTGTGTGTCCATGGTACCCACGACACAGGAAAAAATCCTAGTGTGGGGCTATGAGTGTAGAAAGGGTATTTATTTACCTAGCAATTCCAGCAAATTAAATTATAGGTTTTTTAAGAAAATCAGGAAGTAAACTAATATTTTCATTAGATCTAAGTGACCTGTAAGCATGAAATAAACACACACAAAATTCAGAGCACTTACAAGAGACAATATAACGTATGATTAGCATACATTATTTTACTGGTATGTATAAATCCTTATTAGGGCTATAGCAGAACGGCTAAACATTGAGAGAACAATTAGCTCCAGCAGCGCTCGGGCCGAGTGCCTCGAGACGACAGGTTAAGGGTCCTTGACTTGAGTAGAAATAATCTGTAATACTCGTACAAAATAATATTATTTCCAGCAAAACAGCTGAAAATAGAGGTTCAACAAAAATATTAATAACATTGCAACGGCCGATTGAGATGTCTATATGGGGTACAAACACAGATCTCCGCTCAGAATGAGAGAGTTTTAGGCCATAGCCAACCATGCTCGCCAAGTGCGAATTGTTGAACTTCACGCACATCCGAGAACTTTTTTTTAAGAACTCTCGGGTGTGCAGGTTTCCTCACAATGTTTTCCTGCACCGAAAAGCAGTGATATTTAATTTATAATACGCATATAATACAGTGGAGCGTGCCTGGGTTTGCACCTCGGACCTTCCGATTGAGAGTGCACGTTTTAACTATTAGGCTATCACTCTCTAGACGTCTATGTAGCACATATTTACTCTTAATTAAGTGATTCACGACTTATTTTATTAGCACTTTGTATTTTGTTTGTCTGTTAAGATAGTAATTCACTACATGAGGTTAAGGTTAAGACTGTGAATTACAACTAGTTTAATGTAATTTTACTTGCAACCCTGCGTATCACGTGACAATATACATATAAAAGCAGGCAAAATTCTGCTAAATCACTTGTGAACCATGTAGAACTCTATGACAACTCATAGGGAAGTATTTGTTATTGATATAGTAGCTTTTTGCTGTGAGTTACTTGCCTATTGTCTTCAGTTTATGTCTAATTTCGATTCTGTAGTAGCATAAGTAAAGACATCGTAACTAAGGCTTCTAAACAGTGTATACATTTAATTTCATAATATGTAAACGAGAAATTTGGAAATCGAATAGTAAATTCGACAGCGTAGCACAGAGGAGCGGTCACCATGCCGGCATTACATTCAAAGGCAGGCTTTGAACCCTATCCAGGCACACATCTAAATGATGAATACAGATTTCTGTTCTAGAGTTGAGTATTTAGATTTTCGTCTTTGTACATATCCATGGCATCTAACGTACAAGGATTTGATATGTCTATAGTAAACGTATATATTAGAGTCTATGCTGGGATTTAGAATGGTCCATAGTGTCCTTAGGGCGCCGGTAGCGAGGCGCAAGACGGCAGATGCTCCCAATTTCCGGAAATTAATTGAATTATTGAATATACAAAGGAAACATAAAAAGTAATAAAATTTTGTAATTAAAGCGATAATTAAAAAGGACTTAATGCTCGCATCTCTGTTTTCCGCATCCTATATACGATAGAATACAGAAATATATTCTGCATTATATGTGTAGATACGAATTCACTTTTCTGAAAATAATTCTAGTGGCGCCCATGTATAGCATTGTAGGTATAAAAAGTTAATTTAATCTTACTTACTAAAAAACTTACATAAGCGAAAATTGAATTTAACTAAAGTGTCTAAGATACCATGAAATTAATAGCCTACATCACTCTCCGCCCTCCTAACTATCTCCCAGCATATAAACCATATCATATAATAGCTACGTGGCGACATGAAAGAGGAACAAATAAACACACTTTCACTTTGATAATATTAGTATGGATAATTCACACACAAATTGTAAAAGGAGAATTGTTTAACAAACACAAACACTCAGGGTCAGTCTTGAACAGATTCATCACTTAAATATCTGTCTCATCGGAAATCAAACCGGGAACCGCTCCCCACGCGGGTCCTCAGTATATCTATCAAATATGTAAGAAACTGTGCTTCTCAGGTAACTGCTGCCCGTCTACTATCAGCCCCAAATAGTATTTTTATTAATTTCTACCTGCGACTGGTACATATGCTATCCTCGACTATGTTACAATACCTTGGATCCTTCTCCATTAATAAACCCTTTAGATAAAAAAAACAAGCTTACACAAGAAAACTTAGCTCTGGTATGGTATGGATTTTCGGAGTCAAACCATTAGAGGTTTTAAATAACTAATCCCTCTGAAATGTCTTTGCAAAGTTAATATGCACAAACTTCGATTTAAAAAAACTTCAACTCTTCTCTGATATTACAAATGTAGCTATGTTGCTGTCGCAAACAAACGTGAGAAGTTCTTCCAACTTTGCAACAAGATACTATACATGTTTTAAAGGTAAAGTTTATTTTTTACTAATAATATGCAATAGTATTTAAAATATGAAACCTGAAGGCTTGTTAAAAAGTGGGATGACAACAGGTAAACGAGTAAATACCAGATAAGTATCTTGTTAGAGACAAAGGAAGTTGCTAACAAAAGCGGGCCGTATCGTTGTTTTTCATCCTGAAAAGAGCGCAAAGGCCCTGCGTGTGGTTCAAATTTAAACGCGTAGCGATTTACGACCACTGAGACTTGACTTGACTTGAGATTAAACAATGCATACCAATAAATTTTAATTAATATTTGTTATCAAGTACATACATATTTCAATTAACTGCATCTTACGTTGCTTGCTATTACTCTAGTATTATTTTTTATTTTAATAATAACAGTCATATCCCTCCAAACATTTTGTAATGGGCTGTTTGAAATGGCTATCTTTTTATATCCCACTGTTTAGGTCCAGATCCCTACGTACTTAACAGAGGCGCAAGAAAACCACATAGGCACATTCAGCCTTTTAAATGGTAAGAAAAGGTTAAGAAAGTTAAAAACCCTCATCGGGGAATACTGGCAGTAGGTACATCTTATATGTCTGAAGTTGATGTTAAATACGATAATGGTGAAATACTAAAACGAGGAGCAGTATAGTATGGCATTGACACACCTGAAATCTATATGAATTACCTATCCTATTTGGGTTCACTTACTCGTATAAATACTCATGATTAGCAACTGCTTACTTTCAAGTAAAAAGTTAATGTTTATGGAAGAATTCTTTTTGTTATACTAAAGAAATAAACATTTTTGCAGTCCACGCGAGATTAAGTGGTACTAACTACGTAGCAGGTAGACTGCAAACTTAAAAAGGAAAAGATGGTTGGCAGTGGTCTTGAACATCTGTAAATAGAGCAGTAATACCCTAATGGTCGAAACTCGCCCTCTCAATTGGGAGGTCCGAGGTTCACACCCAGGCACGCACCACTTATTTATGTGCATATTAGAAATTAACTATCATTGCTTTTTGGCGAGGTAAAACATCGTGGGAAAACCTACACACCCGAAAGCTCTTTAAAAAAAAACATAGGTGTGTAAAGTCCACCAATTCGCACTTGGTCAGCGCGGTGGACTATGGCCTAAAACTCTCTCATTCTGAGAAAGACCCGTGCCCAGCAGTGGGACAATAATGGGTGGTACCCCACATAAAATATAAACCCTCCACTTCTCATCACTCGACCCCAGTGTCTTCGCAGTGTACACGGTCCTCAAGTGCACAATAGGTGGCGCTGTCGCGGGCACTCCCTGCTCTTTACAACTTTAAACAATAATACCAACTGTACGTTTAATTGAACTTCCGTATCTGCGCTAAATTATATCCGAGGAGATACAGTAACTGCTATTGTTTGTGATTTCAATACTGTTATTTACTTTGCTTTGGGGATGGGCGATGTGAACGAAATATATAATATCGTTGACTCGATTGAATAATAATAACTCAACACGTCGTCAACCCATTATTGTCCCACTACAGGGCACGGGTCTCTCGGAATGAGAGAGTTATAGGCCATAGACCACCGCGCTGGCCAAATGCTGAATTGGTGGACTTCACACACCTCCGAGATCTTTGAATTTTTAAAGAACTCTCGGGTGTGTAGGTTTTCTCACGATGTTTTCCTTCACCGAAAAGCAATGATAATTATTTTTTTAAATACGCAAATAATTTTAGAAATATTTGTAGCCTGGGGTTTGAACCTCGGATCTCCCGATCGAGAAGGCAAGTTTCAACCATTAGGCTGTCACTGTTCTAATAACACATATGCACTTATTTTATAGGGGACCAAGGTAAATAAAAAACAATGTTTTTGTTACTATTTTATCAAGTGTAATAAAAAAAATATAAAAATAAAAGGCAATCAAAGTTTACTTTGAACACCAAGTTTTTAATTTTACGCAGTTTTTCATAAAACTTTATTAACTTAAAACTGATAAATTTCAAATTATGCAGCTATTCATGCAAAGCAGTGATATCAACGTATTATACAATACAATTTGAGGTAACCTAAACTTTGACCCTGTTTTTTTACTAATATAATAGTCTTATAAAAGTCCACCTCGCTAAGAAGAATAAAAAAAACACACACAGAGAGATCGAAAGAAATAAATAATACTTTTCTATAGACTTGCGGAGCCACTTAGAAATTGTTGGTTACAATATTTTTTCACACCAGAACACGACCTGAACTACTAGTATAAAGATCCGGCAAGGAACTTAAGTTTGTGTTTTTTTTTTATCATTATTATTCTGTGTTTCTTAAATACCTTCTTCTTTTTACATTAAATGATAAAAACTGGCTCCCATTACCTTATTCTACATACGAGTATTCTGACATTTTAACACTCAAGTCACTTGATTTAATCTTCCACATGCCATCCATCTTTAATATTTAAGTTTGTATATCACATATCCAATTAATCAAATGATTACATTTCTTTCTCGACAAGTAACTTCCAAAAAGCAGCGATGCCTAATATTTGTAACTCTTCTATCTAACACGGGTGAATGAAATGCCTAATATGCATATACTATCCCGGCTTAGTAAAGTTCACAAAAAACTTTAATTGAATTCTATTGTAAGGGTCGCTTTTACATTCACAAGTTAATTTTAAAACTTTCAACTTTTACAGTACATTATAGACAGTCGAACGAGTATCGAAATAGTTACGGATAAAATGGCCGGCGAGGTGGAATAGGAAATGCTTAAAAACATCGTAACAAGTTCAGCGGAGTAATCCCAACTTGTCGGAGTCGTCAATCAGGGGAGCGGCAAAAACAACAAACAATTGGAAGCGAAAATAGGTATTGTGTTTGTTTCGTCATCCGAGATTTGTTAAAGTTCGGGGACGGAGGCGGGACCACATGTTAAAACAGGCGGTAACGAGGAGTTTAGCGGCACGCCAGTAGCAGAAATTGGTGACCGGCCGATCGGTAAACTGTGACGCGTTCGTAATGAGTTCTTGCGAGTGCGAGCTGCGACAGTCGTCACCGCGTGGGGAAGCGGTCGTAATTTCCATTTCATGATTGGAACACTCGAGCCGCACCTGAGCCGGTGTTTGTCAAACCACTGACAAATATCCCCCGTTTTTGTGCGAACATCAAATATGTAACGAATTCATCGCGGCCGCTCCCGCAATTTTACGGTTACGACGCTTTGCATTTTACAGGACTGGCTTTAATGGCGCGCTCTAGTGATTCGTCGGTCTTCAAACTACTCACAATATTCCGTTACAACGTTTAAAGTCAGCGACATGGATTCCATTGCAAGAAACTTTCGGACTTCCATTAAAGCTATTTCCATATCGATTCAGCGCAGAAGAAACTTTAACAAATTGATGAGCTCAAGTGTATTTCCAGCAAGTTGGATTAGCGCAGTCAATGGCAAATTACTCACAACATTTTCAGAGTGCTTTTGGAAACTTTAAATGGTATCATTTGTTTTGACTGTATATTTTTGAGAGCGCTTTATATTGTTCAATAAACATTTTAGTGTTGTATTATATTTAGTTCATTGTGGCACACGCACAAAATGTATATGAAGTTGTAACAAAATATTTTTAAATTCCGTTACGACGACAATATAAACTGAAATACAGCTATTTTGTTAACGGCAGATGTAAATTTTTGTATGCAGTCTTATATCTTGGTTAGCGGCGGCCCCACACACTAATATTATATAGTGGTCTTTAGAGAAGATCTATTAAGAAACTTAGCTGATATCGCAATTGTAGATACTTTTCATGTCTACTATTAACGTGTAAAAAACATGATTATTAAAACCCGCTGAGTTTCTTGCCGGATCTTCTCAGTTGAGGTCGTGTTCCGATCCGGTGGTAGTGTAAGAAAAAAATTTGTAACTGCTCCCGTAAGCCTATACAAAATAAAGACATTATATTTCATTTCATTTTATACATGATTACTATAAATATCGGCGTTATTTGTATTTTATTTAGTGATACGTAAGTTCCATATTATAGCAATAAAAGCTGCTTCTGTGTATGCTTCAGATGTAAAAAAAAAACATGCGTGCGTACAAAGTACACATGTCAGAAGTGAAACTTCTTTGGCGAACTAATTTATAAATCTTGTTTATATTTATACAAATCTAAAACTTTAAATTTCCAAGATTAAGAGGAAGGGAAAAAGGCGTGATACGACGTTCGCTCTGTCTCACTTTTTCTCTCAATCTTTCTCACTCGCTTGCTCCCTACTCTCACTCCACTTCGTTCGCCCTGTCTTACTCTCTCTCAATCGGTCTCGATCACTCTCTCTCTCTTTTCCGACACTTCCGTTGCATACCGGCGTGACGTTTCATCTGTAAAAATTTTACCCTCATGCGCCTAAAGAAGTTTCACTTCAAAAAATATTTTTCAACATCTACTGTTGTGTGCATCTGTTACTAATTTGTAACAATTATTTGTGGTTTCATATCTCAGAACATATTTCTCGATGTTTTTATTCAAGTATACAAAAGTTCAACAATCATTAATTTTACATTATAAAATAAATGAATATTAAAATAAGGAAACACTTAAATTGAAACTCCGGTAAATATTGGGATTTTGATAACAGTTACTAATTAAACAATAAACTATGATATAAATACAAGGGTAGTTCAATTAGTAAAAACACAAGTTTCCACATAGCCGGAAGTTCTCACTACGAGCGTAATGCGTAGTTAGTGACATAGTTGCGTTACGTGCCGTGAATCCGTACTGAATGGTACGGCGATATTATTACCATTATTGGTATATTTTATGGTAATGGTTCAAATAACGGAACATATATAACGAAGAGAATGTGTCATCAGGATGGTCCACGGGTCTTCATTACTATCCATTCTTGAAGATTTCAAGTAAAACACAGGAGTAAACTTTTTCGATTTATTCACAATTGAGGTCCGATCGCTTCGACGGTTAAATCAGAATATTTTTCTACCGACAGGCGCTCGCCTTTTTATAACAATGTTTGGTGAGGTGACAATAACAAATTTATGGAGGGTAAACTAAATTACAATTTAAAAAATCATTAAATATTGCTAATTTAATAAACAAACAATTTTCGATCTTTTAAACTAACTAAAATCATTATTTTCGGCGAAGTGTTTTTCATAAATAGCGGTGTCCCGCCGACATATATGATAACAAGCTTTGTCATCATAATCAATCCTGGTCTTTGTCACCCATATGGCATTTACTAGGTAGTAGATAACTTGCTTCGCCTGGCGAAGTACCACCATGACACTTATTTTTAGTATGGTTCTAGCATTTTAGGGCCAGGATATGGTTGCCAATTTAATGTTAAGAGGTAACCATCTTAGTCTTCAGAAGTAGCAACGCATCTTCGAGTTTATTTCATGTTGATTCTCTGTTCTATATAAAGTTGCTGAAACATCTATGAATCGTTTGCTTATTTATTATTTCAATGATATATAAAAAGAGTTATAACGTAGTTTGAGTTATCCTGTTACTCATGTTATTCCATATCATGAATAGTTAATAAGGAAAAGTTAAAGACATTGGCGTTGTCACTACTTACATAACAATCATTTCCTTTCTCAGAATAGGAAATATGCTGCCGTTTTTCTCGGAACATCTCTTTTGATCTATTGATATAAAAAAAATGTAGTCCGATAATTGTTGCAAGTTATGAAGTACTCCGATGTTGACGTCTTATGTTTGTTTTGATGAAAATTGTATGAAGAAATTAGGAACATTAGTCAGGATACATATAAAACAGGATTATCTAATCATCACAGGATTTTTTTTGTAATAAAGTTCTATAAAAAAATATCTGACTGAATTAGCAAACAAGCATGCAGTCCACCTGATGGTAAGTGGTCACTGCCGCCCATGGACAGCTGCAATCGACTACATACTACTCCCCAAAACTATGATGGTTTCCTCATGTGAAAGGGTGCCGGCAACCACACCCTTATCGAAACCCAAGAAATGCTGCACGCTAGAAATAGCTGTGGCGGTGGTACTTCCCCAGTCGAACTACACGGGTTCTACCACCTTGTAAACCTTTATTTAAAAAACTTCTGCCAAACTAGTTAATGTTGTAAGGTGAGTGGCTATGTATACGACTGTTTCCGTTTTGGAGCTTGTAGTAACTAGATGTTGAAAAGCGATAGTGCGATTGAAAATACATGCTAGTGGCGTCGAGTCCTGATGATTTGCGAGTAGTCGCCACATGTTGATACTACGTTTTGTTTCATCTGCAATATTACAATGTTTAAAACACGTACGAGTATAACCCCTAAACTTGAAGACATTTCATATCTCTTACGAATTCCAAAAAGTTGTGTATGCGACAAAATGCACCATGAATAAGCGACGCCTCCCCGTTCGCTTACATTATAAAACAACAAAGACGTATTCTATTCTAATAAAAATTTGAGTCGAGTTCGGAGTATCCGAGAGCGTTGTTGTTCACCGCAAGTTCGTACGAATAGCCGCCTTATTCTCAGCTAGTTTGGGGCTTAGCCACACACGGCTTCAGAAACTTCACCCCTTCCTAACACCAGAGGTAATCCGCTCAATAATAAATGAGAGTACGTAACTTCGCGCCTGTACCGACACTCCGGCTTTCACGCTTAAAAACTTTCAAACGATCTCATCTTGGACTGTTTCGACCTCAGAAACCAACTTTAAGCTCTACTTTTAAAGTCTGTTTTGGGTTGCGGGCGAAGAAAGGGTTCAATTCTAGCAGCGTACAGGCTCTGAATTAGACATGTGTTAAAAGCTTAATACACTAAATAGGTAAAGATGTCAAGTATGCTCCGCCACTGAATATTCTTGCTTTTAAATTGTAAATTAGCAATAATGAAATTAAATGCCAACTAGTTCATTAATGTAACTTACATTATTAGGTGAGCGTTTTGAATTCATACGTGTTGGCATAAACAAGGTAACGAAAATGTACGCTGCTGTGTTCTTGTTTAAAGAGCATTTCAAAGCAAGGATTATACGCTTCATTACTTGGTACTGATGGTTAAGGGGCCCAGTTTTATTTATAATTTATTTATAATGACTAGTTGACCCGGCGAACTTCATTGCGCCAAAAATCTAAAATTATCAGTGTTACTCCACTATATTATGCCTGTATTATAAACCTTGCTTTTGAATCATTCTATCTATTAGATAAACTGCATTAAAATCTATAGCTTCGTTTTAAAGATCTACATAAGGACAGACAGCGGGAAACGACATTGTTTTATACTATATAGTAGTTAAAGCCATCCATCATCTAGAATGACCACTTACTATCAACATTCTCAGTTACCTACTATCTCAATTTCACAAACATGTGACCCCTGCCCAGCAGTGAGATTGTAATGGGTTGATGACGAAATACTAAAAAGCACAAAGAGTCTCGAGCTTTGAGCCCAACAAAGCTTGAGTACTCGCTGAGTATGCATGGAGCTTTACAACGCTTTTGATGTTTGTTCCACGTACCCACACCTCGGCGGTCGAGAGGGACGTGTCCTACTCCTCGCTGTCAACGGAGTAACAATACAAATTCCGTGCCTTATTTATAATCTTATTAATGTTTAGATAATAACCTACAACGCTACGCCATTGCGGGTTCATAAACTCAAAATACAATCATCTTTAGACTACATATTTCTTTAGGAAAACCGCTTTAGCTTTCCCGGCATTTTTTTTTTAGCCAGAAAAAATGTTTTGTCATTATTAGCTGTATTATACATAAAAACCTTCCTCTTGAATCACTATTTTAAAAAAACTGCATTAAAAACCGTACCGTATTTTTAAAGCTGTAAGCATACAGAGGGACAGACAGCGCATAGCGACTTTGTTTTATACTATGTAGTGATTATTCATATCTAACCCACTCCTATCTTCGGATAATTCATAATAAATATTAGAAGCCTGCTCTCAAAAAAATACCAACATGACTTTACTTTACTAGGCTACTAATTATAATTATTTATCTTCTTACAACACAGTTGATCGCTCATAACCTGTTGATCAGACGCGCGGTCAAGGCACCATTCATAATTATTCAAGGGATCGCGTTATGTTCGAGCACTTACTAATTAGAGTCGGGGGCGCGATGACCGGCGCACATATATTTGTGTTCCAGTCGTGCGTACTTAGCCGGTAACTAATTATGTTACATGTATGACTTCACTGCGAACGTTCAAACGAGTTTTAAGCGATTGCATAGCATTTATCGCCGACTTTGAGCGCGGTGACCGAATCAAGAAATTCCGTAACGAAAAAAATCTAACATCTCCACTCCGCCACCATATAGCGCGGCCGCACGGATCAAGACGAACTGCTCGTAAATCGGACGAATATGTAAGCAGCTATTTGTGAGAAAGGATACAGTATGAAAGATAAAAACTTGAAATAATATCAAAGTAAAACATGCTGCATAAATAAATACATATTTATAATTGCATAAGTTGATAAAAAATGCTATGCAGTAGCTTTACCGCAGCAGACTCCGAGTGCCGCAGGTTTTTTTTCTTCCATCATATCCAACCACAAACCGCTTATGTTATTTACATTTCAAGTTTAGCAGCACATCTAATCAGCAATGACAGAGAATGGTCCGACGTATTGTTAACAGGTTCCTTTTACGAGTACTTTCATTAGTATTGTTTGCAGATATATAATTTGTATTACCAATAGGTCGTCGTTTAAAATTTTCGAGAGAGAATCATTACCTTTATACAAGATTATTACATGTACTTAAAACAATGATTGTTTACGTTTCCGTCCATATATTGCATTGTACATTGCACATTTTTTTCGTTTTCGTTCATACTTATTAAACTATTATCGTTATAAGAAGAGAACAGTAACAATAGTGTAACCACTTGCTCATACTATTATACTGTCTCTACTTAACTGGACAAATCTCATTTTAAAAATCCCATCAATACAAAACAAATTTTAGCGATTTGCTAGTTTAAAAGTGTTTAGCGCAACTTTATTAGTTTTCTGTACATACCTCAGTACAACTCGTACGTGCTGTTCGACGACGTTCATCACAAGTTTAGATCTCATCCCCGGCATGTAATTTAGTTCTAGTATAAAATTTTGTTAACAGCTCCATCAAAACTTTTCTTCACGGCTCATTAAGTATTTACCTCTGGGGCGTTCCAAACGATTACTTTGCCAACTGAATAAGACTTTAGAAATACAAAATTTGTTAACGCAGACTTCAGAGACGTACATCTTGTATGTATTTTTATCAAAGTTAAATTTTTCACTATATAGTTAAATGACTCGAAATAATTTTTATTTTTGTATAATGTTGTCATCGCGACAACTTGAGCGCGATTATATTAATATTTTTTTTATTTCGGGGAAAAAACACGTTAATTATATGGAGCCATGAAGTTCTTGTTTTATTTTGATTAATTATTAATTTATAAGTCAATATATAGCCAAATATTCTGTAAATATTTCAAGCGTCTATCTGAGAACTGTTATTCTTTAGGAACTTTGCAACACACTTTGTTGTTTGGGAGCCCCATTAATATTTATTACATCCTTTTGTTAGTATTCGTTATTATAACGGTAACAGAAATACATCATCTGTAAAAAAATAACTGTCTAGCTATCACGGTTCACGAGATCTAGCCTAGAGAGACAGACGGACAGCGGAGACTTAGTAATAGGGTTCCTTTTTCCTTTCTGCACATTATCTTTGATGATTCGCGTTTAGAGGACTCCGGTTGCGTTCCTATGGAGATCCCGGAGTCCTCTTTGTAACGCTTAAGGCCACCTTTAGTGCTGTAAAAATCCCACATAACCCTGCGTCGCTCCCACGGCGTTGATTACCTTTTGAAGGTTTCCCCCTCGAGAACAACAAATAGGTTCTTTTTTACCATTTGGTTAACCTGAAATGAGAAAGTCTTAACTAGACAAGTAAAGAGCGGTTTGTCTGATGTTAAGTGGTCGGTGACACCCTTAGACCGACCCCAAATAGCACAGTAGTCCTACTGAAATAACTGCCCCCGAAGATTAAGCTGGCACATCTCATATACCTGTATCACTTAAAACACTTAAACCACGTTAAAACTCAAAGCAAAAGCTATACCTTCTTCTAAATTTCACATATTCTTGTTTCAACAAGCGCTAATCCTCTCGACCTAATTCTAAATTCATGGTATCTTATGAGATGCAAATACATTACCTAACGCCGACCCTTACCTTATGATCCCTCGGAATCCAACTTGAACCCCTAATCGCTTTAATTCCCGCCGCTCTTCACCTACGGACCCATGAATATATTGCGCAAACAAATAGGACACATTACGGCATGTTGTATTGTACGTTTCTTTAGTTAACAAAGGAGTTACTGACAGAGATGAGAAGTTAACTAGATGACGCATGTGCGCGTCTAAAATTATACGCGATGATACATTGAAGTAATTTAGAGTGAATTAGGAAATAAAATACACTTTTATTACAAAATACGCTTTTTAATACACGCTTTCTACACTCATAACCCCACACAAGGATTTTCTCCTATGTCATGGGTACCATGGACACACACAAGTCGAATACACAAACACTCAGACCCAGAACATGAATCTAAACTCATCATTCAGATACCTGTCTGGCCAGCATTCGAATTCGGGACCCATTGTACGTCCGACCCGTTCCGCCACGCGGGTCGACAATATGAAGTGAAAATATATTTTTTTATTTTCCATGACTCCGCGTTAGACAAATACGCCGCTCCACGGCTTAAGGTCAGCATACTCAATAGTAATAAGAAAAAAAAAGTTTCATCTTTATCATATTATTTTTTCATTAAGTTGAAGTAGAAGTAGTAGAGCATGCAGTTCTCGTGCATAGTCGGCAGTGACCATTTTCAATGAGGACTGCATGTTCCTTTACTACTTCAAATCTATAAAAGGATATTATAAGGATAGCAACTTTATATAAAACTAACTGACCCGGCGAACTTCGTTACGCCTAAAAGTAAAAAATCTAAAATTATCAGTGTTCCACAACTATATAAATACTATTATACATACAAACCTTCCCTTTGAATCACTCTATTTATTAAAAAAAACTACATTAAAATCCGTAGCGTAATTCTAAAACTCAAAGCATACAGAGGGACAGACCGCGGAAAGCGACTTTGTTTTGTACTATGTAGTGATAAAGATTATATTGGTAGCCAATTACTGTCGAATTGCTATTTTCGTGGATGAAAATAATCACTTCAAAACGTAAGAAGTTATTCAAGTTAATAATTCGCATAGCAATAGAATCTCTTCCATCGAACCATACTTATTTTACCACTTTGCAAATATTCATACAAACAACTTCTTTATTATGATAATATGATTTCATATGTTTACAACCGTCAATTTTCCCTTACACATCTCTGAAGAACATCATTTGTATCAAATTAACTAAGCTAAATAATCGCACGCACCTTTTCGAACAATCAGCGTCGTCATAATGCCTATTCTTGAACAATACAATTTACATAAGCCTACGACGCGGCTGTCAACTAATGAACCGGCTTAGCGCGCACCATTCCGATGATAATAACATAAGATATTTATGAACGTGAATGACAGTTGTTCATATGAAGCAAAAACGATGAATAATGGAGATGTCTTGAATACTAACATATTTAGATTTGAAGTGTAATGTATAATAGGACAACTTAGCGATATTTAAAGTATGTTTGTTGCTTCTGTTAAACACGGGTTTAGCTCTACATTGAAATAAAAAAAAAAAAACATTTACAAAAAATCTTCATTTTTTTATAACAAATTTAGTCACTTTTAGTAAATTGGATTATGACAAAATATTAAGATAATATAAAGAATAATCATACTAATATTATAAAGGCCAAAGTTTGTGTGTATGTTTGTTACTTCTTCGGGTCTAAACGGCTGCAGCAATTTTCATAAAATTTGGTATACACTGGATTAACATATAGGCTATTTTATTGTGGGAAAATATCTTATTCCCACGGGACAATCGATACATCGATTTTTTAATGCGGGCGAAGCTGCGGGGCTCAGCTAGTATAAATTAAATGGTGCATCTTCGTGACCCATTCCCACTTCGCCGTTTTATTAGGATAATTGGCGGTAGAAAAATGGGTGAAAAACAAATCCCTTTGCTTTTGTTACAATCATTACCAAAAGACCGATTGTTTTTTTCTTTCTTAATTACCATCAGAATAGAGTAAAATTTTTAATACCAGATTAAAACATTTCATTTAATATCGTCGATCACAAAAAGAGTTCCATATTTCGTTAGCGTACTTACGCTAATAAATGATTGGAATTATACAAATTCCGGGTAGCAGGCAATTTGTGACGAAATTGAGTCGAGTTTGAGACGAGTTGCCATTTCTCATCGCGGCCGCGGCTAAGTGTGTCGCGCTAATGAAACGCTAAGCATTCCGCTATGTGACTAATGGCTAAGTAAGCCTTCAAACTTGGCTCTGTGGCCTATAAAGAATTTTATGCATGCTTGTTAGTGTTCACCGTGGATATTTCGAAGGTGGTAGAACCAGTGTAGTTCGACCGGGGAAGTACCACTGCCACACCTATTTCTAACGTGAAGCATTTTTTCGAAGAAAGGGTTATATGAGGCGACCATCTTAGTCCTCGGGTATCGTAGTAGCAACGCATATGTGATTAACTTCAGATAGAACCCATGTTCTGTATGAATTTTATTACAGATGTCCTTGAGCGGCAGTGACCACATACCAACAGGTGGACTGGTTGCTCGTTTGCTACTTCAGTCAGAAAAAAAAATATATATGTCATCGAAAAACCTATATACTACTTAGAACGAGTTTATTTCGACCGAGGAGGTAGCAGAGTCTTATGATTAGCGTGAAGCATTTGTTGCGTTTTTGTGGAAGCATATGGTTGCCCAGTCACTTTCATATGAGGCTATCATCATCGTCCTTAAGAGTAGCCTCGCACATATAATTGACTTTAGATAAAAAAGGTGTCCATGGGTGGCAGTGTCCACTTAAAATCACACTCGATTAAGTAAAAAAAATGCCTATGATACACGTACTACAAAATAATCTACTTTTACGCTACCTATATATTGTAGAACAGTTAGTTCTACAATTAAAAGAACATCTTTTCTTTATATTTATATTTACCATATATAAACCTACTACAGTACGGGGTATAGAAATGCTTTCCCGTAGAAATATATATAAGGCATTCCAATCTTTCTTCAGGTACAGAAATACCGCATTTCTTGCCATTTTAAGCTATGTTTATACATGTCCACGACATTGACCATTTCGACGTATGCGATTCCACTATAGTATTATACTATTGATATATTCTGTAAATGATGTGTGATATTCGTATAAATTGTCCACCAATTCGCACTTGGCTAGCGCGGTGGACTATGGTCTAAACTCTCTTATTCTGTGAGAAGACCCGTGCCCAGCAGTGGAACAATAACGGGTTGACGAGATTCGTATAAATTGTACTAATCTGAATTAAATTGATAGCCTAAAAATGTTCATTTTTAATGGGATAGCTAAAGTTCCAAAAATTTTCATCATGACGTGTCCTCGCGAAAACAAATTATCGGAATTTTACAAACTCGAAGCGCTGGCAATTTGTGACGGCAGACGAGTTGCCATTTTTCATCCAGCACCTGAATAATACACAGGAAATGTCGCTCTAATGAAATGCTAAACGCGTCGCTAAGTGACTAATAACTAAATGCATAACGCTGAACGTGGTAGAACCTTTATTTCAGTTACCGACTATACAATCAGATACTTGCCCTTAGTACGAGTTTTATTATGTTTCTAAAAACTGTCACATCTCTCTATATATTAATACGTCAAGCAAAAACTTATAGTGCATTTTTTAGTAATATGCCGCGGACGGATTAGTATGAAATTATACACGGTTATACAGTGGATGTCGAGAAGGATGGCACAATGTTAATATTTTTTGCAAATAATGCATATATCATACATAAAATCAACTAAATACACATTACACACACTATCGGGCATTTGTCACAAACACATAAATAATAAACGAAATAGAACATTCAATGTCTTACTATGAAAACACAACGTCAGAAATGTCAATGTCTTAGAATTTCCACCAATGTAACGGGTGACTAGTAAATAATAAATATGGGCAAAAAGATTTCTTAAAGAATTTAAAAACCGCATATCGTGAGCACCCGTTAATTATTAAAATGTATCAATTCCGCGATAGTACTAGTCTAAAATCATTATTATACATTCAGATACTTGCCTTAGGTACGAGTTTTATTATGTTCCTAAAAACTAACACATTTATATATTTGTTCTTGCATTGTATGATACAAACGAACCAAAACGTAAACATTATTGTTTTAAGAAAACGTATATACTCGGCCTAAAAGCATTGTTCTCGTTTGATGTTATCTGTTAGCTTTTAAAATCTTATATTACTTAAATAAAATTGTATGCGTAAATATTTTGTAAAGTTAATTTTTAGCAATAAACTACCCTAAAAATCATCTTATCTTAACAACCCCCTAACTTTCCTCACAATATTGATTATGCGGGTACGTATAGTAAATGAAATGCCCTACCCATAGATTTCAGTTTGCAAACATTACCTATTTTCTGACTCGAAGGTATTATTTTATTATTATTATTTTCCTTTCTGTTGTCAATTGTAAAAGCTCGGCTTCCAATGACAAGCAGGTCTTAGCATTATAATTACACCGATTAAGGGGCGACACCACCGAGAGGGGTGGATGCAGATGCTTCCAGGGGCGCCTCGACAAATGTTCTCTACAACTTGATATCTTATCCGTTATATTTAAAAATAATAATAATCTGACTGAAATATCAAACGAGCATGCAGTCCACCTGATGGTTAGTGGTCACTGCTGCCTATGGACATCTATAATCAACTACATACAGAACATGGGTTCTATCTGAAGTCAATCACAGATGCGTTGCTACTCCCGAGGACTATGATGGTCACCTCATATAAAAGTGTGCCGGTAACCCCACCCTACCATCGAAATGCAAGAAATGCTTCACGATAGAAATAGGTGTGGCGGTTGTACTTCCCCGATCGAACTACACTGGTTCTGCCACCTTCAAAAGTAATAGAATGTTATTACTTTTATGTATGTTGTTTTATATTTATTGGAGTCGAAACTTAAAATATTTTCGGAACAGTTTATATATGTGATTTTTTTTTTGTTTTCGAGGGGGAAACCTTCAAAAGGTACCCGACGTCGTGGGAGCGACGCAGGGTTATGTGGGATTTTTACCGCACTAAAACCCCCCGGTGGCCGTCCTCGGCGCTGAAAAGGAGGACTCCGGGATCTCGAAACGACTTCAACCGGAATCCTCCGAACGCGTTGCCCCATCGGGCTCCTCCCAGATGGGCGGCTGGGCCCACCGCTCCGTCTAGTCTTTACGACGGTATGCGACCACACATACCGCCGTCCTTCCCGGCCTTATATATGTGATTAAGGTTTTATGCACTAAATTCCTCTATATTCCTCTACATGAAGTACATAGTCTCATAGAAATTAATTATTACTTAACAGAGACAGAAAACGTGATCCACACACCCAAAAGTTTTCCGTAGATGATGTTCCCAAAGATTATTGGAATTCACGAAGATGTTCTGGGACTCTTTTCATTAAAACACCAGCCAAGCGTGAGTCGGACTCGCGCACGAAGGGTCCATACCATTATTTTTTGAAAACGTTACAGATATCATGTTTGTTGTATGAGAGCCCTTTAAATATATATTTTGTTCTATTTTTGTACTGGTTGTAATAGCGTCAACAGAAATACATATTCTGTAGAAATTTCATCTGTCTAGCCTTCGTGGTATTAATAATTAACATCAAACAGACAGATGGACAAACTGACAGTCAGACAGACGGCCAGGTGGACAAACGTGCAGGGGGTTGTAATGATTGAGTCCCGTTTCCACCGTTTGGTTACGGAACCCTAAAAACGGACAGACAGCAAAGTCTTAGTTCTGTTTTTACCTTTTGAGTACAGAATCCAAACAAGCTTGTATCACACTGAGTCATTGCGCCTCAAAAAAAAATAACTAATGTACCCTTTCTATGTGCGACATTGTTTCATCCGACTTCAACCTCGCCGCCAATATTAATATACATAAAAATATTAGTATCAAAAGTAATTAGTTACTTTAACTATGCCATTTTACTTACATCCAAGTTTTCTCATCTCGGAACTCCGCTAAAATGAAACAACGAAGCTTAACAAGAACAACTTTCGCGTAAGTAACAATTGCTAATTTCAACGCAAAATATTATGAATAGAAGAGTGCGAAGTTAGCGATAAATATCCCTTAAGCCCGGGTTATCTCCCGGCCGCGCGGTGCTGTGGAAACGCACCGTAAATTTACTTTTATTGCTTTTCTCTAATATAAATAAATTGTGAATTAGATGCGTCTGTGCGTTGAGGATATTGTTGGAAAAATGTGGAATAATCAATCTCTCTTGCGCAACTATTGTCCCGTGCAATAGTATCTACTAGTTTGATTCTGTGGCCCCGATCTTGCTTAATCAAGGATGTAGAAGAAGAATTTCTGATTACATCAAAAAACTTATCCAGTGTTAAAGGATTGCAATGACGATCTTATGAATTATTCATTTTAATTTTTACAAGATAGAAGTAGCAAACGAGCATGCAGTCTACCTGATGGTAAATGGGCACTGCCGCCCATGAACTCCTGTAAGCAACTTCATCACATGAAGTTCTATCTAAAGTCAATCACAGAAACGTTGCTACTCCCGAGGACTAAGATGGTCGCCTCATATAAAAGTGTGCTGGCAACCACACCCATCCATCAAAACACAAGAACTGACGCTAGAAATAGGTGTCAAAAACAATAAACTGAAAATTGACGGTTACTAACTTTGCCTTAGTATGAGTTAGTTAAGTTTTATCAAACGATCACCGTTTACGTTTTCATTTTCGGTCATACCCGGCAATGCATAAGCGAAATTGTAAACGGTGATCTTTTTAAGGAAACTTTATAAACTCGTAGGCACAAAGGACGCAGTAAAGTGTCATGGATGTACGCGTACTTACTCGTACTTTTTTTTTTGTTATCGAGGGGGAAACCTTCCAAAGGTACCCGACGCCGTGGGAGCGACGCAGGGTTATGTGAGATTTTTACCGCACTAAAACCCCCCCGGTGGCCGTCCTCGGCGCTGAAAAGGAGGACTCCGGGATCTCGAAACGACTTCAACCGGAATCCTCCGAGCGCGCTGCCCCATCGGGCTCCTCCCAGATGGGCGGCTGGGCCCACCGCTCCGTCTAGTCTTTACGACGGTATGCGACCACACATACCGCCGTTCTTCCCGGGATTGCCTGACCGAACGGTTCGAGCTCCCACTCTAGCCGTCTGCAACCCCGGAAGCCCCTTTTAGTCGCCTCTTACGACAGGCAGGGGATACCGTAGCCCTATTCTGACCCCGAGGCTACAGGGACGACTTACTCGTACTTACGCATGAAATACATTAAAAGTGTAAGTACGAGCAAACCTACCCTTCAGACGGGCGGACAGAACTGCGGGCAAAAGGCTAGCGAACAAAATTTAGTAATTGCATGGCACTGGGGGCGCGTAGCCAACGCAAGATAAGACTTAAGAGGCCTGGAATTCCTTAAGCATCTTTTGTCTGTTCTGTTTTTAAATGTTACTCGTAAATAACAGCCAAAAGAGAGCGTCAAATGGTAAAACATCATCCCCTCGAGACTTGCTGAGCGACCCGGCGATTTCGGTGTAGGTACTCGCACTTACTGGAACCTTTATATAAACAACTTAGGGACAATGGACGGACGTTTGTTTTACCTTATTTTTAACGATAATATGAAATGTTTCAGCTGTCCTTCAGAAATCATTGCTATTCAAGGATTGGTCAAAGATCTTCCTATCAAATTGTCTGCCACGCTTACCAAACGTGGATTACCTGTACTTTTTCGAAATTGAACGATATAAATATGTTGTCTGACTTACCAATAACTTTTTGCAAGCTACTTATATCATTTTGTTCACCAATTCGCACTTGGCCAGCGCGGTGGACTATGGCCTTAAACTCTCTCATTCTGAAAGAAGACCCGTGCCCAGCAGTGGGACAATAATGGGTTGGCACCACCACTTATATCATTTTAATGAGTAGGGTTAAATACGGGCCTACAAAAGGGGCAAAATTTTATACCATTGAATTATTACTAAGTCCCTGCAAAATATGTGAAATCATATTTTTATAATACTTAGGAAATGTCTAGAAATCAATATTATTTACTTTAGACTTTTTATTGTAAATGTAATACATAGTTACATGGTCGTACTAGTAAATGAATACCTATTTAGGGATAAATAAACAAAATTAAAATGAAATTCACCAATCAATTAACATATAAATAATAAATATGATTAATATTATTCTTGTCAACCCACTATTGTCCCACTGCTGGGCACGGGTCTTCTCTCAGAATGAGAGAGTTTTAGACCATAGTGCACCGCGCTGGCCAAGTGCGTATGGGTGGACATAATATTATATGGGGTAATATTATTAATATCCGCTGATTTACGACCTCAATTAAGGTTGTATTGCAAATAGTTACTGAGCAAGCGGTGTGGCGCCAATTTACAAAGTCATTAAACTAAGTTTGTAAGCAGAAGCCAATTTATTGTAAAATCTTTTAATGTTTAAGAACAATTAAACTTTTCGAAGTTTAAGCCATTTATTTAAGTAATACAATATTTTGTGGACGCAAGAAACGGTTTGTGGAGTTTGTTAAGAAAGTTATAAGGTTAGTATGCCTTCGAGTCAAGGTTGTTTCGTGGGCCGATCCCGACGGGACGGAGCGGACGAACCCTTTACATCCCGTTAATTTTGTAAAATAGTTCAATAACTACCTACCGTATATAAAATATAGGTTGAAATAAATTCTAATATTCTATAAGTAGTCTTTGAAATGATTTGCAGACAAGAGCCCTTAAAGCGTCGGTCTAGTTCCATTTACTACATTTAAATGTATTTTTAGTGATGTCGAATAAAATATTTCTGAACCTGAACTTTTATTTACCTTATATCAGCAGTATTAAGTTTTGGTCTGTTCTGGCTTAAAAGGTATGAGAAGAGGAGATGGAACACTTCATGTCCGTGACACTAGGCTTTCCATTTATCCCTATAGTTCCGGGATTAGAATAGGCCTACAGTATCCCCTAACTGTCATAAGAGGCGACTAAAAGGGGCTTCAGAGGTTGCGGACGATAAGGGTGGGAGCTCGAGCCGTACACCCAAACGACCCCGTGTAGGACGACGTCATGTGTGGTCTAATGTTGTCGTATACACCAGGAAGCGCAGTGTGTACAATGCTCACTGGGAAGAGCCCAAAGGGGGCATCGCGCTCGGAGGTCTCCGGTTGTATTCCATTGGAGATCCCGGAAGTCCTCCACGCAGCGCTGAGGATGTCTACCAGGTAAAACTTCAATTTTAAATTTTATTTCAGGTTAATAAATAGTGTACGTAGATGACTGCTTACAATCAAAGAGAGTACGCTCTCGTTGCAAGTCAATTAAAAAAAACATTTTTCGCAAAATCTTAACATCTGTCTGCCGTTTCCGCCTTTCCGAGCCTGATAGCTCACTCAGTCATTTCAGCCGACACTAAGCCCAGTTAAACGGAACATTTGTTCGTTGTCAGTAGCAGTACATTCGAACCCGTTGTTGCTGTCGTTCGTAATCGTTGTAATTATAACGCTAAGACCGGCTTGTCACCCGCGCCGGGCTTAACACAATTTACGGACAGAGCCGGCGTTCGCGAGAAAATTTGAAATTATCGGTGACTATATTTGTCTGTGTCTGTTTAATAAATCTCTTTTGTTTATTGCATATCCGGCGCTCGTAACTGCTTGTGTCAAATCAGCATCTAAAATACATTGGAAATTAGATGGTGTATTAACAAAGTGTATTGAAGATAGTCTTCTAGTTTCTAGCGCCATACTCTTGAAGTCAGGATACCACAGATTTATTCTGTTGTATAACATTAATAATATAAATAAACGAACTCTTTGTAAAATAGTATAAACTTACCATACGCAAAGCTAGGTGCGCCGAGGAAGGCCACCGGGGGGGTTTTAGTGGGTAAAAATCGCACATAACCCTGCGTCGCTCCTCCCACGGCGTCGAGTACCTTTTGAAGGTTTCCCCCTCGAAAACAAAAAAAGGTCTGGGTGTTAACTTTCTTTGTTTGTCTCCCTTAATACAAAGAAAATTCACTTTTACACTAAGTTTATGACTGACAAAATGTGAATAAAGCGAATTAATCTATCAAAAACAGAGAAAACAGTTTCACCTTGATCATGATCTATACGGCTGGATTGAAATATTCACAATAATGAAATTAAAAGTATGTAAAAAATACCCTTTATATATAACAATATATTAATTCCGCTGTATTATTAGTCTAACTTATATCAACAGTTCCACAATCGGGAGAACCTAAACTTAACCAGACTTGATTTACAATATGAAATGTGATTAGATAGAGATACACCGATATAATACCCGAACACACCAAATCCTAATCTATTACGTGAAGCAAAAATTTGTGGTTCGTTATTAAGATACTTGCCGGAAGCGGAGGAGTATGAAATTACACACGGTTTTATAGATAGAGAAGCAATCCTTCGTAATGCTAATATTTTTTTCAAATTATGTGTAAACATACATAAAATCAACTAAAAACACATTCCACTCACACACAAATACATACATAATAAACGAAATAGAACAATAAATGTCTTACTATAAAAACACAGTCATAACGTCAAAAATGTCAGAAGTCTTTGTCAAAATACCCGATACTGCTTTTAAATGCAGCTTCGTCAATAAACCTCTTTTTACCTTTAACAGGTGCGTTCAAAATAACTTGAAAACTATTAATTTATTTAAACTAGAGAAATATTGGTGCTACTTTGGAGAATACGAAGTTTACTTTTTTAATTTAAATTACTTCGAATTTCGACCTTTGCGACGGGTGACTAGCAGGATGTATTGTATAAGTGCCTTACAACAAAATTCAAACGTTTTCATAATCACACGAGATTTTCCAACACACTCAGGTGCGCGCTGATTGCTGCCGATGAAAAATCATCTCATCAATCAACTCATCTCCAACTGTACTCAACTCCGGTGCAAATTGCTCGCGCTAAAAATGTTAGACTTTCATCGTTTATTATCGGGCCTCGGGAATTTTTTGCAGTGACATTAATATCAAATTGTATAGATTTTTTGGTTATACCTATGGATGGACAAATTTTGTAAGGTATTCGGATAAATGGCTTACTCATATGTCGCATATATTAAACAAAGATAAAATTAAACGCTTTCTAAAAAAAACGCTTTCTACACTCATATCCAACAGTAGGATTTTCTCCTGTGTCGTGGGTGCTATGGAAATACCCACGCCCAGAACAAGAATGTAAACTCATCATTCAGATACCTGTCCGGCCGGGAAACGAACCCGGGACCCACTGCGTGTCAGACCGGTATGGTAACCGCACTGACACGCCGGTCATAAATTAAAAGTCAATTGAAGTAAAGTTATGTATATATTTTGTATAAACGACATTTTTGCAGATTATCAATTACATGTTTTCTTCCATAAAGTACCTACTTACTACCGAATCAGTACCGTAGACAAATTGGACTCTAAAACACATCAGTTTTTTTATCTGACTGAAGTAGCTAACGAGCATACAATCCACCTGATGGTAAATGGTCACTGCCGCACATAGACATCTGTAATCGACTTCATACAGAACATGGGTTCTTTCTGAAGTGAATCACAAATGCGTTGCTACTCTCGAGGACTATGATGGTCGCGTCATATAAAAGTGTGCCGGCAACCAAACCCTTCCATCGAAACGCAAGAAAAGCTTCACGCTAGAAATAGATGTGGCGGTGGTACTTCCCCGGTCGAACTATACTGGTTCTACCACCTTTAAAATCTTACAGTCTTTCGAAGCTAAGTGGCTTTCAATGCCGACTGAACTGGAGAATAGAGGCAATTTTTTAACATAATTAACTCCCAAAATATTACTTTGATAACCTATTAGACACATGTCTCTTCCCAAGGCCAAAACGTCACTCTACATATTGCTTGTTTAATTCTTATCTAATTAAAGAATAATGTTTTTTTTTCAACAATCGATTCAATAGTCGGACGTCTGGTCATGTCTGACGTAGGTCTGCAATGGGATCCGGGTTCGATTCCCGGCTAGATGGGTAGCTTAATGATGAATTTAGATTCCTGTTCTGGGTGTACGTGTTTGTGTATTCATCGACACAGGAGAAAATCCTAGTGTGGGGCTATGAGTATAGAAAGCGTGTGTTTTAATAGTCAATTTTTCATTTCTTATTAATAAAAATAGCACAACTACATAACCAGATAAAGTAATAACGACATACAAAATGTAACAAGAGGCCATTATAAATAACTTTCAACTGTCATCTAAAGCAGCACATAATTTCAACGTACGCCGAAAACGCTCAGTGTAGGCATATACTCGCAAAAATCTCACAATAAACACCTCGTTAATACAGTTATAAAGCACACCGAGTCGCTCCATATTGTTCACCGCAACCAAATTGCCTTCTTTAACATTTGGCACGACTGCCCAAAAAATAACAGAGGCGCTTACGTAAGCGTTCAAAAAGCAAATGTATTGCGAGCGCTACGACCGAACTTCAACGATGGCGTGTTAAAAACGTATGTCAGAAATGTGTATTGAAAGACGGTTTTAATTTTACATAAGTATCTTTAATTATGGATTTTGTGTTGATCGTTCTTAGTCATTATGTAAGGCTATGTGTTTTTGTTGCACTCCTAATAGAACATCCTGCTTTACTTCGTTAATTATGAATCTGTAAAGCAGTATTTCCTTAGCTACGTTACTGTTTATATATCTTAATTTTCTACTAGTCAGCCGTCGCATCGAAAATTCGACCGTAATTTAAATTAAAAAACTAAACTTCATATTGTCCAAAGTAGCACCAATATGTCTCTACTTTAAATAAATTGTAATAATCTAATTTAAGTAAAAGGTAAAAAGAGGTTTATTAACTAATCTGCATTTAAAATCTGATATTTTTGACGTTATGTGTTTTCATAGTAAGGCATTGAATGTTCTATTTCGTTTATTATGTATGTTTTATGCATTATTTGAAAAAAATATTAGCATTGCGCAATCCTTCTCTACATCAACTTTAGCCGTGCGTAATTTTCATACTCCTCTACCTGCGGCAAGTATCTTAAAAACGAATCACAAATTTTTGCTTTATGTTTTGAGATATTGATTACTAAATAGTTTTTTTTTATAAATAATAAAGAGTCAAATTTATATAAATGAATAATTAAAAGAATTTCGCATGTTTAGTTACACATTACAAACACTATTGACACAGAAACATAAATTATTATAAATAACAACGATGGGAGAGCAACGATATTATTATATTAAATTATCATCGTCCGAATTCAATAAATGCTTAGCGAAACTTGCTCGACATATTTTTAAATTAAAAATTTTCTTTAAAAATATAGTTTCCGCACACATTAAAATTGCATACGCCGCATTTCGTTTTATTCGTCTCTACTATAAAACTAGGCTTGGAAAATCTAAGTACATTATAGATCCGTTCCATTGCGGGTAAGTGCATAATGTCGTGAGCGTATTGCCGGCGGCACAGCTGCGGCGCGACGCTGGCGCCGGCGTTTTACGAGCGGCCCGTGGCGCGAATTGCAACTAACTGCCGATATGGAGTAAACACACGGGGTGTTATTTTGAGCGATATTTCAGCTATTTTTTTTTTCAATATTTCAATGGGGTTATTCTGCTACGTTGATGAATTTACTAATGACGAATAGCGAGATTTAGTCATAATTTAGGTTGTCCGCTAAAATTTTAATATTCTTTCAAAATCCCATTCCATGTTTATTGTTACCTGAACATCCTTAATATTCAGTGTTTTATAATTGACGGGTTCAGTATGAACCTAATACACAGGATACATACCTTTTTTTTGTAAACCACAAAAAAAACTTGAAAATATAAATTTTGCGCTATCATTAATCAACACCAACGAACCCGGTTTTGATGCAGTAAATACATGTATACATAATAGAAAATGCAACTAATAATATCCGTCTAATAAACAGTATACTTTACCTATAAGACACCACCTAAATATCTGCTTATTTTTGCTAGAATAATATTCTTAATCACGGAGTACCCGGCACAATCCGCGTCGCCCCTGTATTTCCTCGAAACTGTCCATAACCACACACAATGTATCCGAGTACAAAATTCGCGTCGTGAGCTATTTAGGCGCCGTTTACAATCATTCCGCGTCCAATCGATACACAATCTTATAAAAATTGCCGTTATTTATATCTGCCATGCGTTACTAAATGTCTTGAAAATGTCGTTAAAGGGCTTACTGTACAGTCGGGAGTTTTGCAAGGCGATTGTACTTATTAACTATCAACATTGTAGGTTTCCTTTTTGGATTTAGACTCTAAATAACGGTAATGGTTTGAATATTAAAACAAATAATTGAGACAGTGACCTCTTACCATTAGGTGAACTGCATTCCTCATTTCATTCGGTCATTAGGTACTTCAATCTGTATTCTAAAGTAACCGAACCGATATTAAATAACAAACCAAAACAATGTTTTTTTTTTATTTATAAATATAAAACAAACAGCTCTTTAATTTTGAAACAGAATTTAATATTGGAACATTACCATTAAAATTAATAGTAATGGTTACACAGAAAGACAACCCCGCTGAGTATCTCAGTTGAGGTCTTGTTCAGATCCGCTGATAGTGCTATATAAAAAAGGCATTTGATTTCATTTAATTAAAAGTCAAACCAATTTTCAATAAAATCCATAACACGGCAATGATTTCAAAAAGTATTCAATGTTGTACATATAACAAAAGACTGGAACAAATTTCGGAAGAATTACCATTCTCCTGTTCTTAATGACAAAGAGTGGCTCTGTACGGCTTTGAAAATGTAACCTGACTACCCACTGGCAGGAAAAAACGTAAAAGTGAATGAAGCCGCTGAAACACCTAATTAGCGCTGCGCCGGGCCTTTGTTGCGGGTATCTGGATTTGCCCGGAATTCTGACGTGCGCTGCGTGACTGCGCTGTATTAGATTTCATCTCTGCACAAGGATCTTAACTTTATTTGAAACACAAAAAGTTTTTAACAGACTTCCAAAAAGGTTCTCAATTCGACTGTATTTTTTTAACATTATTTGTCTTTAGATTTTTTTTTATAAAACTTTATAGTTTTAGTGGCGACATTTATTGATGTTTTTACTAAATGAAACTTTTTATGTATGTTACTATGCTCTCAGAAATACTGCTACTTTACCTACGCTGCTACTTTATGCATAATACAATATTAAATGAATATAGCTACGATTTCAACGTTCATATTGTATAATATAGGTATTGTTATTAAGAATCATCGGTTATTTTATTTGATTGTGTATTTCATAGAAAGAACTCACTACAATTATTATTAAGCAATATAGAAACGACCAATATAAGGGACAATGTTTACATGATTTTATTGTTTAAACTTAAAACAGTGACCATAAATCTCTACTCGAAAAACTATTTCATATTTTCATCAAGTCAAAAGGAGTACCATATTTAAAAAATTGTAACCGCTGACTAAAAGTAAAGTAAAAAGAAGTTCCATAAAAGAAATTTAAAATCAGATCCTGCTCTCCGACCGTCCATTTGTAAGGCATGCATTTAAAACTGGAATTGGAGTAAATTGAGAGCACAGATCATTATTTCCAATTTGGCGGTACAGTGGGTTGCATATTAAAGTTTAAATTGAACGTACGGCGGCGGTGTAAGTCTGCATTAGGGGTCCCGCGGGAAGAAGTGTGGTGGGCCAAGGTCTGAGGAGAGCGGAGCGATATTTTTATTAATGTAATACGCGGGATTTTATAAATTATAAATTATTTGAAATCAAATGACATAGATATAAAGAAGAAGCGACTGTAACAATAATTCTATTTTTCTAGTGCAAAGTTTTTCTTTTCTTTCAAATAAGTACACAGAATACATTTATACGTTTGCCTTCTCGTTACATTTGTAATTTTGTTTTATTTATTCAATCAACCAAACATAATATATATCTACAAATCAATTAATAAGTTTTATGCAATTTCAATTAATTAGTGCATTTTAATCCCTTTAGACTACCTAATTATTTAAAACCTACGTAAAAAAAAATTGATATCGCTTACATGAAATAGGAAAATAGATACAAAGAGATTAGGAAATCATAACGAATCTGCCAACAAATATTAAAAAAGGAAAAGTGGGATTTTCTTTTTTCATACACATAGTAGGTATGTATCAAAGTAAATTATTAAGAGAATAAAATACTTAATGAGTTTTTAACAAGACTGAATAAATAATGTATTACCAAACCGCTACATCCTCCGTCTCGCTAGCCGCGCCGCTCATCACTGTGCGAGCCGCTCGGGCCTGCGTCCTGGAGGGCCGAGAACAAAGTATCGCTGCAGTTGTCTGCATAATTCACTTTATTGCAACTTGCTGCAAGATATCCACTCATAACTCCGCAGGATAACGTGTTATTGTTGCGGCGGGAGTCATTTGGGACTCGCTTTGTTAATACTATCGCGTAAGTATTAAAGGTAAGTAAAGGTCTGGTTTAGTTGTGTTCCAACTATTTTCTACTCAAGGTATGCAAACGTTTGTAGTTGTCTCTGGTGACTGGTCCAAGAAGCGACGAAAGGATTTGCTGATAATGTAATAACACACAAATATGTAAATAAGTAGGCAAATACGAACCTGGTTGTGGCTTCATCGTTGACTTATTGTGGATATTTTAAGACTAGATTTTAATTCCATAGTCGATACCTTTACATTAAAACCATTATGGAGAAGTATATGATTTTATTTTATTTTTTGCACGGAAGAGCGGTCATCATATCCTACACTCAGGGGGTTCCGGTTTCGATCCTGGGCTAAACAGATATCTGAACAATTAAATTAGATTTAGGTTGTGCGTGGATAATTATGTATATTCGTAGTCATGGTTACCAGGAAAATTCAGTTCAGGAAAATCCTATAGTGGGTTATGTAGACTGTAACAATGGGTGCAGAAAATTTGCAGCGTTCATTCGCGGAAACAGTACAACAGTTATAGTTATTTCTTTAATATGTACATGACTTCCAAGAACTTGCATATAATTTCAAATCCTGAAACTGTCATAATACACCACCCTCTCATATTGAAATTAAAAACGTATTTTTTCAACTCGTAATGAGCTAACCACAAAGAAAGGCCGTATAACTTAGCATTCAGAACATCACCTGACCATAACCCATAAACAAGTTATTCAATGAGCACCGATAACGCCATTATGCAGATAGTGGCTTGTTCAGCCACGATTTACAGGCCCTTCGCATTTTTATGGCAGCCAGCCTCTTATCAGCGCATAACGTGTATTTTATTAGTTGTATCGCCGGAGGTGCTCGAATTCTATGGTGTTATGGCGGCCATATTTTTTTAATGCTTCCGTAAGACACACCGCCTGTCGTGATAAAAAGACCTCGTCTTAAAGATGTCATATCTATAAGGTTTTAGTGACTATAATTGATACTCGTTAATTTAAGTCATATAGTGAGATGGAGTATTTTACCTGAAGTCTCTAATAGATTCGTTTTTTTTTTTATAAAAAGAACATGTACGGAAAGTGTAACATATAAATATACAAACTGTCAAACGTAAAATAATATACATATCAATGTATCATGTTTCATACAATCTATCACCCATAAGTAGTTTAAGGATTTGAAGAGACGTATGTGTCTCTCCGAATCAGGTCATTTTTGTGTGGTCATGGCATTGTAGGCATTTATTTTAAAATATATCATAGGTCGTATTTAAAAATAAAAATATTGGAATCCATTATTGATTTTACAATAACACAATTTGATTGAAAGTAATTCGTAGTATTAAATCTGGAGTTAATTATAAGTATAAAAATATAAACTAATATAGATTCTCTTGTTACTACACGCGCGTAACTATAATTAATAAAATTCAATTGAGAGATATGGAGAAGACACTTCGCAAAGTAAGGAAGGAACGAAGCCAGCTATCGAACCCGCTGCCACTCCATCGCGGGTATTTCCGCGGGGAAATCATTTGCGCCTCGCGGTACTTGCTTCAATATTGTGTTATTTGTCATTCATTATATAAACTTTGAATTTTCTAGACACATCTATCCGATAGTCAGAGCTGTGACGTCACCGCTTTGTGTGGGACCTCACTTGGCGTAGGGTGTTGGAGTAATAAGATTTCCTTATTACTTATTCCCATTAAATTCCAAAATAACTGACATTTAAAGACTAACTTACAAATAATAAAAGAAACTCAATTATTCCAGATTTTTTATTGAATGTTTGTTCGTAAACGCACATAATTGGAACTTGTAAATTTAATTTAATAAATTGTCAACATATTCATAATAAGTACATATCATGATGTAACATTTAGAAATTATTTCATTGAAATTAATGTACAATTGTACATACATATACATATACTTTGTAATAAGTAACAACAATACAACAAAATTCAACCATCGCCACTATTAAAGATAGAAAATAGACACAATTTTGCACTTTACACTTCATTTGAGGGAATATGGAGAAGACACTTCGCAAAGTAAGGAAGGAACGAAGCCAGCTATCGAACCCGCTGCTGCCATCGCGGGTATTTCCGCGGGGAAATCACTCGCGCCTCGCGGAACTTGCGTCTATATTGTGTTACTTGTCATTCATTATATAAACTTTGAATTTTCTAGAAACATCTATCTGATAGAGTTGCGATGTCACCGCTTTGTGTGGGGCTTCACTTGGCAGGTGTAGGAATAACAAGATTGCTTATTTATTTCTTCTCATTGTATTCCAAAATAACTGACATTTAAAACTTGATAAAAGGAATCTTATTTTTTCTACATTTTTTTATTTTCTGTTTGTTTCTAATTGCACGAAATCGAAACTTCGAAATTTAATTTTAAAAAATCGGCCAAGTGCGAGTCGGACTCGCGCATGGAAGGTTCCGTACTATTTCGTACTATCATTACATAGTATAAAACTAAGCCGCTTCCCGCTGTCTGTCCCTATGAATGCTTAGATCTTTAAAACTACGCTACGGATTTAATACAGTTTTTTTAATAGATATAGTGATTCAAGAGGAAGGTTTTTATGTATATTTACTTATTTATTTGTTTTATTAGAACCACCAACAGAATTACATGGACTACAAACATAGAGAAAAGTAATATAAGATATGGAAATGCACATAATTCTACTTACAGGCAGTTACAAGATGCGATTAAATAAGTGAATACAATAACAAAGTTGAAATAGTTTACGTGAGTTTAAATAAAATAATGAAAACTAATGTATATATAATACATGCATAATATAGTGGAGGAACACTGATAATTTTAGTTTTTTGACCTTTAGGTGGAGCGAAGTTCGCTGGGTCAACAATAATAAATAAAGTTGAGCAGTTTTCCAGCTACCAACATAAATTTGGTTTTCATAGTTTTTGTATGAATTACAAAGTTATGTTATTTGGTTTTTGAAAAAGTTCTATATTTCAAAAACTGTGAATCGTATATTGTTCGCACCAATGTATTTTTTAAAGACCTTTCTATAGATATATATACACGTGGAGAGAAGACAAAAAAAATTAAAAGTTCAAGTCTATTTATGGGGAACCCCTCTCAATTTAATATATTTTTTTATTTTTGTACATACCTTTAGAAAGCGGTTTACAAACTACACTCACCTACCAAGCTTCAACTCTGTAGTCTCAATACTTTTCGAATAAAGTGGCTGTGACATACGGACAGACGGATGGACAGACGACATGACGAAACTATAAGGGTTTCGATTTTTGCCATTCGACTACGGATCCCTAAAAATGTTAAGAAAGTCATAGTCCATACCATGAAGTATCATTTAGTCATTTTTATTGAAATCAATGTACAATTGTACATATATACTTTATAATAAATTATTACACTTTTAAGTCAGCACTCAGCAGCAACTCTTCTAACGTTATTTTACACTTACTGTGTTTCAGAACACACGTGTACATTTTCCTTCAAATATTTGCTAATAATTGCTATGTTACATTTGTTAACATTAGCACATAGTTGAGTCTTAAGGGTAAATGTAGTAGAATTTATCGATATTAGGTGTAGTTGTTAATATACTCCAATGGGAGGGAGTTGCCACACACTGCCAATTAAATTGATATTGCCAAATATTTTTAACGTATACAATGTGTGGAAGAATGATAAACCTAAAATCAACAGCGGTAATAAACATTTTTTTTTGATTGCATGACTATTCTATGCAAGTATGAACTTTAATTTGAACAATCAAAACTTTCTAATTTCCTCTATCCTCATGACACTCACATAGTCTCTTTCCACGAGCTTTTAAACAGACTGACTGTAATAAACAGACACGTAACTATTTATGGCAATTTGAGATGCTTTCATTTGGGGCTAAAATCTACATTTAGAGAATAAAACTAGTTGTTGTCAACCCATTATTGTCCCACTGCTGGGCACGGGTCTCCTCTCAGAATGAGAGAGTATTAGGCCCTAGTCCACCGCGCTAGTCAAGTGCGAATTGGTGGACTTTACACACCTCCGAGAACTTTTTTTTTTTAAAGAACTCTCGGGTGTGTAGGTTTCCTCACGATATTTTCTTTCACCGAAAAGCAGTGATAATTAATTTCTAATACGCACATAATTTTAGAAAAATCAGTGGTGCGTGCCGGGGTTTGAACCTCGGATCTCCCGATTGAGAGGGCAAGTTTCAACCATTAGGCTATCACTGCTCTGAACTAAAACTAGTATTAATGCTTTAATAGACAAATGTAACACTTTAATGTGCCGTGAGAGGTACCAACCTTCAAACACGGCCCTGTATGTGCTTTATGTACAACTTTGTGCTGTATTATCGATTAGATATATAGTAGTGAATCTACGACATTTGGTTGGAATAATAATAATAAGCCTTTATTGATCTTTAACTTAAATTAATAAAGAAAGTATAGAAAAAAAATACGTATAAAATTAAGTTAAAGCCCCACTACGGGTAAAAGCCTTCTCCAAACGTCCCCATTCCGCTCTATTCTGTCCTGCTACTTCTTTGCCAGCTATTTTTTGTATTTCGTCACTCCAACGATCTTTAGGGTGACCGCTTCCTCGCTTTCCCCCAGGACCTTTCCATATGGCTCGTTTAGTCCATCTGTCTTCCGGCATTCGGGCTATATGTCCTGCCCATTTCCACTTTAAACGTTGGGCGTGTTGTTGTGCATCAATTATCCTTGTTTTGTTTCAAATATCTTTACTTGTGTATGTCTTTACTTGTCTTTACTGATGAATGTACTAGTACTCTTCTGTTATTTAAGTCCTTTGAATTTATTACGGTTATAAGTTCCCCCTTACGTGCTACGCATTTTTTTTATCATAAACTATTTATATATATTTTAATTTGTATATCAAGCCATAACCTAAATAGAACACTTTATAAATCGGCAGGTCACCTCAGAGGAATCATTTCCGCCACCTTGCAATATGCGGGGTTAATTCAACAAAAAACGACTTGACCATTCCAAACTAGGTTAAGCTTCTTATATAATTAATTAAAGTGCACACAGTTACATAACTTAGAGCAACTTAAAAAAAGAATCTAGAAAAAGGTCGTGTAAACAGACGAGGCAGCCGTTGAGAACTAGCGAAACCCGTAAATGTAAAATTTTAATAATTCCTCTTTCAATTTAATTTCGCGAGCAACTTTCAAAGGTGGAGGAATGTTCAGCGCTAGAACGTCTCAACGCAGCGGTGCATGGCAAACTTTTAAAGCCTTATGACACGCCACGCGAAAATATCTCTTAATTACCACGCCTTAAGGGCACTAGTCGCGGGGTTTTTTGCTTCGCCCCTCGACACGCCGCCGTGAGCACTGCGTACTTGAGTCTTCGCGGATGGCCCAAGGTAGAGCCGGGAGCGATGTTTATTTAGGTCTGTTGTGCGTGTGCAGTGATCTTAGTGAGCCTTAGTGAGCTTTAGAACTTCAAGCCTAAAATATTTTACAGGTTTAGCATGGAAGTAATCATTCAAATAATCATTAAGAAATATAAATGGATTGGAAACTTATTAAAAAAAAACAGTAAATAAGCTACGGTCGATCTCATGTTAAGCCGTCACTGACGCGCATAGGCATATATGAACTTTCATGAAAAATTTTGTAAACGAGTTTAACAAATTAACAATTACATATTTGTAACTAATAAAGTATAAAGAATGAAGGGTGAGGTAAAGGAGACTTAATCCAACATAGCGCTCGGAGGAAGCAACGCACTAGTGGATAACCTTGGATAAGACTCTGATCTCGTCTGTCATCGATTACAGATTTCTATGGGCAGCCACTTACCATCAAACAGATTATTTGCTACTTTTATATTATAAACCAGTAGAACACCATGCCATGTACCTAGGATCATGCCATGTACACGATGTACCACAGAACGTGTCACCTCTGAGAATACAAAGAGTGAATACTACATTCCAACAACTTAAAGTTAGCACGAATTAAAATTAAAATTAAAATTAAAATAGGCATTAAAATTTCGAATATATTAATAAGTTTTATGTGCACAGAATTCTAAACAATATTTTACAAAATGGCAAACCAGTTAAACAAAGAATATGGAGAATATTACGATATTATCCATCAGCCTTTTAAGTCCGCTGCTAGACATAGGGTCGCTATTCGTGGTTCAAAATTAGACCCTACTGCCCATCTCTTAGATTCTGACCATTTCTATCCTCCTACAACATCGACGGGAAGAAACGTAGACACCACACTGCATTCCAACAGCAAGCAGCATGAAAATGATTTCGTAATAGGCTTAAATAATTTTAGTAGATCAGCATATTATCGCTGCATTCTGCAATATGACGGAGGCATACGGCACGGCGCAACCTGTCGCCCGCTCTTGTAGCTTTTACTAAAATCTAAGTTCAAAAACGAAGGTTTCCTTGAGACGTCCCTGTGGAAATTTTAAGCTTGCATTTATGTCAGTTTATTTTTCGAGTGCTAGGTAATTTTAACGTTGTTTATTTCTGTTACTCAAATAAGCGTGAAGAAATTATGGAAAGTTAGGCCAGGCGTGCGTTCGCTTTCCCTCATTGTAACAACAAACAAACCGAACATGAATTTTCAAGAAAAGGCTAGAAAGAAAACAGATCAAAGATATGAAAGAGTTTGATAAAATCGCACTAAAACAACGTTTTCGATGCGAAACGTAAAATTATCTCATAAATTTGGTTACACAAAATATTATTTTTAAGGCGTATAATTCCCTTTGTATTTGAGTATTTGAATTTGTTTTCTTGTTTATTTATATTATTTTAAGAAATTTCATTTTATATTATACATTAAAAATCAGTTATTACTTATAGGTATACGTCGTCGTCAATTCATTATTGTCCCACTGCTGGGCACGGGTCTTCTCTCAGAATAAGAGAGTTTAGGCCATAGTCAACCGCGCTGGCCAAGTGCGAATTGGTGGACTTCACACACCTCCGAGAACTTTTTTTTTCTGTAAAGAACTCTCGGGTATGTAGGTTTCCTCACAATGTTTTCCTTCACCGAAAAGCAGCGATAATTAATGTATAATACGCACATTAATCAGTGGTGCGTGCCTGGGTTTGAACCTCGGATCTCCCGATTGAGAGGGCGAGTTTCAACCATTAGGCTATCACTGCTCCAATATAGGTATACAATTGTGTCTAATCATACTTACAATATTAATTAGCGATTAGTTACTATTAAAACTAAAACCAAAACTCTATGGTATACATTTTCTCTTCTTTTTATATAGAAAGATTATGCATATAATAATCTTAACAAAATATACATTATGTCACTAATACGTTAATTGAAACTTACCTTTGACTTATGATACGTTTAAAAACAAAGTTTGGGAAATAATAAATATATTAGCCTCTTTAAAAACCTATAAGACGCCAATGAAACAATAACCCGAAGGACGGCAGACGCAAACAAATGACGGCGGGCGGCGGCCCGCGGCGATCCCTCAACGTCATATCGCCGAGATAAAACTCCATTTTGTAATATCTCCTCAGATTTATGATGCCCCGGCATTACCACACACTTAACTCGATTATTTAACGCCCTTCTTACTCGGCAATCACTTTCGTCAGCCGTATGATCATTTATTTCCGCGCCCCCGCCAACAGTGTGGCCCTCGGAAATTTTTTAATGTCTCCAGTTTTTGACACTCCATATTTCCGTTTTACTTCCAAGTGAGGAATTGAGCTAAGTTAAAAAGATAGATGTACATAACACAATTCGGTAGTATGGTATGTCGGTACCGTTATATATTATAACACTCACTGTCCAAATATTTTTTGCGAATTACGACTTTAAAGGAAAAATAAGCATTCAATCTATCTGCTAGTAAAAGACCCTAAAAAGGATTAAAGTTTCAGCAAAATCAGAGGTTCCCAAACTCTTTTTTTACTGCGATCATTTTAGGAATTTCGATGTTTTTACGCTAATCGTCTACTGATCTTAGACCGAAATAACTGCCAGTTTTAGTACTAGCCTAGTAACAGGTTACCAGAAAGTTTATACAATTGTATAAGAAAAAATAACAAATCCACAACATTACAATAAAAATAAATTAAAAGAGAAGGATGTGCTTGTTTTCTTGAGCAGAACTTCTCAAAACAAGGCGTCAGTTTGGAAGTTACTACTCTTATTTCTTTCACTACGTCTTTTTTTAACCTATACTTGACTGACTCGATCGTATTAATACGCGATGTCTTTGGAAAGACGCTACGACGCTCTAGATTGTTTCAACGCACACTTTGGGAAGCCCTGACCTAAGGTATTTCTAAAATGTCGCCATCGAGGGCTAAAACAGAATGGTTCGTATAGGTGTACTGCTACACCACTCATCACACCCAAGCAATATACCAACGCTAAAAAAAATACAGAGACAAGAACCATTACCATATATAAAGGTAACAAGTACTACCATATATAAAAGTAACCAGAAATAACACACCGTCAGAATGTTGCGAACCGATCATTTCCCAGAACGAGTGTTATTCAGACCAAATTCCTGGTATCCTGGAAAATTCATTCAAATCAAGTCACAATGAAAACATTTCCTAGTTCCCTGAGAAACATTGAAAGGCAAATTCTCTTTTACAACATTGTACAATATAATCACACATAATTCTGGTACATTATATCTGTCCCAGTAAACAAAGTTTCACGCATGCTAAATATAGCTACCAAGTCATGTTATATGTGAATAAATAGCTAAGTTTTAGACAATAATCAATGGTAAGTTTTGTCTTATTTGTGGAACACTTGGTCGTGAAGAGACGGCAACAAATTAGTTTGTTTGCGTTTAGACATACCTGAGGACAAAACGTACACGACAGGTAAAAATTACTAAGTAATTTTCCTTATAATTTTATTGATTTTTCCATGTGATTGATGTAGCAATCCAACAGTCCAATTGATTGTAAAAGGTCACTGCAGCCAATGACCTATTATAACCAACTTCATATAGAATAGGGGTTCCGTATGTGGTAACTTGGTGTCCACGAATTCGCACTTGGCCAGCCCGGTGGGCAATGGCCTATAACTCTCTCATTCTGAGAGAAGACCCGTGCCCAGCAGTAGGACAATAATGGATTGACGACACATGAGGTAAATTACAATTGCGTTGCCATACCCGAAGTCTTAGATGGTCGGTCGTACATACGAGTGGTATGAAAGTGAGTCGGCATCACCTTGCCACCGAAACGCAAGAACTGCTTCACTAGAACGGTGTAGCGGTGGTATTACCCCGGTCGAAGCATGCTTGAAGTTGACCTACCACCTTTCGAATACTTACAGTTTACACATCACAGTATTGCACACACCCGATAAATAGACTTCGTAGATACGTGTTACATAACTCCAACACTGATGCACAGCCCTAGTGCATCGCGACCCAGCCAGCAACTCGAGGAGCTGACGCAGCACCTCAAACGTTCCCACATATCGTGAGAATCCACGGCATTCCGAGATCTCACATGGACTCGGTCTCGCCCCTTTAGTTTTAAGTTAAAATGTAGTTGTCATTTTTAGTCTAAATTAAATAATAAGTATGGTTTTGCGTTTCTCTGCGACCTCCGGCAGCGACAAACATAACTTACGGCATAATTTATGCACATTTATTATGTAAACAATAATATATGTATTGATTCAGATGCCTGTCACTAGATGAAGCCTTCAGCCGCATAAGAGCGCGACAAGCCGCGTTATAAATGGTGGAATCGCAAAGACTTAGCGAATGATTAATCAACGTCGAGGGATGACGACGTGTCGCCTACATTTATTATTGTCTCAGCTAAACCTGAGCTTTTTATTTGCTTTATTAATAGTCTTAATACTTCACGGGTACTGAAAATGCAAATATTAATATGAGTACTGGGTGGCTTAATAGCTCAGCCTTTCGATCAAGAGCCCAAGGTTCAATATTGTAGAACGATGTGAGTATCTATATATTACTACGTGAAACAAAAACTTGTGGTGCATTTTTAAGTAAAATGGCGCTGACGGATTAGTATGAAATTTTTGACGCTTATAGTGGACGGAGAGCAGGTGTGCAGAATGTTAATATTTTTTTCAAATAACGCATATATGAAACACAAAATCAACTAAAAGCATAACACACACTACCGTGAATTTGTCACGAACACATACATAACAAACGAAATAGAACATTCAATATCTTACTATGAAAACACTTAACGATAAAAAAAATTTTAAACAAAAAATACAACCGACTTCCATGCCACATAAAAGTAAAAAATAATTTAAATACATGTTGGTTTAGAGCAAACACAGTACTTAGTACATAGTCCCGAAGTCGGCGCTCACCATATTTTGCTGGATCATGACGAAACTACATGTATCTTATATGAGCGCCGTATAAACACTGCGACTTGTCCCCAGTCACGCTCGAGCCCGTTCAAGGCTTTTCCGGGCATTCTAGATTACTAGTGGATTTGCAAGGTTCTATTGGTAAGATTCTTTTTAACTGTGACATCAGTATTGTTGAGTTATAGCTATAAGAACTGTCATTAAGCTAGAAGCTAAAATTTTGGAAATATAAGTGCTTTTCATATAAAACTGACAAAATAGTTAGGGGAATTCTTGTTTTCGACTACACAGCCACCTATAGGGACACCTATATCTGAGAACCATTCTAGTAGTACCATAGACGAAAAAAACACGTTATCAATATCTATAAAGTCGTTTAACAAGAAAAGAACAGTAAGTTTATGTACTAAAAAAATTTTTAAACAAAAAATACAACCGACTTCCATGCCACATAAAAGTAAAAAATAATTTAAATACATGTTGGTTTAGAGCAAACACAGTTCTTAGTACATAGTCCCGAAGTCGGCGCTTACCATATTTTGCTGGATCATGACGAAACTACATGTATCTTATATGAGCGCCGACTTCGGGACTATGTACTAAGAACTGTGTTTGCTCTAAACCAACATGTATTTAAATTATTTTTTACTTTTATGTGGCATGGAAGTCGGTTGTATTTTTTGTTTAAAAATTTTTTTTTCACGCTTTTCAGTCACGATAAAATCAGTTATGGCTGTTGCTAGTCGTCCGCTAACCGGATGAATAAAATTAATTATTCGTCCGATTTTCGGATGAATAAAATTATGTGCTGACGTCATCATATAAAAATAGACTTCTTTGACACAACCGGTCGGGGGCGCTACCGCGCCCCCTCCCTTAGATTCTGAATTGGAAAAATCTGTTCGAACCTAACCTAACCGAATAAAACAACTTTTTCTGAGTAAACATTTATTTAAAGAATAGACCTATAATTATCAATATTTAAAGTAGAAAAAGTAATATAAACCTTATAACTAAGAGTATAATTCAACTTATACTGATAAAAATAACCCATCCAATTTAAAAAGGTTGGTAAGTACTCTTGCATCTTTCAGGTAATTGTATTCAAAGTGGAATTTTTGATCATAATTATATCCTCTCCGAAACTCATTGTTGGTGTTGTGAACAACAATATTATGTATACGTAAGCACAATATGGCCGATGCCTACGGTTTAAACTTGAAGGACCCCAGCATTATCAGGGTTGAGGAGTTGAAGGTCAAAATTATCATGTCATATCTTTGCTTAGTAATCTCATTACATATACGTAAGCACCATATGGCCGATGCTTATGGTTTAAACTTGCAGTACCCTGCATCATCAGGGTTGAGGAGTTGAAGGTCAATTTTCTTATCATACGTCTTTGCTTTGTAAATATATTACATATCCATAAGTATCAAATGGCCAACGCCTATGGTTTAAGCCTGAAGTACCCCTGCATCATCAGGGCCGAAGAGTTGAAGGTCAAAATTATCATGTCATATCTTTTCTATGTAATCTCATCGCATGCACGTAAGCAACAGATCCCCAACTTCTATGGCTTGGGCTTACAGTACCCCTGCATCATCAGAGTTGAGGAGTTGAAGGTCAAATTTTTCATCTTTTATCTTTGCTTAGTAATCTTATCAGATATACGTAGCGATCATGTAGCTAACGCCTATAGTTTAGGCTTGAAGCACCCCAACATCATCAGGATTGAGGAGTTGAAGGTCCAATTTTCCACTGTATACAACTATTTTTTTAATGTTCTACCTTACATTTTTTAAATATCATTTTGAATGCGTAAGGATGAAATAGCTAAGTTTTATGGCTTAGGCATTCAATACCCCTGCATCATCAGGATTGAGGAGTTGAAGATCCAATTTTTCGTCGTATACCTTTGCTTAGCAATGTTATTACAAATCCGTGAGCAACAAATGTCTAACGTTTATGGTTTAAGCCTGCAGTACCCCTGCATCATCAGGGTTGAGGAGTTGAAGGTCAAATTTGTCATCGTCCATCTTTGCTTTGCTATCTTATTATATATCCGAAGGCACTAAATGGCCATCACCTACGGCTTGGGCTTACAGCACCCTGCATCATCAGGGTTGAGGAGTTGAAGGTCATTTTTTTTATAATATGTCTTTGCTTAGTATTGTTATAACATACCCATAAGCACCAAATGGTCAACCCCAATGGTTTAGGCTTGAAGCACCCCTGCATCATCAGGATTGAGGAGTTGAAGGTCAAATTTTTCATCACATGTCTCTGCTTAGTAGTCTTGTTACATATATGTAAGCACCAAATAGCTAATGTTATAGTTTAGGATAGCTGTAATCCTGCATCATCAGGATCGAAGAGTTGAAGGTCAAATTTTTCGTCAACCTATATAAGCATAGATATATAATACATATTCCAAGTTTCATAAGAATCGATTCGGCAGAAGCCGAGTTATCTCAAATTATCCAAAAAACTCGAGGAGTGGTGGTGGTTTCCACCCCATAACTCAAAGAGTTAAGCATCACAGCATACCCATGTCCAAGAGAAAAAGTTGCGTGACGAAATTTCCTATCAAATGAAAGAAAGAAAATGGAAATCGGTTTATAAACACCCAAGTTATTCAAGATTTTAAGAAACCGACATTTTCCAATTTTCCGGGAAAACCGCTGGAAGGTTTTCATTTTCCTCAATATGGGACTGCCTGTGAAACTAGTCGCATACAATGTCGTATGAATCGTGTCGGTAGGTCGACGATTTCTAGCCATTTCGCCCGAACATACATAAAAAAAAAAAAAAAAAAAAAAAAAAAAAAAAAATATACGTGACGAATAGATAACCTCTTTCCTTTGGGAAGTCGGTTAAAAATGTCAGATGCCTTTGTCAAAATACCGCTATTGCTTTTAAATGCGGCTTAGCTAATTCTTAAACTTCTTTTTATATTTTAACGGGCGCGTTTCAAATTACTTGAAAATGATTACATTTTATTCGAATTTGTGAAATATTCGTACTACTTTGGACATTATGAAGTTTATTTTTTAAATTTAAATTACGGTCGAATTTCGACCGACGCGACGGGTGACTAGTTCAAAATTAATAGCTATATTTTGATGAAATAAACGTCGTGAGGAAACTATCACATCAGAGACTTCTTTAAAAAAAGTACGGAATGTTGAAAAGTTTATCAAATAGTCTACCAATCCGTAGTTGGCCAACGCGGCGGATTATAGCCTAACTCTCTTATTCCAAGAAAAGTAGTAGTACCGTCAGTACCGCCATTTTAGTCGGTCAATTTGTTAAAATTAGTAACATCGTTGTATTATTTGTTAACTTATTTTTAATCGTTTGGTTATAAAATCTTATTACAAGTCCATGAAACTTACATTGAATTGTTATTGTTATTGTAAATTATAAAAGTCTATCATTATGAAACGCTATGATAGTTAAGATATTGGACGATAAAAACTGTTTGATTTCACAATCCTTTAACTTTCATGGCTAACAAATAAACAATTTTCATATAACTAGAATAAATTTCCTACTAGCAAAAAAACTTCTTCATACAGGTTTATAGTTGTTATGAAAGAATTGTATGTTGACCAACAAAGCAACGGCAATAGAACAAAATGCATTTGGAAAGCGAATGCGTTGAAAAACTCATACGGACCGAACGAAATCCGTCATTAAGGCGTAATTGCACGAATATTAACAAAGCGAGAGGAACTTTTGGTCTGCAGCAGCGAAAAGCCGAAATGAAACGAGTTTCCAGCTTTTTAAAGCAGAGAGCGCGTGCTGAAGAGGCGGCGGCCCACGTATTGTTATTGTACACGGCGGAATTAAAAGTTTTATTATTACAGGAAGCACCGGCTAACCCGCCATATGTCTAGTCACTATATTGTTCTACTATTTAGTTCCTAAGTCAATCAGATAATTAACATTCTATTAGTAACAACTTGCAGTAACTTTTTACATAACGGCGTCATTCGTACGTTTGCAAGGTTTAATTCAATCCACCAGATTTAATACAAAAATATTTTATAATCAATAAAAACTTTTAAAACCGTAAAATTATTTAAACCTCGTTTTGATCATACGAGTACTACAAAACTGAAGCTATGCGGTATTAAAATTATTGGCTTACTACAAGTCGCAAACAAAGGTGGAGTGGTACCGAACCATTCATTTGAGAGTTTAACCAAGTTGCACTTTTATATTTTTGGTATTTGTTATACCTACTATTACTATATTACCAACATACTATAGAAAGTTATCAATAACGGTTCAAGAGATTGATAGACAGATAACAGACGCTTCGTTGGGTTCATTCTTTACCCGTTAGGTTAGGAAGAAACCCTTAAAGAAGAAAAATAAAAAAGGAATTATAGCCAGAAACGTTGATAATGAGGACGTACGGAGGGCAAAGTAACTAACTAGATATAAATATTTCGCTGCTGACACCATCAGAACTGAAACTTTTAGGCTAAAGCAAATCAGAAATAGTCGGACATTGTAGCACATCTGGATTGGACATTTACAAGCATAGAACTGAAGTCAAGTTGGTAGATAAATAATATTTAGGTAAAACGTTGGGTACGTTTTCCAAGTATTCCAAGTCTAAATATTAATACTTGTATGAATAATTTGTCTAAAAAACAGACAATACCAAACTATTTTATACCTACAAATTATCTAGAATACTCAGAATCATATATTTAAAACTTGCTCTACAAAATTTTGCCATGCATTGCAACTTTGCAAGCGTTTCCTGCGATGAGAATTTTAAGGACTTACTAAACGGAATGTGCCGTTTATAAACCTTTGCATTCGCATGACGTCGTGAAGCTCTTGGATATATTTTATTTGTAGCTGAAATATCATAACAGATAAAGTGAAATGTGTGAGCTATAGATTATTTGATATAGACCAGGCCTTTTGTAATACTTAATGTTTACAAATACGTAGCGACTTCCCAAAACTCATCAAGAGATGGCGCGACTTTTCTGAATCACGCTATGAAGGTTTTTTTATCATCTTGCTTCATCTTCAAGAAAAAATTCCCAACACAGTCGCCCAAGCCCTATCTGTGGCGAGAGAATATTGTACCTCCTTACTATAGTTAACAAGAATAAAAAGTACCTGCTTCGAAACAACCGGTGGTACAAAGTTAATGCGCAGTAGTTTTTAAGCTAACGTTGTAGGATGGATTACAAAGTAACACCTTATTATAAGTATATTCCGTAATTATATATTAACTAAGTAAACACTTATAGGCCTACAACTTGTGTTGCTTGTATACAAAATAAATAAATTTCGTGTTACAAATATGTGGATATTTTATCATCAATCCCTTACACCAAAGAATTCCACTTTAAAGTTTAAACAGGCGTAAGTAGAAGAGTACATAGAGGATATTGTAAGTATCAAGCAGCCGCCGGCCGCCGCTCGCCGCTCTCGTGAATAATTCACACCCCGGGCAGGTTACGTGTACACCAGGCAACATATTTAAAACACTGCTACGAGTAACTTAAGACTATCACCAGTGACCGGAGTCATTCGGAAAAGATTGTTTACATTTTTGCCCATAATTGTAATAGTATATTGCAATTTTGTGCGAACGATTCCAGTCGTGCGTTCGTTTGGAGTCCCTTTTTAGCGCTGAGGACGGCCACCGGGGGGGTTTTAGTGCGATAAAAATCCCACATAACCAGGCGTCGCTTACCTTTTGAAGGTTTACCCCTCGAAAACAAAAAAAGGCTAAAGAGTCCCTACAAGTTTACTATGTTCCCAGAAAACAATAGTTGTTTAGGTTTCACCAAATATTGCAAAGTACCTACATTGCAACGTAAACGTAAATGTGCAACATATGTACATCGCTATATGGGCTGTAAGCGATGATTGTTTGACGAAACATAATATACTTGTTCTAAGGGCACAGTCGCAGGTATACGTAACTACTTTGCAAGTGAACAAGCTGTATTATGCAAGTACGTTTAAGACGTGTGAAAGTCTACTTCAGCAACTTTGTAACGTAGTTCTTCTTAAAATGTAACTTGTAACTTCAATGTAACTCTATCCTTCTTTTAGCGCGTTTGAGAAAATGATGAGAGTAATCAATGGTTTCTAAAATGTCGCAAATTTTGCAGAACGCTAACTAACTAACTACTAATAATATAGGAAAATGCTTAGTTGTTAATTGTTCAAAGTCTAAACTAATAGCACGCCAGAATTAATTTTGTGTCGTTACAACCAAAAAAAGTTAAAAGTATACCCTTCTTACATGTAGGTAGCATATATTTGTGACAGATGGGAAATCTAAATCAAAATCCTTCGGTAAAATAAATATAACTTCCAGAAATACCCATTATATTAATTAAAACATTTACAGCTCACAAGACGCGAAGATCCTGTGCTTCATTTAAGATCTTTATTACAGTCAGATAGTTGTACGAGTACGAGTTTATTGCATTTCCTCAAAACGATCATTGTTTATGTTTTCACCCGTAATTGCCAAGTACGTTGTAGAACCACTGTAGTTCGACCGGGGAAGAACACCGCCACACCTATTTCTAGCGTGAAGCATCTTTTCCGTTTCGATGGAAGGGTGTGGTTTCCGGCACACTTTTATGTTAGGCGACCATCTTAGTCCTCGGAAGCAGCAGCGCATCTGTGATTGAATTCAGATAGATCCCATGTTCTGTATGAAGTTGATTACAGATGTCCATGAGCTACAGTGACCACTTACCATCAGGTGAACTGCATGCTCGTTTGCTACTTCAGTCAGATAAAAAAAAGTACGTCACAGGGTGTGTCGGAAAATAATTTGTAAACGTGCATTGAATAAGCTAAAACTTAAACCATGATCGATTTAAAGCATGCACGCTTTCTACACTCATAGCCCCACACTAGGATTTCTCCGTGTCGTGGGTACCATGGACACACGCAAGACTAATACACAAACACCCAGACCCACAACATGAATCTAAAATCATCATTCAGAAACCTGTCTGGCCGGGACCCATTGCGTCGTCCCCGTACACAACTTGTACTTAGAACATTAACATTTAGGGAATTTATCACAGTTCCCGATGTCCAGCTCTTGGAAATATCGTTCATAGTTAAACTACTACTGATACGTTACTTTTAAAGTAACGAAAACCTAAAGACTCCAGTGTAATTATGTTAGAATGTACGTTAGAATTTGTACTATCCTAACAATTAATTGCAGTCTGGTAAATATTAATATATTTTTAGCTTCCTGGACCATTAAAACAGTGTAAAAAGTCTTGTAACCACACTAACAGAGCCATTTGCTATTAATCCTTTGCGCAACTTTATCGAGTTCTCCGAATAAACGCTGGGAATATCAGCGTAGTTTTTATTTAAACTGATTCTTTCCGTGATTCGGAAGCTGTGAGGCGATTTCCAGTTGAATTCCTCAGTCGGTGGATCGTTTTCATTCCTCTCGGCAGTTCGCTGGCGCTTGGCACCGTTCCACATAACCGTTTATTGAGACAAATTGTTTTTACAATTTCTCTTCAACTGTGATTGTGAATTTAAAGTAGGAGATTAATAGCTACAGCTTCATTATTTAGTTGTCTTCTTGTGCTTTTGCTTGCTAAGTAGTCGTTTGTGGGCAACGGCTCAAACTGTTATTGCTAAAATGCTTAGTTTATATTGCGTTAACGATGAACATCAGAAATATTCTGTGAGACCCTATTTCAAAACCCATTTATTTAAAATGTTTTAAATATATAATCCTACTAGTGACATGATTAAAAATTGATCGCAACACGATACTGAACTAAATAAAGGGTTAATTCTTAGTAACGAGTATATTCCGTTAATCGTAACTTTAACCGTGTTAGGAGACTATATTCAACTGGCTATAATCTGATAAAGCCCTTATCAGCAGACAAACACAAACAGAACGGAAGCGTAGCTTATTACAAAAACTTAATTTAAAAAACTCAGAACGCCTGAAAACACCGTTTTGTAAGAATTTTACGTGCTTTGACTGCGGCGGCAACATTGAAACATAATGTCTTTTTATCTTTTTACGCCTCGTACTAACAATTTGATACATTATCTCCTCTGAAGGGTAAGCGAAGGCGTACCCTTCAGAGATATTCAAGACACCATCCACCATTTCAAGACATCGACCATTTTTTGTACTTTACAGATATAGAATAATTTATATAACTACCGAGCGTATTATTTACCTGCAGAAGCAGACATATCGATACTCCTAGTTTAAGCGACAAGGACCATTTAACATCAACTGTCAAGAACGCTCTCTGTAACAAAAAATTGAGCGGCATCGAAAACTATCTAACACTTTAAACTGTCTCGTATTCTATTCAGTGGGCCGTGGCATTTGTGAAGTTTTATCTGGCGTCAGGGCGAGTTATCCGGTTCAGTCGCTCAGTCACATCGGGCGCGTCTCCTGAATGCACTAGACTGCTGGCATGCAGCCACGCCGTCCCGCACCCCGCGCCCCGCCCTGCACCCCTCTGCTTACTGACATAGATTTTTCAAGGGCTCGGGAAATGTTTATTAATTGTGTGATATGTATGTCGGCGGGACACCGTGTAACTATGAAAAACACGTTGACGAAAATAATTATTTTAGTTACTCTAAAAATCGAAAATTGTTTGTTTAGTAAATTAGCAATATTTAGTGATTTTTAATGATGTTAATTTAGTTTACCCTCCATAAATTTGTTACTGTCACCTCACTCAACTTTATTATAAAAAGGCGAGCGCCTGCCGGTAGAAAGAGATTCTTGTTTAACCGTCGAAGCGATCAGACCTCCTCAAGTACATCAAATAAATCGAAGAAGTTTACTCCTCTGTTTTACTTGATATCTTCAAGAATGGACAGTAATGAAGACCCTGACCTTCCTGACGTCACAACCACTTCGTTATGTATGAGTAAACGAATGAAAAGTTGTATGAATTAATGTTTAAATATCTCATAGGTATTGAAATAAAGATGAAATGCTATTAAATGTTTTTATCTTAAAGATCATATTTAAATAAAATAACTTCACTTTTGGTCATGAAAGCATTCAATTAAAATTGTTTAGAAAAATTGGCATAAAATCGCTATTATCTCTACATACACCTTAACAAAAATAGAAAATGAGCTCACAATAATTATCATCATCATCTTTTGTAAATATCCATCCATCCATCCATCAGCCTTTTGATGTCCACTGCTAAACATAGGCCTCCCCTAAATGGCGCCACTCCAACCGGTCCTGTGCCCTCTGAATCCAACGGTTTCCTGCTGTCTTCTTCAGGTCATCGATCCATCTGGTAGGGGGGCGACCTGTACTCCTTTTGCCTAAACGTGGTCGCCACTCGAGGACCTTCCTTCCCCATCGGTTATCGGTCCTGCGAGCGATGTGGCCGGCCCATTGCCACTTCAGTCTACTGATTTTGAGAGCTATGTCGGCAAGCTTCGTACGTCTACGGATTTCATCGTTGCGAATCATGTCTCGTAGCGAAATTCCGAGCATAACCCTATCCATAGCACGCTGAGCGACCCTGAGCCTCCGAATGAGGCCTACGGTGAAGGACCACGTTTCGGCGCCGTAGGTCATCACTGGCAACACACATTGCTTGAATAACTTCGACTTCAGGCACTGAGGAATTTTGGACGAGAAGATACTACGTAATTTCCCGAACGCAGCCCAGCCGAGTTGGATTCTTCGAGTGACCTCCCTCTCAAAGTTGGACTTACCCATCCGGATCGTTTGTCCCAGGTAAATGTACTCGTCGACAACTTCGAGAGGAGTGCCGTCAACAACTACCGGTACGGGTGTGACATGGACATTAGACATGATTTTCGTCTTGTCCATGTTCATTTTAAGACCCACCCGTTGTGAGGCACTGTTGAGGTCGCCTAGCATTGTGCTGCGGTCCGTCAGTTGTAAATATACTCGTAGTAATAGTTCAACTCCGAGAGTAACATAATCGTAATGATTTAAAATTTAAATCGTGATCAGAAGTAAAACTTTATAATTCAACTCATATGAGCTGCTCACGGCATTTATATGCTCACATATGACTAGGTTTGTCTACTCGACAAATCAATAACCGAACATTTAAATAACCAAATGCTCACTGCATCGAATCGTTAAATGCAAGAATCTTTTTCTTAGCAACCGCCACAACTTCAGTCGGTGCAACTTTTGCGAAGAACTTTTATTTGGTTGTCTTAATTCACGTTGAATGCGATCGTTCCTGCTCCGTGGCGGCTGTTGGCTCGGCTCCATGAACCTTATTGAGACAAATTGTTCTTCAACGGCTTTTTGCAATACCGAATATTAATTATGAACAAATCATGATGTCAAACCTTTGCACTGTTGTTTTAAAACTTTGTAAGTGTTATTTAAGGTTATTTAAGTTCAATTAGATTCTTAACGGCAATTTAATAGTAAGCAGGCTACTTAAAGGTGTGTGATTCACATTCATATAAGACACTCAACTTAGTCTTAGAAAGGTCCTCGAGTGGCGACCACGTTTAGGCAAAAGGAGTACAAGTCGCTCCCCACCAGGTGGACCGATGACCTGAGGAAGACAGCGGGAAACCGTTGGATTCAGAGGGCACAGGACCGGCTGGAGTGGCGCCATTTAGGGGAGACCTACGTCCAGCAGTGGACATCAAAGAGCTGATGGATGGGAACTTAGTCTTCAGGAGTAACGAGGCTATGATTGAGCTGTGATAGAACCGCTATACTACATCCTATATGATTTTGAATATAAATTTCTATGAACGGCAGTGACCAATTATTAGGTGGACTGCATACCTGTTTGCTACTTCCGTTATTTAAAAAATATTGTCACTGCCGTCTGCAGGGATCTATAATAATCAACCCCGTATAGAATTGAGGTCCTAACTATGAACAACTATAGTAGTTACCCCTGAAGGCTATTAAATCAATATATTTGTATGTTTGTGGCTCATACTACATATACAACACACACATACTACAAATGTTCTGACACCTGATGGTTGCTCAGATCAGTCTAAAATTGCGTTTCCGAAAGCCGACGCCATAAAGTTATCTGAGCGCTCCAAGTTATGCTTGTTTAAACTAGCAAATTAATTCTGTGCTACTCACTTCTCCAGTCTAAAACTGGAATCTGTAATAACAAGAACATTAAGAGAGCTGCATTGGTCAGCAATATGAGGAGTTCCTTCAGAAACTCACAAACTGTTTTGCAGTATCAATAGGTATACTATATATGTACAATATAGGTAATACGTCAATGGAATCAAAACAACTATGTTACTTATGTTGTTTCCATAAATTATAATATATTTTGTAAGTAAAATTTTAATAGCACCGTCCATCGTAGCTAAATATACATGGGAAAAGGTACGCAAATAATACTCCTACGCTTTATAGTAAAATTCCAAACGTCGCGTAGCTTTCAAAAATATGCTCGTTAGACTACTTCGTAAAAAATAATATTGCAGAATGAATAATGTAGACGATAAGCACGTTGGTTCAAATTGTTAGACATAGATTGTACCAGAATACTGTAGGTGTAACGATTTTGCTAAAACAAGAGAATTTGACCTGGTTTATTTAATTCTACTATCTAGTCTAAAAAAAATAAAATGTAAAACTGCGTCGTTAATCCGCCGTAAGCCGAACATCAGTGCGCATAAATAAATAAATGGCACGATAAATAAGGAGATAACGCCTGAGGTCGCCATACATTTATTTGTTTAATCTAAATGCTAATTGTCCGCATCGGAGCCGGCGACCGGACCTACATAGAGCAGAATATTCCGTATGTTTACTTCATTTACTAACAAGAATCTGTAACACAATATTTGCGATGAATCAAATCAAATTGGTTAACGACTGCTTTTCTATTCTATGTTTAGATATCTGTTACTAACTCTTAAATCAACGTTTTTATGCATTACATATAAGAAAGGTTGAAGTTTATTATATAAAATCAAGCATAACACTCAACGACAGACGGGCAGAGACAGATCAAATTTTGTATAAAATTATAAACGCTTATATAGATGCCCCTCTATATAAGCGTTTATAATTTACAAGGATTACACATTCAAATACGCATAGTATTTGAGTGTGTAATCCTTGCTGTAGACTGTTGTTACACTCTTCTTAATAAACCTAAACATTCCAGCAACAAATATCGGTCATGTAGCTGTTATAATAAACGTCGAAGCGTCGACACGCGTATTCCCTATATAAATAAATAAAGAGTTAAAACTGTTGTTCTACCCATGAGTTTGCGCTATCATTGTCTTACGGTTCTTCTTTAACTGTGTGTCTCGGTTAATGAGGGTAAAGGTGAACCGCGGAGCGCTGGACGCGCCGCGGTCACTTAAACGTTCGCTTTTTGCTCCATTTTGTTGCACTTACAGAGAACCGGGCGGAAAACTAGCATCTTAAGTGGTAGGAAGTCGTTTTAAAGTTTAACATATAAAGAGTTACTCGTTACTACAAACAGAATCGAGAGTACGTTAAAAGTTTTTGCTGGTTTTGATCCGTTTGTCACGTAACCTATCACGATAAAACTGTGGCAACAAATAGAACAGTAAAATGAAGCTTTCTACATTCATAGCCCTACAATACAATCCCTTGTTGTGGATGGTATGGTGGAAACAAATACAAACATACACAAATATAAGTATACAATACCTTTTTTTTTGGTACGGAAAGGAAACCTTCAAAAGGTACACCGAAGTCTTGGGAGAGACTCCGGGTTATGTGGGATTTTTACCCACTAAAACCTCCTCGGTGGCCTTCCTCAGCGCTTGTAGTAGGGGAATCGGAAACTCCAACGGAACGAACCGGTGTCCCCTAGCGCAGCGCCCCTCACGGGCTCATCTGTTGGGGGACGTGCACGCCTTCACCATCCGGTGCTTACGGCGAGATTCAACGACACATCCCGCTGTCCTTCTCGGGTTGCTTGCTGGACGGTTCGAGCTCCCACTGTAGCCGTCCGCAACCCCAGAGGCCCTATTAGTCGCCTCTTACGACAGGCAGGGGATACCGTAGCCGTATTCTACTCCCCGACTACAGGGTGAAGTATACAATACCTAGAATCTGACTAAACATATAAAATACATCTTTTGGACATCTATCTTTCCGGGAATCGTACTCTAGAGCACATACACAGTAGTTCGACCGGGGCAGTACGACCGCCACACCTATTTCTAGCGTAAAGCATTTCTTGCGTTTCGATGGAAGGGTGTGGGGCCGGCACACTTTTATGTTAGGCGACCATCATAGTCCTCGGGAGTAGCAACGCTGGGATAGACTCCTGATGGAACTCATGTTCTGTATGAATTCGATTACAGACGTCAATGGACGGCAGTGACTAGTTACCATCAGGTCTTGCATACTCGTTTGCTACTTCAGTTAAATTTAAAAAAAAAACAGACATACATGCCGGTAAGCGCTGCCACGCAAGTCGTGCAATCGTGATTGACACTATTAAATCACTAGGTTTTTTTTAATAATGAGTTTTTAATCATAAGAGATTAATCGTATATAATAAACAGTTTCTCCTATTTTTTTCCCAAATAATCTACAATAGCATATATCGAGAGGCAAATGTAAAACAGTAGCGCTTTGCATCTTCGTAAACCGGGCGCGCATTAAATCGACCGATCAGTGGCTCCGCTCGACACTGCTCGATGCGAAACACTCAAACGCAACCGTTTCAATTAACACGATTACTTCGCCACTCTGTACATTGAATTTTAATCACTTTACGCAGCCAACATTCAACTCATTTACGAGTCACAGTTTAAATTTACTGTTTAAAGATTTACATTTCGGACTATTCAAATATACTTTGAGAATGTTGCACTGTGACGTTTGCTTAAATGGTGGAGGAGGTCAAATGTATAGTTCTATGGGTACATATATTTCCATCCATTGGTAGTTATCATATCTGGAGATCGGGAGGAAAAACGATAGAAGACCGAAGAGGAATGACGCGAGGCGGATTACAGGTAGATTGTTGGTTATGAAAACTAAAATAGAACGACTTGTGTGACACTTTAACTTATATCTGCCACATTTGATGTAGCTATGCAGGCTAACATTAATATTATGATTAAATAAGTATGATAATACTATCGCTGTGGGATAGTAAGTTCCACAACAATTAAACATTTTCTAAAATGATAATGATTTCTAAAATTTATAAAATGATAGTTGACAAGACCAGGTGGACTGCAAACGAGCTTGCAGTCCACCTGGTCTGGTTATAGGTATCTGTAATCAACCTAGATGACATCGGTCTAGTACAGGGTTTCGCAAAGTGGGGTACGCCAGCCCCCAGAGGTTCGCCATTCGATGGCAGGGGGCTCGCGACAAGATTTACGTAATAAAAATAGATTTTTTTCTAAAAATGGTTTCCATTTGTGACAACAAACAAGCACATCAACTTCAACAGTCAATTTTACTGTTTCCTTTATGGGGGGATAGAGTGGATTTAATTAGTTAAGTTAAGGGGGTTCGCTGTCACTTGAAAACTTAAACAGGGGTACGTGAAGCCGAAAGCTTGAGGAACCCTGATCTAGTACAAATGAATGCATACTCATACGTATGCAAAATAATTCGTGGAAGCATAACATAGCACACGCATTAGCAGAGAAAATATTTGTTTAGAGCTAATCAACATACGATCCTTCCTCGTGTGTATTTATCGCGCCCCGTCACGCGGAAAGATAACAATAATATCGCATCCTGTTATGCAGCGGAGTCTGCCGTATCCTGTGTCGTATTGTGAAAAGATAGTATACCTATAGATGCCTACAATATATACGAAGTACTGAAGGATAAGCGGTGAATGGTGAAGCCTAGTGGTGTGCACACTTATCATTTGATCGGCACTAGTAAACCCGTTTTAGATTCGAATCCCAAATATTTCTTATTAAGTATACAATTATCCCTAATACTCATAAAATATGTATATGTTTGAAAGATTATAAATTACTCCTGGGTTTACTTTAACAGAGCTCTCTTCTCAAAGAAATCCGTACAGAGAAACATGAATGGATTAAGCCTAAGAACAACAACCTATTTTTAGCAATTTTTCGACTTTCAACAAGACCCCCATGTTATAGTGCTTTTTTTTTGTTTTCGAGGGGGAAACCTTCAAAAGGTACCCGACGCCGTGGGAGCGACGCAGGATTATGTGGGATTTATACCGCACTAAAACCCCCCCGGTGGCCGTCCTCGGCGCTGAAAAGGAGGACGAAACGACTTCAACCGGTATCCTCCGAGCGCGCTGCCCCATCGGGCTCCTCCCAGACGGCTGGGCCCACCGCTCCGTCTAGTCTTTACGACGGTATGCGACCACAAATACCGCCGTCCTTCCCGGGATTGCCTGACCGAACGGTTCGAGCTCCCACTCTAGCCGTCTGCAACCCCGGAAGCCCCTTTTAGTCGCTTCTTACGACAGGCAGGGGATACCGTAGCCCTATTCTGACCCCGAGGCTACAGGGACGATGTTATAGTGCTAAAGACCTCAGTAAAAGTTCATTTTACATATGTCAAGTTCGTGATATAAAATAACGTGCATTCGGATCGAAGAAGACAACTACGAGTCTAGTTGGTGTGGATTTCATTTAATCCTTCAGCAAATATTACGATACAATTTATGTAGGAGATGTATCGAGTCAAAGAACTCTTACTTTGCATTGTAGGAAATAACTTTAGTGCGAGATTAATCGTCCTCAAAACAATCATTATTTATATCTTCACAAATACAATGCAAAATAAATTGGCCATACCTTACAATAATGTTCGCTAACGCATTCAAAGATTGTTTGAAACGTACTACGTTTGTTTACCCGCGCTACGGATACTGGTTGCGTCAGAGTATGTCTCTGTATGAGTATGTATGTAAATTATATACATATAAATCTAATGCAGTCATCAACATTCAACATGCACAGTAAATTTGAAATACATATAATTTGTAAACATAGAGATATACTAAAATATATACCTATGGATATATGTATAAAAGGTTTCTTTTAGGTATTCCAGTACATAAAGTTGAAATTATATGAAAAGCTATAATATACGGTGGAGCTTAGAAAGTTCCGTCCGCAAATCGGTTCAGTGCGCCGTTACAGTTTTGTCGCAAGTTTTTGACAGTTCCGAAAGATTTCCGCGGCTTCAGACTACGAACGAGTTGTACCCACTGGTGGGGTCGATACTCACTGTGCCACGACATTATCTAGTTTTTACGCAAACAATATTTTGACAAATAAAAATAATGTGGAAAAATAATTTAATTTTGGAAATTGTGCGTTTTTACAAGCCTACATACATTCACATCGGTATTGATTGTTTCTAATATGTTACACTGTAATAAAACCCAAATTAAAAATAAATTTGAGAACTTTTCGTCGTATTGATAAATAAACAAATCACAATATCATAACATAGATATTATAACATACTTATATTTTACAATTTTACATGCTTCATTTTTTTAAACACTTAAGCATCGATTTTCGAATTATTCAAAGAACACCTTTTTGTGGAAAATAAGGTTTAACCTACATTAAAAATCGAGTTTACTGACATGGAATCAGATTTTTTACAATATCTTTACATTCTGACATTATGTATCTTAATATGGTCAATTATCTCAATAATTATGTTTTGTTTACCCTATTTGAATATAATTTTAATAAATAAGTATATTCGTTATACATTAAATATACAAAATATTAAATTTAGTATAACAAAAAATATCCTTTCTCGTTTTTTCTTTATATTAACTTTAATCATGCCAAATCTCAGAATTCTCTACGCACGGAGCATTATTAAAAATGGACCGTAATCCTTCGTTTCGCGATTGTATTCATTAAATAATTTTCACAAGTACTAGCCCTTTGCGTTGCTTGTTTGCAAGACAGTCAAACGCAGTTGAGATGTTTACATGCCACAACGTTTTTAATGATTATTAAATTGTTGCACAACAGTGCGCGCTCACCACACTCAACTCGATTTAGCAATGACAGCGCGAGTCTTTCGCAGGAGTTGTGAATAATTTCACAAATCCACTTCAATTCCTGTAAACTGTATTTCTAGAGTTGTTGATTAACTGCCGCTACTGCATGCACGACTACTTCTAACTCCGCGTTCACTTAGAACGCTAGATACTGAATGGGTTTAGCTATTTATCAACGTTATTTATGGATGTTCTATAAATTTGTAACCTGAGGTACATGTTTGAAGTGAAATCGTAAATTTAAATTATGTCATTTTGGATGCCAGCTCTCTTTCATATGAAGCTGCCAGACAGACTCTTGAGGACTGAGGCGACGTGTCTGTGATTTACTTCATATTCTGTTCTTCTGTGTTATATGAAGTTGCTTACGGGAAGGAGGCCATGGGCGGCCATGACTACTTTACTTTTATAAGTTTCATCGGATAAATACACGCTTTCACGCTTTCTACTCTCATAGTCCTACAGTAAGATTTTCTCCTGTGTCGATGGTAACATGGACACACACTAGACGAATACACAAACACCTAGACCCAGAACAGGAATCTAAACTCATCATCCAGATACCTGTCTGGCCGGGAATCGGACCCGGGACCCAGACCGGTATGGTAACCGCTGCGCCACGCGGTTCGTCAAATAACCTATATACTATGTACTATTACAGCAATACACGAATATTCCTTACTTTATCTAACACCAGATTAACTACATGAAGTTGGTCGCAAATACTTTACTCCTAAAACTAATCGCCCTATGGCTTCTAATGTATGAGCCGCTAGCAGATGATCAGCTTTACAGATGAAGTAATGTTCAACACGACTGATAAAAGTATTTCAAACTACTATCAAACCGCTTGGCAACATCTATGTAGTAACTTATATAAGAATAAAATATATGTACGTGTATATAAACGCATAAACAATAAATGGTAGACAGTCGTTTCTAATAATATTAAAAACGTACCTCTAAAGCGTTGGGTAAGCTACAAATGGGAAGTCCAAACGGTAGCGGCAAAAGTGACTCAGGGTTAGTAGCGACAAGATGGTAGCTTGTACTACTATCGCTCACACGATAGTAAACAATAGACAGTCAGTCAGCGTAAGGACGTACTCTGAACACCTCCTATGACCAAATAGCATATTTCCACAAATTATTCATCAAGACCTACAGCTACCAGCACAACCACAACATCACGTAGGAATGCTGCAGACTATAAAAACTTATACCTACCCTAAACTTAACCTTATTAATACTAGTTAACACGGCGAGCTTCGTTCCGCCTAAAAGTCAAAATCAAAAATTATCAGTGTTTCTCTTCTATATTATATATGTATTATACATACAAACCTGCCTCTTAAATCACTTTATCTATTAAAAAACTGCATTAAAATTTGTGGCGTAGTTTTATAGATCTAAGCATACATAGAGACAGGCATCGAGAAGCGACTTTGTTTTAAACTATGTAACGATTTATTATTTTACATACACGTTTACAAGCATAATATGAGCATACTATTCCATATTCCATTTTGAAAGATAAATATATTTTCTTTTAATTGGTTCTGTGCTAATTAACTGACACCATTTCCAGTTGATAAAGTGCCGCGACTAATGAAGTAGAAATACGAGGCATTATGACACCTGATAACTTGCAGCGATATTAAATTAATTTCGTTCTCAAATTACACTCTGCTTCTGACTAATAAGCTACGTATGACGTAATAAACGGAATTGGAGCTTCTAGTGGGAATACAAACCTTTGTGTTTGCTAAATTACTTATTTACTAATTATATTTATTTGCGCCACTGTCATTGTAGCCTAGTCAGCAGGGTTCGGCAACCTTTTGGCAACGTGACATAATAGTTACTTGAGGTGATGAGTTACCACATTCAACAGTGGTCTCTAAATTTGGAGATATTAAAAGGTTGATGATGAACATGTAAGGCAAGACACTGGAGCTAACTTGCATTACCATGTACAAAACATGATTGTAAGTATATTAAAAACAAGATAGAAATAACAAAAAAGACAAACCTGCTGAGTTTCTTGCCGGATCTTCTCAGTTGAGGTCGTATTCCGATCCGGTGGTAGTGTAAGAAAAAACAACGCAACGACAGTTTGTAAGTGCCCCCGTAGGCCTATACAAAATAAAGACATTTCATTTCATGTGGTGGCGAAGAAACTGCTAGGAGGTCACAAGAGGATTTTTGAAAACACCCGTACGCCGCAAGGTTAATTTCGCAGATAGCGGGTTGCGGACCCAGGTCTAGTGGTATGATATTTTGACTCCCCATGAGAAGAAACCCAGAGACACTTGTAAAGTTATAAAGATATATAGACATTAAAAAAATGTTGCCTTAACTTAAATTGTTTAAAAAATATCGAGAGTGTTGTAACCTGCACTATGACCTGAAATTTTCTCATTCTAAGATTAGCATTTTACTATCGTATTTTACAATGATAATTTGTTTCATTGTAAGGATTAAAGCAACTTCAAACGAGAACATGAACAAACAATAATTCATCAATCAGTTCTGCATACCCTCCTACTAATTACCTATCTCGTTGGTTTTAAATTGGAGCTACAAGTGCTCATTATGCTAATACGCCAATTATTTCATGCATGGTAGTTTAGGAATGAATATATATATAATTATGTTTACAACGTTATTTTTTTTCAGTGGAAAGAAATATTGTTTTGTGTTTTTTTTATTTATTTCCCCATTCCGCTCCTTGCTCGGCCAAGGCTATGGGTAAGAGTGTGACTTACTATTCCACTTACGTAACTAATACAGATATTAGCTGCAAGCTTCAACGCTTAAGCCGAACGCCGAACAATGTACATCGCGGCAACAATGTGGATGTTTGAAGCTAATAAGTACTTAGTCGCGCTATTTAAGTTCCCAAACTTGTATAAAGCGATACATTACCTGCGCTGTTGATAATGGGTGCTGCCTAATTGCCGCGCGTTAAATGTACCCGAACCGCCCTCGGAGACGGCAATTAAAAACTTGCACCGCTTTGTTGAGCTCCGATACTTCTTGGGGATGCTTCTGGAGTTTGCACTAAGTATTGGAAGTCTTTGAGCTGTTTGTCCGAAGTACAACGTTTAAGAAATCTTAGACGTGAAGACGCGCTTATCATGTAACATAATAAAACTGACTTACTATCGAGCAACAGCCGCTTGAAGCGAGTGTATGACACGATATATTGCATAAAGTGGTCTTGTTTATGTTCAATGCCCCTGAAAGTAGTGCCCCTGAAATGTAGTTGACATGTGCTTTCCCTTAATTTTGATACTCCGTTCGGCCCGGTACACTTTGAATTCAAAAGTTTTTCGCTATCTCCATCAGGCCTGTGATTTACCTGGAAAAGACATTCCGTGTTCCTTTTACATTTAGTTCTTAGATAGAAAAAAAAGGGACAAATTTCGCCCAAGAGTTGAACCTCAAAAGATTCTTCTATCTTTTCATCATATGACGACCCGCGTGGCGCAGCGGTTACCATACCGGTTTGACACGCAATGGGTCCCGGGTTCGATTCCCGGCCGCACAGGTGTCTGAATGATGAGTTTAGATTCTTGTTCTGAGTCTGACTTTGTGTATTCGTCTTTGTGTGTGTCCATGGCACCCTCGACACAGGAGACAATCCTACTGTGAAAATGTTTTAATTTTTTTTTTACTTAATTTTTCACTTGAAATAGGATACAATATACATACATATATCTGTCTAAAAATTTCTGACCACAGGTATATCTAAGCGGAATAATTTGGACCATTTTGTAAAAATCTTCCAACACCCTCTAGTGTTTACGCGCCTTTCACCTAGTCATACAGGTCTCAAGACTAGTAAAAAGCAATTCATTATGAATTCAAATGGTACGAGTATATTTGATCGCGCGAGCGGCCCGCCCATACCCCATTCAGTTTTGCATAAACTGTTTACACGGCGGCGGCGGTGATCTTTGCCGCTCTCTTACTTTTTATCATAATAGATATAGTTTTATTCGATAAGTTTATATAGTTTTATTGTCTTATTAAGTTGTCGATAACATTTAACAATATAAAGTAAAAATCAATAGAATAATGACTAGCAAATATAACAGGTGTGACGAAGCCAGCTCCATATCGATACGCAGAGTATTCCATACTCTGTCTAAGCATATATATCTAATTAATGGCTGCTCAAGGTCTAGGTATTTGGATATTCAGTTTTGTAATACAAGCTTTTACATTTCTACGACATCGACAACAAATAAAATCCCAGTTTGTATAGGAGTGTATAAAATTGCATACATTAAATAACAAAGTAATAAATAATACCTACATATTTTTTACCGTAATAATTCAATGATCAAACGACTTACATATAGTAGTCGTTTGATCGAAATAATACTTAAATGTCGTAGTTTGCATTGTTATGTAAACTTACGCACATTGATAGGCATTCAAAAACAAAACACTAAGAAGTGCAAGTATATTACTGATGCATAGCTATAAATCCTCGGCGACATGAGGAACACAAACTCCATTCGATTGTTGGACAAGGTTTCAATGAATGCGCCCGCACAGCCGCCGCCGTGTTGCTCTAATTCAATCCGCCCGCCCTAAGCCGCCCCAAGCCGCCCCAAGCCCCGCTCCGGAGCAAATGCAATGCCAGTGGCAAATATACGGAACGTCTGTACGTTGTGATTGTATTTTGACTGTAATATTATTTCAAGATGATAATAGATCATTGTATTTATACGTAGTGATAGAGACTCGTATAATTAATTTAAAAATGTATTTATTTGTAAATAGTATTTACAAATAGGAACTTTTTAAATTATTCACTAAATACTATAACATCTTCTGAGTTTAGAATTTACTGCCACCTTATTTCAAATATTTTAAATTATGTTATAGCATAACCATATTCCGTTACAATTACAACTTGTATGTAACAACTTTTAACTCCTTCAAATCCATACTTCTTCCAAATTTTGATGCGCAGCTTTTATATCAGTAATAAATTTTGCCAAATATTTTATAAATTTTGAGTAAAGAGCAGCGATAGCGTCATCTACGAGTTGTGTACATCTACGAGGTATTCATAGGTATTTCCGGAGATCCGTCGGTCAGCCAACACCGCGGCGGCGCTCCGCTCGCCTCCCGCAAACGCGCTGCAATAAAATACACTAATATTGGATTTGCTTCACAGTTCTGCAGTATACAAATAAATAAAGTCCACAGGTATACCTCACTAAAGGTACGACTGAATAATACAAAAAATGTAGAGGTAGATATATCCTTGAAATAAGATGCTTGGCGCATTTTGTTACTCGTATTTTTGATAAGTTTTAACGTTATACTAGGATGTTCTCCTGTGTCCTGTGTGCCACGGACACAAGGAGACAAATACACAAACGGGGATCGAATCCGGAACCCACTGTGTGTCAGACCGGTATAAAGACCGCTTCGCCACGTGGGTTATTTTCTGGCTTACCTACTCTATGCGCTTACCTTAAAATATTATTCCGTATTTAGTTTTCGTAGTGCAAAATGCAGTAAATATTTAGGATGTTGGCGAAATCCTTTAATAACGGCCTTACATCGATAATGCCGTTCACGACATAATGTTTGGCGGCGGGCGCGGGCGTGTAATCTTCTTTGTTTAGCGATTATCTTAACGCGGCTAATCCCGCTGCTCCCGGCCGTCCTGCGCAACCTGGCGATTGTGTGCTAACGACCTTACCTAAAACTTAACTATATTTGCGCTTGCAGGCACGACCCGATTATACAATGATTCTTTTTTTTTTTTTAATAATAAAATTACAGCTCCACAGACGGATCGTCCGTGCCTTTTTTCATATAGCATTCATTTTGTCAGTCTTAGTATTTTAGCTCCACTTAAGCCTCCGTTGTCACCATCATCCAGAGGGCGGTGGTGGCAGCGTTGGCTTTACAAAAAACCTTAATATTTACCTACTCTATACATAGGACCTTATATATATATGTGTATAATAATACCTTATTTAACTTTTACATAATGATTCTGGTTATTTACTACATATATTTTTTCACATGGATAATATTGCTCTGTTTCTATTTCTTTCCGGAGGCCACGTCGAGCTTGCGCTTAGCTATAATGTTTATTGCATTTGGGTCCCCGCTGCGGATTGCCATGGAGGTGTTGTAGTCCTCCAGCCTTTCGTCGGTGACAGTCATAGCTCTTGCGATGAACTGAGCTATGGCGTCGTCGCTGCAATCGGTGTAGTAAATGCAGCTGATGGTATGACGCGATATTGCCACTACTGCGTGGGGGACACTGTCGTGCACTTGCAGGGGTTTTGAGGTGGTACGTACAATCACCACTGACTCATACGTTTGTCCCTGTGCTTCATGTATGGTCAGAATGCGCGACTCCTCCCCACTCCCAAAGCCCTCTTTCTTCAGACTCTCTTTCTCAGCTTGGGTGTGTATATACAATGACTTAAAAGCCGAACACTATTATAATACAAATAATAATAATACATTTATTTCAGACCATGTTGTGTCCATACTTTTTGTTTGTAAGTTTATAAACTATGTTAGCAACAAACAAAATAAACTCGTGTTAGTGTACAAACTTATTACTTAATTATGGCTAACTTTTAAGTACACTTATTTAAAATCAGAAGCACTAATGTGCAATTCAAATTTGGTACTTTTTTGTCACCCAAAGAAATTCATGACCGACCACTAGAAGGATACTGGCTACAACCAACCATTACGATTAAGTTAGGACCCTGAGAATACTGAGGATCAAATTAAAACAACATAACATCTACCTTGCTATCTTTCACACCACAACATAAAAATGCAGAAAAGGAAGTTACGACGATAATGTCTCTCACAATCGTTAATTCGTATTTTTCGTATGTCGGGAAACTTCTCAATTAAAATAGATATTTAATTATGAGATAAAGCAGTAAAATATTTATGTTAATTTTTGAGACCTGCGTGAGCTGAATTAACAGTGATTAAATAAGTAACCATTTAATCAAAATGTATTTATATTAATATGACATAAATGATTCCAACGATATAAATGTCTTAGAAGGACTGTAACCAGACCTTCTGCTAGTGCTTATACAACTACAATATCAAACTAACGAGAAGTAGGTACTTGGAAGATTCACTCACACCACTACACGCCAATTTCTCGCTTCTTATTGTCTTCAGGTCTTTCGTAGTAAACAACGCTAAATGTAAGACCTAATCAACCTTTCCGAATTGATTCAGTCAATAGCCATTTGTTTCTGAAGAGTTTGGCAACACGAAACTCCTGAACACAGGAAATAGAAAAAGTTGCGTCCACAATGAGCGCCGGATTATTTTTACGACGTAACGGCCCTATTTGTTGGAGAACTGTTTGTTTCCAACACGACCTCTTTAATGGCAGAAAACGAACCGACTTTAATGGTATTTCTAGCCATTCAGCTTTGCTCGTTTGTAAGTTTTCGCAGATTGTCGTGTTTTAACACAGTTTTCTTCGTTATTGTAAACTCTTATTTGTTATGAAATTATTGTGTTTTCATTGATTATTTGGGGAAGTTGAATTCTTTTAGACACGCTTATAATGAAGTTTTGAAGATATGCTACCGCTTCGGAGCACGCATATCTTTAAGAAATAATATACAATGCAGATAGACCACCTAATATTATTCACCCTCGCCTGTAGATATTCGCAATACCAGACGAGTTTCCGTTAAAATTGCATTGTAGTGTTTTAAAAAAAACTTATTTTGCATGTTTTATTATTAAAAATTATTTAGAAAAAAATCACATTTTGCAAAATCGTAGTAGAAAGGAATATGGAACCCGATATTTCAAGGAGTTTCATGAAAGTTAGAATTATCTTCCATAGAATCACAATATCTGTAGTGATGAAGCCATCACGCCCACCTACATATGAGAATTATTAATAATTAGACTTCAGCCGGAATACAGCAGCTGGCCGCGGGGCGAACTGAAAGGCTCCGTCTTAGGCTGCCTTGTTCGCCTCGAGTGCTTTCACGCTACCCTTTCCTACAAAATTTGTTACTTGTAGCTCTTTTTAGGGTTGTCCAATGAGTAAAAAGATTGCTTAAATGTTTTGTACACAAAATGTTTCACACATACACTTCCTAAATAGTCTAGATAAAAGCTACAATTAATATGTTATGCAAAATAATATTAAGTGTAAAAGTTAGGTATTTAACCTAACTTTTACACTGTTTTTTATAACTGTAACATATGTCTATAATTTCTTATGACTTATTTAAGATCGTCTAGTCCCACTCCTTAAATACTTTAGGTCCAAAAAGATTTATTAACTTCATAAACACATCCATAAATCATACATCAGTTAGAAGTTTCCCCATTTATATTTAAATCTTATGTGCACTTTCGACCAAAGATCTAAGAACCTCTAGTCCTGGTTTTTGTCATTGGTCGGCACTCGATAAACATTTAGGCTTTTTGTTCACATCTGACATGTTGGCTACTAACGACATAGAAGCAGGATAGTGATTTAGACCTCCCTTTGTTATAGAAAGACACTTGTACTAAGCAACGGTTTGTAAAAAAATAAAGTTAATTTCTCTTACCGTATATTCGGGCGCGCCCGCAGCCCTGGGACAGCCATTTCGCGACATCTCTATACATACTCGTAACAACAAATTCGACCCGCGACATCCGCCCCGGCTCACTTTGCAACTTTTGCCTTCAGACAACTATGTACTAGTTCTTTGAAGTTCGATGCCAAAACTACTAGGTGTCTAACCAAAAGCACTGTTCTCATATACTATTTTATACAACTGTAAGATAGGTTACACTTATAGTTTCGTAAACTGCAACGTATTTACAGACAACTTGTCTGTAAATACGTTGTAATAGGTATCTGCTACATTAAGAGTAGGTATCTAATCTATATGTGTAACACAACTTAACTAGCAGTTTAAAAAAAATGATTCGTTGGTCTTTTTTTACTTTAATTTCATAATATCCACTCCGAAAAAGTACACTTACCTACCTCTAATTTTCATATAACATTTTATCAATCTTTTTACAGAAATAGCAAAGTGGTCCTCTGTACCTATTTATTGGTCAGGTATCTTTAATTAGAGCCTATTGAGTTTTTATTATCGCATTAATTCCATTATTGTTGACCTTTGACGAGATCTCGTAAAAGCAATCTCTTAAGCCGAGGATTTTTCCGGGATTAAGTGGCTCTTAAGTTTGGAATGTAACTTCATTAGGCCGATGTTCATTTCGTATCTGAGCTGTTCGACGATGCTAATTCGGCAGCGCTCGCTAGATGGCGCTGAGTCACATTAAAATTTCGCCAACGCCCTAAGCGAATTAGCGAGAATACGTGCTTGTACAAAGTTTTATACAGAGAATATGTTCTCTCGGTGAATTTATTATTAAATGTGAATGTAGCCGGGATCCGCGCTTGTGTAAACGGCGCGGAGCAAGTTCGCCGCAACTAATTTGTTTACCCGAGGATTGTTCGCGTAATGTGCGCCAACTCCTCGCATATTGTGCGAGCAAACACTCGGCTTTGTAATACTTATTGCTTAACTTTATATCACTCGCCGCGAGACGCGAGACGCGGGGTACAAGTCGGGGGAGGGGCACGGAGGGGGGGAGCAACAAAGATAACTCATTTCTCTACATTTGTTTAGATAATCTGATTATTTGCTTTTTGAACTTTCAACACTCATGAGGGCGGTACATTTGCTGATTACTTTGTTTTATTACGAGTATAAATAGTAGTTTTAAAGATAACCCACAATTCTAATTTTGAGCTACGAATTCTTCACCCTAAAGTTTATTAATTTGTTATTCGTAGTACAGTCATGTCACAAGACACGCCAGCCTACCGTGTAGAGTTCCAATCCCGAGACTATCCTATAAAAGAAAATCATTTTTAAACAATTGATAATAGCACAAATAGAAACAATTTTTCAACAAAGTAATACATTTTATGTATTTTAAATCAAATGATTGTTGTCTTATAATTAAGAGATTTATTATTACATTAACAAATAAGTAACGGTACAAATATTAGTAAGATTTTGTTTCAATTTCACATTATTATAGATATATCAACTCTCTACACGTTTATGAAAAAAATGGCCAAACACTTAACCAAATTGATGGACACGGCTATTGAGGGAGCAATAAAGATCGTGGATATAGAATTTGAAATTCTTCTAGCGAGGTAAGGAGGGTCGCGTCAAAAGACGCACTATCGCCGGCTCGCTGTAAACAGTTTATGCAAAGCGGAATTGGATAAAGGGCGGGCGGCGGCCGCCGCGCACACGCCGCCGAGCCTTCGCTATTCTATCTACATTCATATTTAAATTGCGCTCCAATAGCCTAGAGATAAATGTGATAGGGCAGTAAAACCGCTAGTGCTAGATAGAGTGCTCTTACCAGGTGGTAGAACCAGTGTTACTAGGTGGTAGAACCAGTGTTTTACCAGGTGGTAGAACCAGTGTAGTTCGACCGGGGAAGTACCACCGCCACACCTATTTCTAGCGTGAAGCATTTCTTGCGTTTCGATGGAAGGGTGTGGTTGCCGGCACACTTTTATATGAGGCGAACATCACAGTCCTCGGGAGTAGCAACGCATCTGTGATTGACTTCCGATAGAACCCATGTTCTGTATGAAATTGATTACAGATGTCCATGAGCGGCAGTGACCACTTACCATCAAGTGGACTGCATGCTCGTTTGCTACTTCAGTCAGATAAAAAAAAATAGATACTCCACGGTGTCTATGTCAAAAACTGTGAAATGACATGAAAAGCCCAAGTTATATGTTTGTTTATCGAGATGTAAAATTATTTGAGATTCGACTCCTGAGCATCGCCGCTATTTCTGCTGTAAAACAGCCGTAATAAACATCACTATGTTCTGGTTTGAACCGTATGGTAAGGAAAATATGCTTATCGGGAGTGTTTTAGCCTAGTCCTATGAGTAAAAATAGTGTTTCAACAAAAATTTAAAATCGATACTCACTTTTTCAAAAATTGACTCAGCTGTCGAGTTGTTCAATTCTTACAGATTACGTACAGACGAAACAAATATACGTACATATCTCTTTTTCATTACATTTCATGAAAACATTTCCGGTGAAAGACTTGCGAGTCTATAATCGAGTATCGAGTCATCGTGACTCAAGACTTAACTGAGTCTCTTTCATTATTAGTAGCAACCCATCTGGTAGACTGCTTGCTCCTTCTATTATACCTATAGAAAAAAATATAACTAAATAAAGTAGCCACTTTTTACAACTGTTGCTTATTCATTACTAATATATTAAGAAGATACCTATATCCGTAAAGTTTCTATATGTAATCACAATCTATTTTAATCGTAGGAACTCTATAAAGGATAAAGTGATTATCGAAGCTGTTTAAAGACTTTCAACACTCAGTGCAAGTCGTAAGATCGCAGCCTCTAACGAACTATTGGAGCCGGAGCGTGGCGCGGCCGACAAAGTGCTGCAAGTTTTTAATTGCCGTCTTCGAGGGCGGTTAACTGCTACATTTACCGCAGCAATTACTCCGCGCATCCATTATCAAGCGCAGGTAATAAATACCTACCGTTATAAACAAGTGCGCTTAGCTGTTAACGAGTTCATTAAATCTTGTTTATTTCTTTCATTCCCCGCGATGCACTACCCGCTTAAACACTTACGTAGTTATATTTAATTTTAACATGGCCTTAAAGTTTTCAATCTCTCAACGTGTATTAAATAGTAATAGGTGGTTATTTTGTTAAATATACGCCATTAAGACACATGTATCTTAAGAAAATTTTATTCATATATAAAAACTCTATATAACGCTTACCGGAGAATTTTTTTTTTTATTATTTTTAAATTTGGTTCGTGTCGTTATAATCACGTACCGGTAGCCGCTCGCCGCGCGTCGCGACGCCCCGGGCGCGCGCTATCAGCGCCGTTATAAACCTATCCCTGCCCGCCTACTATCCGCACTTCACCCTCACTATGAAATACCGACGATTTAACACCTCATATCATCATTTATACACTTAACTTTATTAGCCTAAGCGTGAACTTGAATAATGTAACAGAAGCATTACCTTCATGTTACAAATACTTCTTAACAATATCCAATATATTTAAAACACAAATATCTATTGCATGTATCAAAAGATAAAAATAATTATTAACTCGTCCTCGAGTCGTCGAGTTGATTACACTAGCCCTAGAGTAGATTACGACATATTTTTGCTAAGATTAATTTACGTAAATTGTGTATAACGCCTAAGAGTGCTTAGTACTACCTACATGTGCCAAGAACAAAGTAGATCATAAATGATATACAAAATCAAACAATATCAAGTGCACTTGGAGTTGGAATGGGACACCACCATTGTATTAATTTCACACGTACTGTTATCGCCCTCGGACACTAACACAAAGGGATACAGATAGTCCCGTTCAAGCAATGAAAAAGTAAACAGGGTTAGAAAAGACAATTTTATTGACGCACATTAAAAGATCAAATACCAACCGCCTCCGTGACACAACATCGCGAAGCCACGCAAATCACCAGTATCATAGCTATGAGCGCCCCAATCTAGCAACCCCCGCTTACTCTCGTGTGGAACACAAACAAACGGTACAATAATTTGTGCGCATAAAGGATAAGCAGCGGTATAATAATAAAATGGCAAATGAGGATGGCTTACATTTTAATTTTTGCGGCGCTCGGGGCGAGCGGCGCCGCGCTAATTTACTCTATGTATTCTTATTACCTCCGCTAGAGGTCGTTCCGGTGCTATTTCTTTCTTTTGCTCCCTTTACTTTTCCTTTGCTGCATGTAAAACCAATTCCTTAGCACTGGCTAGCAAATGAACATAAAGGACCCGTGTCGAAAACATAATTTAGCATTAAGAATAATGTTTTACACTTTTGGCACATATATTTCTATGTCGTGAGTGCCATATACACACACAAAGACTAATATACCTGTGTATACTTCTATTGTGTCTATAACCAAAACAGAATGTAACAAAAACTGGTACATTATGTTGTAGGAAAAATACGCCTACTCAAATAAGAATACAATAGCCTATAACGAAAATACTTAAATGAGATCGCTCTAATACTACCACAGGAAAGTTTCATACCGTCCAATACAAGACGTGGATTTCACTATACTATATGTAAAATTACTGCGCAAATAACTTCAAGAATCGTAAGTAGCATATCTGCTAGTGAACGTAATTACGTATTTTTTTTTATTTGACTGAAGTAGCAAACGAGCATGTAGTCCATGGACATCTGTAATCAACTTCATACAGAACATGGGTTCCATCTGAAATCAATCACAGACTATGCATTGCTACTCCCGAGGACTATGATGGTCGCCTCATGTGAAAGTGTGCCGGCAACCACACCCTTCTATCGAAACTCAAGAAATGTTTCACGCTAGAAATAGGTGTGGCGGTAGTACTTCCCCGGTCGAACTACACTGATTCTATCACCTTACAAAATTCGCCACCGTCCACCAATTCCCATTTGGCCAGCGCAGTGGACTATGGCCTAAACTCTCGCATTCTGAAAGAAGAGCCGTGCCCAGCAGTGGAACAATAATTAGTTGACGAGAGATACTATAAATTAGTAGAAAGTTATATTTTAAGGTATTACGGGTTTACTTAACAAATCATCTGTATAACGTTCAGACACAAACAAACTCGAAGAAGTATTTCATCTAATCAAAAGTTTGTATTCTCTCGGGATGCAGCCAATTTTGTTTATTAACGTAAGTTGTAACGCAGTAGGTATTAGACCAAACAACACTGCATTAGGAGTCGTAAATTAAATTGTGACAATATACCTAACATAAGGTTATTGTACAAGTGTATCGAATATTATTGGCCTTTTTAAAAGGTCCTTTATTATTAAATAGAATTTGCCTTTTTTTAAAGTGGGTAATCCTCATGGATACCCAGCCACCCGGGGCGGCAGCTGGGTTATGCCGGACTCTTACCAGCTAAACCCCCACTGTGGTTTCTCCTCGCACCGTACGGCGGGAACACGGGTAAGCTTTCGCAGTCATCCGCGAACCCGCCGGTGCTCGGCCGCTCCCGCAGCCCCTCCTCGCGTGGAGCATAAAGCTCCCCTCCAACAGCAAGGCGCGCCAGAAAACACAAACGCGCGCCTTACCTCCAAGGCCCCATCCGCAGGGCGACGGTCCAACCCCGAGACCGCCACCCAGGGGCCGTGGGCATGGCAATCCGGCAGAGGATATGGAGGACGGCAACGACACACCGCATCTCCTCTTCCTCTGCGGCCCCACCGCCAACGCATCTGACGGTGTGCCCCCGTTCGGTCGCGGGAGATAGGGTGCACGGCAACGACACACCGAGACACCTCTCCTCCCGCAACCTCTCCTGGCTGCAGAGGCCAGAAAACACCGACCTCCACAGCCCCCTCGGATGCCTCCGGAGCGGGCCCTCAACCAAGCCCGCTCGAAGCGTCCTCTCCCTGGGATCCGCTTCACCGCGGCACCTCCAGCCACGGTTACTGAGCCCCCTCACCACGACAAGGTGGAGATCCCTTCGAGGGGGAAATAGAATTTGCCTGTGATTTATTAAAATAAATATCGTGCCCGTTCTTTGAATTTTTTTAACATAAAGACAATGTAAAAATATTACTATAAAATTCCTCAAGTACCTAATGATAAATATTAGATTTCATCAAACATCAGTAACTAAAAATCAGTTAAAATATGCGTTCACCAGCCTTTTGAGGTCCACTGCTAGACGGAAATGGCGCCACTCATACTGGTTCTTGACCTTCTGAATCCAATGGTTTCCCGCTGTCGTCGTCAGGTGTTCGTTCCTCTTGGTGAAAAGGCGACCTGTACTCGTTTTACCTAAACTTAGTCGCCACTCGAGGACCTTTCTTCCCAGTTTCAGTACTGCGAGTAATGTGGCCGGACTAAAAATAACAATAATTTATGAAACGCGCATTTATATTCCGCAAGTATAAAGAAAACATTTGAAAATATTATGATCTGCTCGCAAATCATAATAATTAGAACGTTATATGCAACAGCAAATACAGTATAGGTGGCACCGTTAAACAGCCGCGCGGCCGCGGGACGCCGGGCGTCGGGACATCGGGACGCCGGGATTATCCGCGTTAAGATAATCGCTAAACAAAGCAGATTATACGCCGCAGCCAGCTGCAGGCCACGAGCATTATGTCGCGCCCGGCATTATCGATGTAAGTCCGGGGTTACAGGACTTATGATCGCAAATATTTAACTCAACAACTAAGCCAAGTAAGGGAATTTATCTTGATCGTATGCACATTTCTGTAAGTGATAATTTAATTACACAAATCGTGTCTTTACGATTCGGATAAGCATGATATTTAAAGTCGAGTGTTTAAAATCAAGTTTTCGGAAAGTTAATAATAAACTTTAACAAATGTGATTTATATTTTAATCAATAAACTGACTAATGCTTCGTTAGAACAGTCCCGTAAATTCGTTTCATGGTCGTCAAATTAATAGAATGATGATATATGCAAGCTATTTTATTCCCTTATATTTTTTTTATTATAACACAAAAACTCCACAGACTGATCGTCCGTGCCTTTTGTCACAATAGTTCTTCTTTTTTTAACAATAATTCTTTATTTCTTAGCTTCACGTTAGGCCATCGTTGTCACCATCACACTGTCGTGTGCGGTGGTGACAATGTTGGCAATTAAAGAAATCTTACAATTACGCTTAATATAGGACCATTTCTCTTACATTCCTCTTACATTTAATATCCAAGACCATATTAATTATCCTGACTACCTACTATATCGAAGCAACATCATTCAAATTGTACTACAATATAAAAACGAATGATACGTTCTTTATCATGTCGTAATCTACGAGAGTGCCGGTGCGACTATGGCGTAGCGCCGCGCCGTAGCGCTGCTACGAGACGCTACGCGTGCGTGCGCCCGCCGTAGACAGGTTTACAAGATGGAGGCAACTCTCACGCGACCGTCGCTCTTTCTGTATTAACTATTTATTTTTTATCTTCTTAAAAGCTCCCATGAGATGAAATTGTTACGCGCGGAATATTCATGATTTTTGCGCTTAATTCATTCTAAGGTAAGAAGAGGATATGTTTTATAACAGTAGAAGTATTTTAGTCGAAACATAAAAATGAATGTTTAAATTCTGTATATTTTGTAATAAAATGTAATTGTTTTGTTTATATTTAAACAGGTCCGTATAAAAAATAATAACATGATTTTTTAAAATAAATCACGAGTGTCAACTGGTTTCAGTTATTATTGATATTGAGTTAATTTCGTTTTTCTTATTATACCTACACAATAATTACATATTGGTAATAATGAGAATTTCACGAGAGTGATAAAGTTTCAAGCACCAGTTACCCGTTCCATATAAAGTTTAGTATATGTGCCTAAGGTTTTGTTAATAAATATTTTAAGTGAGAGAGAAATTTAAGAACTCATTGTGAGAGATCTCTCGAAGCAGTAGAATCCGATCTGATGACCACTAAAATATCAATAGTATTAAATAACACAAAATGTAGCATAATATACATTCATTCAATATTTATTTATTTATATATTTAATGAACACCAACATAATGTACATTATCACATTTTAGAGTAGAAACAAAGCAATATATATAAAGGGTAAGCTTAATGTCATTACAATTACAGGTGTAGACTGCTTGCAAGTTGAATGAAAAACGTTAAAAATATAAAAAGGTTGAAAAAGTAGAAGTAAAAAGTAAAAATAAAAAAATAACACGTGTGCGATTTTATCTATGTTTGTATGAAAGACGTCGAAATTTGAGGACCTGGAGATATTGTTGCATTCAGTAATGATTCTGTTAATAGGCGCATGTTGTCCGAGGTTTGATCTGTAGGTACATTCAGAAAATGGTTTAAATCTCGAATATACTATACATATATGTAGGTATACAGCGAAGCAGCTCGGCCGGCTTAGGGCAGGCGGATTGGATTAGAACAAACACGACGGCGGCTGTGCGGACGCATTCATTGAAAACGAATCGTGGGTCTCCGGCGAGCATATATTTGCATCACAGTTCACATCTTGTGTACCACTACACGTATGTCTATCGTTTGATTTACATATCTAATGTAAGAAGTATTAAGCATTTTAATGTATGTATTTTTGCAAAAATATTTTTTTTGTTTGTTTTTGTTTTTAGAATTAGGTACTAATATTACACGCAACAATTACTTACAGTATGTACCTACATACGGCATTGGATGTACATAGGTATGTAACCTACTAAGTAGGTAGGTATGTAGGTACAGGTAACTTATAATATAATCAATGCTTATGCGAAACCCACAACTATAAATATGCATACTACTACTACCACAAGGACTGCGCTGTAACTACAAATAAAATACACCGCTTTAAAATAATACAAATCAATTAACTTACATTTGCAAATCTTAATGAAGCCTGGAGACAAAGTAGCGATATTAAAATCAAGAATATATCTATACCTGATCCTGTTGACACTGTGTCCACTCGCCGAGACGAGAAACGACGAGAAATAAACATGACAAGGACTCGAGGCACTGAGCAAACAGGATATCTTCTGAACAAGCCGCGATAGTCTAATACCTAGGGCCTACCAACACACTGCTGTTTGACAGATACGGCGCTCAAGTAGGTGAGAGAAACATGTATTCTATCGACCTAAACCTATCGAGGAGCAACATATTGTAGACACTTTGTTAATCATATCTGTGTGTTGACATGACAAATTGGAAACGCTTGATTTTTCTAATGCCTATGAAATGCTGGGAACGAAAAATCTTCACCTATTTAACCGGTTTCTTGGCGAACCCTTTTAAACACGGGAATCTGTAACAAAAATCAATAAAATATGACTATATCATTTTACATGTAGTGTCTATAACTCACCTTCCATGCAACAGCATTGACGGTGTCATAATCTTACTAATAAGTCGAGTAGTAAATTATCTCAATATTCTGTTACGTTTTAGCCCAATTTGCAAAGTACTTTATTTGTAGGCAAAACAAGATAACGTAAACTTGATGTGCATTGCAAACATTGTAACGTATTTACGACAACGAATAAATACGTTATATACCTACATAATTATTATAATATATACTGCATCCTGTTACTTGCCTGGTTTTCCATTGAAAAGATTTTTTATAAGAAATTTATGAATTAAAGCTACGGAACTTTACGGAAGCTACTTATATCCGAAGCGAGATAATAGCGGGTATTAGAGCACTCGCCGTCGCGTCGCCTTATTAATTAGATCAGCCGTCTTCCGCTAATTAAGTATGCTAATTACAGAGGAATGAGGTTATAATGCACTCCCTGCTTAGCGAGCTCGATGCAGACACCTTTTATCTTTTATTCTATTTTAGCTCTCATTCCATCTTGCTCCAGTCTAAATGTTTCGGTGACCTTTTTATTTTCAAAGACCTTAATTCTCTTTAATAGAGTACTTTAATTTGCATCACAATGTATATACACGAGATATAGATGTCGCTGCTTTGCTAAGAGCTTTGCTATTTTAAATTTAAAGGTATAAAAAGGCCTACAATTAAAAACTCGATACTTAAACTGCACTGCGGTTAATGGCATTTTAATTTACTTATATTATTTTAATTTTATTAAAAATATAAATAAAGGTATCATTTAATTTTTAACTAGCTCTGTTGTAAAATTTGCGTTTTTAGTAGTGTTGTAAATTTATTCAAGCAGCTATAGGTATTATATACTATTAATAGTACCTACATACATGTATAGTTATTAACGGTTTAGTAAATAATCAGAAAGTATAAAAACAAAAAATATATACAACATAATATCTATTCCTGTATAGGTATCTAATGGAAATATATATTACTCCGCATTAAGAAAACGTAACGTTTAACGTCTGGGCAAGAGGAGTGTAGACTGCGCCACCGACCAGGTGGACTGATGACTTGAAGATGACGGCGGCGAATAACCGCTGGATTCAGATAGTTCGGGACCAGTCGATCAGGAGAGGCCTATCTCCAGCAATGGACTTTCAAGGGCTGATAGATGGATAAATCACTAATATATTATTTGATCGCAGTGTGACAGGGGTTTTTGTCGAATAAATAAAACAACCATGTATTTATCACATTAATTCGTATATTTCATGTACATAATTGAACAAATTTGATATATTCAACATGATAAATAATAAGACATCTGATATAACATAGTTGGCGCAGGAATAATAAGCATAGTAGTCGTTATATACCTACCTAGTATTAATCTTTGTATAAAAAAATATAAATTTCCCCGATATGACTAGGACGCCGCGGGTACTGTCGAGGTGGTACTCGAAAGAATATTAAAACTAAATACCATAAGGTGTATACATAGAACCAAAAATAGAAAACTGGAACCAAATCACTAGCATAATATTGAATATACCTATCTACACTTAGCTACTATATCTTTTCAACTTAAAATTCGAAAGCAGCCTCTTTGAAAATTATCTATAGTTAAAACATTTCTAAAATGACATAGGAAAGATAAGAAAGGAAACGATAATATTTTTCTATCTACTTAACCTTCCACAAAGTATTTTTAAAATCCAAAGACAGCACCATTTATTCGTGTCAAAAAGATAGTATACAGACCAAGATATAATTATACCGTTTGAATTCTACTTGGCGAAACAAACTACATACGATTAACTTGAGTTAACATAATATATGTGTCAATGAACACATTGGGCGCGTTCCAGAAGACGCTCACAAAGCCCAAAACGTCGTTCCACAAGACGACCGCGGTCGTTGTGGTCGCGGTGAATGATACGTCACTCATGACGTCATGACTTATGCCCACACGAAGCTCACGACGACCCATCTAACAAGGTGGCTGTTCCACTAGGGATTAAGTCAGTAACGCTCATAAGCTAGAATGGGAAAAACTGCGGTCGTCAGCGTGAACTTTGTGAACGTCTAATAGAACGTACTCATTTATATAATGTACAATGCGTATGTGTGCGTGACGTGTAAACATCTGATGACAATTCCTTTTTCTTGTCACAAATCCGACCGTCAATGTAAAAACATACAACATCTTGCTACAGGCTTGGAGTATAGCGGTACAAGCCATCTGCCCCCGGATCCGAGGCGTCCTAATACGGTTAAGATTTCCCTACCTACTCGTACTCTACCACTAATAAAGCTTACGCACACAGTCCGTTAATGTCGACGTAACGTCGTAGGCCATCCTCGTGCTACTTTTCTAGTCTACCGGCGATTTATATGATTTCTGTACAAAACGCATCATAATTGTGCTAAAATGGTATTAAACACATTTTAAAATTGAAAAAATACGGTTCGACCATTCGACCAAGCGACGTATGTAATGTTTTATTAATTAATTGAGAACAATGCATTGAACAGATATCATATATATCTCTCATCGTTCCGATCTTGCCAGAGCATCTTGCCTGCACACCACACAGTAGTGCGTATTGACTAACACGCTCCGTTAAATTTTAATGCATTTGTAAATTCGATCAACAAAATATTATAATAACTGCACGTTCATAACTACGACAATTCTGATACATTATTATCTCATGTTAATACGATTGTATGTACACTGGTTTCAAAGTTAATTTAATACATAGTACAAAACATTTGTCGCCACGTAATAATGAGATATACTGGGTACATAAGTACTCGGTAACCCACGAGCTGCATTTAAAAAATAAATTTCGGAAATATTACACGAAGCAAGTATAATGTAAACGATTTACAAGCCATTATAAACCGTTTATATTATACTTACATTTGAACAGTTCATTCCAATAATCAAATGCAGCTTGTTTCATTCTATTTAATTTACAATAAATTTGTACATGTATTTAATAACGGGACTTTAAAGGTTACATTTGAATACATTAAAAATGCGTTCTTATATATTATGTTATACAATATTTGTGCGAGGAGACTTTTCTATTATTTACCGTAATCCCAAACAGTAGAGTTTTATGTATAAACTCAAATACCACGTAATAAAGGAATTGGATAAAAAAAATATTTATACAAAAGTAAACATTGAGCTATGTTCAAATAAAACATTACCGAAGTACTCAAAATAAGACTATCTGCAAAACTCTGTTCGCGTCGCTCTTAACAAGCCTCATAGAAATTAACAAAGGCGTGTTACTATAGTCATTAACATTACTTTAATTTGTATAGATAATTTCAACCGATTTGAACGTTTATGAAGTTAGAGAACATACATATATACATCTAGATCTACATCATAATGGGAAACATGCATGCAATTTTAAATTCAATATTACATTTTTCGCTTAGTCTAATTCTACATCGATGTACAATCTTGACATACTGTCGCTTCTTTTTTAAACAATAAAATAAAATTTTATACAAACGTTCTAATATAAGTATTACACCTATTTTACATTGGGATAAAATAAGACTCTAAGTTAGGGTGAAACGTTTTCTAGAAACTTGTTCCGCACTTGCCCGTTAGCACCATTATCACGGAACACTTAGCTTCTTAAAGCAAAACGAACGTTGCCATTTTAATTCTAAGTGAAATAGTAGGTTTTTCGTAACATTTTTTAATATATAAAACTTTAATACCATAATTATTGGGGAGAAAATCTTAAATGTATTTGAGTATTTTTGCGTCACGCTTTTAACAAGACCCAAATGATTTTAATATACATTTAAGATCATATATTGAGCCGGCGCAAATCAAAATAATTTTTAGTTAATTCTCAGTTGTGCGTTATTTGTAAGAAACCGACACAGGAAGGCTGTGTTGACGATCTGGTAACTGTAAGTACATACATTCATTGAAATATAATGCTACATTAACATCTACTACGGATCCTTTTCTACTGTAAGACGTAGACGTATTTTTATTTAAAAAAAATCATTCACGGCACCTTCGACGGCACTGCAAAACTTACTTAAAGTTTAAGTCGAAGCTCTAATGGACGAAAATATTAATATACCGTTTAAAAATGGCGAAGATTTTTATTATTTGTGTATAAAGTGGTGAACGAATATTGATGAACAGAAACGCGTATTTCGTTATAGTTCTATATCATTAAAACTTAATACACACAAGCACTAAAACTTGCAACTGTACTAGCAAAAAAACAACAAATACTATTAATCGGCCATGTGTAAGTATTTTTAATTCTTTTGCAAATTGTTATGTCAATGTCATTCAGAAATAAAACTCAGACACAACGTAACATTTGCCTTATGACGATATTCCCAAATAATTACAAGAAAAATAAGACATGTAGTCACTTTAGCCTACAAAACGTACCGAACTACAACAATAACCTAGCCTTGAGCCTCAATCCTCCCGCTGTGCGCCACGACACCTTCGAGCAATACAATCACACTACACAATTATAGGATATGCAAATATAAAATTACATCCCTTTTTTATTCATAATAAATTTATTTTCATAATGGCTTGATTAGCCGATAAGCCATGTATTTGAGTATATGAAACAAAATCATACTATATTTTTGTTTTACAAAACTTGGCCATTTTAAAAAACCCCACTCAGATTGTCCCTACCTAATAATATATTCAATCGTCCATTATAATATCAATATTCATAATAATAAAACTCTATTAACGAGTAATATATATGTAGATTTAAAGAAACAAGTCAGTAGAACGTGTACATAAATATACCACCTACAAACTATTAAAGCATTACATTTCTGTACGTACATGTTTCATTCATTGTATCAAATAGGACAAAGTGTTTCTCTACATTATATTACAATAATGATTATTTGAATTGAGAAGAGTTATGGTCTTATCAGATGATTTAAAAATTGTCAACACCATCCCCTTTCATGGTAAGTGATATAAATTTTTAAATAATAAACGTTCTGCTTTTACCTAGCACTTTTTAATAAGTACTTTTGTCACATGTAAGAAAATTAATTTAATCTGTGATAGAAACTGTGTAATTTAAACAAAGAACGGTTACCATACAATAATAACATCTATGAAATATGGACATGGTTATACTTTAAAACATTTTGGACAAAATCTTAAGAGTTGCATAATGCTAGGCCGGTGTTATGTTATATGTTACGATTCACATAGAATGAGCACGTAGTACATTAATAATTATAATATATAATTTATAATGAAAACGGTGTTCATTCATGCACCCATTTGCAGTCACTTAAATATCTAGTTGAGACCGAGACACCGATTCATGAGCGAATTCTTACATCAATACAACATTATTATAGTTGGCTGTATTACACATGTATTTTTTATTTATTTACATATATAATGAAATAGTTTTAAAATATACACTACTGATTTTTAAAATGCTTACTCGATAACATTATAACAGTTATATCAATATTTCAACTGATACTTATATTTTAATAGTTACATTTTTTAAACTGGAGGGTGCACTGTCTTGCTCCGGTAATAATGCTTTCAATATCAAATGAAATTCATTTTTACATCCACCGCGTAACCATCTTCATTTTTTATTTATGAAAATAACTAGATATGCAATCATATGGTTAAAAATATTTAAATAATTTTCCGAATATCAAACATTTTTTTTAAGTTAATTTATAATAAACAATAAAAATAATTTTACAAGTATATTAATTGAAAGGGACACTTATAAAACGTCTTTAATAAAATTTATTAAGATTTTATAGAGTTATATTTACAAATGTAGTCAGTATTCTTATATATTCTCCTTGAGATAACGACACAAGTTGGCACATATGGAAATTGGTAATAAATATTGAAGATTTAAAATATTTTTAATTTATGCAAAACAGGAATAAGAGATGAAAAATTAATTTACTTATTGAGTAATATCACTATCAACTCATTGGAAGACGCGTCTCGAGTGAGCCATTCGTAAAAGGAATAGAATTCTGAAAGCGAAATGTAATGTAAATTGTAAAAATCGATAAATCTGATCTTCATTTTTATGTTTTCAGTCGGAGCATTTTATTATAGTAACAAACCAAAAGAAAATGCGAATAAGTTTTTGTTAGATTCAGTATCGCGTAGTTTCATTATGTAGCGCTGTTTGCGTCGATCTTAAAGTCGTTAGCGTTGGGCGAGTATCGCGCAGGGCACTTTTCATGTGATCGTCAGTTTCAATGTGTGAGTAATGTTCGTTATTTAGTTCGTTTCCAATGGACATAGATATAATATAGGTTGAACGTGGCACAGCCATAGATTTGGTGTGGGCCATGGGTCGCGGGGCGAAGCATTTTTCATCCAACTTATGAGGAAGATTAGTTCAGCAGCTGACGGGAAATCATCTAATACCCTTAAGTCGATTCTTCTATATAACTTCGAATTTAGGTTCATAAACATATGAGCAAATTTAACAACTTAAAAGTATTATTTAAACACCATTTTTGGGCGCGTTGGAAATATCCAAAAGGTTGCCTTCAATAATAATTGAAGGCAACCTTCGAACTCGTGACACTGTAATCGCAATAATATATCTCTGTACCAGTGTATACATATATTGTATACGCATGCAACATGCACATCCATGTTGGTACCCCTGCCCCCCCCCCCCCTATCGGTGCGGCAGCGCGTGCGCCGAGCGCGAGGCGCGCAGCCGCCGTCACGACGCTGCCCCGCCCCCTCCCCCGCCGCCGCCGCCGCCGCCCCGCTCCCCGCGCTCCCCAGCGTCGGGGCGGTCGGCGCGGTCGGGGCGGGCGCGGCGCGGCGCGAGGCGCGCCAGCGAGTACGTCTCCGGCTGGAAGGTGGGCGGGCACTGCAGGTGCGGGTACTGCACCGACCGGCTGCTCTCCTGCATTAACAAACAACATGTACACCGTTAACGAATTCTCTACTATTTTGTCAACCATTTTTTATCGTTGTATATTATTATTTATAAGGTTAAATATCGAAGTTACATTTAACTAGTTGAATCCCGCAGCTTCGCCCACGTTAACAAAATTCGATTGTCCCGTAGGAATAAGATATTTTCCCACAGTAAATGTTAATCCAGAGTATCAGCTAACTCTCTACCAAATTTAATTAAAATCGCTAAAGCCATTTACACGTCAATAATTAACAAACATCCACACTCACAAACTTTCGCCTTTATAATATTAGTATGAATATATAAATCGAATAGCGGAAAATCTACATAATTATGTCTCCATCCATGTCCAAAAATGACCTTAACCTTGTTTGTCATATCATCAAACCCCTTTTACCCCTCCAGTCCATCCGGTCACTCCAGTTCCTCCGGTCCCTCCGGTCACTCCAGTCCCTCTGGCCCCTCCGGTCACTCCAGTCACTCCGGTCCCTCCAGTCCCTCCGGTCACTCCAGTCCCTCTGGCCCCTCCGGTCACTCCAGTCACTCCGGTCCCTCCAGTCCCTCCGGTCACTCCAGTCCCTCCGGTCACTCCGGTCCCTCCGGTCACTCCGGTCACTCCAGTCCCTTCGGTCACTCCAGTCCCGCGCGTCACTCGCGTCACTCCCGTCCCTCCGGTCACTCCGGTAACTCCGGTCCCTCGGGTCACTCCAGTCCCTCCGGTCACTCCGGTCACCCCAGTTCCTCCGGTCACTCCAGTCCCTCCGGTCCCTCCGGCCCCTCCGGTCACTCCAGTCCCTCCGGTCACTCCGGTCCCTCCGGTCACTCCAGTCCCTTCGGTCACTCCAGTCCCTCGCGTCACTCCCGTCCCTCCGGTCACTCCGGTCCCTCCGGTCACTCCGGTCACCCCAATTCCTCCGGTCACTCCAGTCCCTCCGGTCCCTCCGGCCCCTCCAGTCACTCCAGTCCCTCCGGTCACTCCAGTCCCTCCGGTCACTCCAGTCCCTCCGGTCACTCCTGTCCCTCTGGTCTCTCCGGGCACTCCGGTCCCTCCAGTCACTCCAGTCCCTCCGTTCACTCCGGTCCCTCCGGCCCCTCCGGTCACTCCAGTCCCTCCAGCCCCTCCGGTCACTCCAGTCCCTCCAGACTCCGGTCCCTCCGGGCCCTTCGTGCACTTCGGTCCCTCCGGTCATTCCAGCCCCTCCGGTCACTCCGGTCACTCCAGTCCCTCCGGCACTCCTGTCCCTCTGGTCCCTCCGGGCCCTCCGAGCACTCCGGTCCCTCCAGTCACTCCAGTCCCTCCGTTCACTCCGGTTCCTCTGGCCCCTCCGGTCACTCAGGTCCCTCCGGCTACTCCAGTCCCTCCAGTCACTCCGGTCACACCGGACTCCGGGCCCTTCGTGCACTCCGGTCCCTCCAGTCACTCTGATCAAAAACTGTCAAAAACCTTCCATACAAACATTAATGCCCGATTTTAACGCTTTCAACCCATTTTTTTTTCGATAAAAAGCAGTCCACGCCCTTTCTCGAGGTCAACACTGTGTGCTCAATTTCATCAAAATCGGTTAAGTTGTTTAGGCGTGAATAAGTAGCAGACAGACAGAGTTACTTTCACATTTATAATATTAATAGGGTAGTAGGGATTTCCACGATGTTATTCATGCACGTTGATATTGTCATAATAATTCGTTTATATCATTTTTTTTGACATGGTGTGTCAATTCCTACAATAAATCGATATAGTGTATCCTTCACAAATATCTGCACCATGTGTCATATAAATTCAAAAGTACCTGGATGACCGAGCTTGGCTCGGTGTTTTTGTTTACTAAGAGTACATCATGTTTTTTTTTGAATTATATTTTTTTATAACTATGCAAATTTTTTACTGATGATCATATGCATAATATATTTATCTTATCGACGTTATAATAATAAAAAATAATAACAACAATAAAATAATAATAATATAATAATAATAAAATATAGTAATAAAATAACACAGAACTCTCGTTTAAATGGATTAAAAAGCAGCAAATATCTACAACTACAGAATCGTCAGTATTCGCCATACAGGATCAATGTATAATGACACGCCAACATAGACGGGACATATTGAAAGAACCAATATGTCCCGTCTATGTTGCAATCTAAGAAATTAGCAGGAAATTATTATGTAAAGCAGCACAATAATCTTGTGCAGTACGTCTACTGGTGTTTAGCTAGAAAGCATAAAATAGAAGTATCTAGCCTTTGGTGGAAGGAAATGATCACACAGCCCCATGTGAAAGAGAATGAGACTGCTAAAATTCTTTGCGGGATGCCAGTTCAAATCAATGTCACTATTACACACAATAGACCAGATTTAATATACATAGACAAAACTAATAACCGAACCTAGTTAATAGACGTATCTGTACCATCCGATTATAATATAGGACCTAAAGAAATCGAAAAATTAAGTAAATACCACGTTCTCAAAAATGAAATTAGCCGTTTGTGGGAAACGCAAACGGCAATCATCCCAATAATTATTGGTGCAACTGTACATGTACATAAATTCATCAACCATAATCAGTAAAGTGCTAGGAGACACTGTCTTCCCCCTCGAAGGGATCTCGACCTTGTCGTCGCTCTGGATGCATCCGAGGGGGCTGTGGAGGTCGGTGTTTTCTGGCCTCTGCAGCCAGGAGGGGTCGCGGGAGAAGACGTGTCTCGGTGTGTCGTTGCCGTACACCCTGTCTCCCGCGACCGAGCGCTTTATGCTTAGAATAAGGAACTCGTAGAATAAGCATAAACAATACAAACTGAGCACTCTATAGCTTGTTCATTTATGTCAAATAGCATTTCGGAAGTGTGAGTGAAACAAAATATGTCTGTCTGTTTTTATTAAATTAGCGTGTCACAAGCGGTCCTCTTTTGAGCTCTATTATGCTAATAAATTCAAAAGTTCCATCCAAACTGCAATTTTCTTTATGACGGCTGGCATCTTTATTTTGTAGTTTTACGTTTTGATAGTGTTGATCGATAGTGTTGTCGATAGAAGGGCAATGCGCATAATTATCTAGGCGACTGTTTTGATTAATATAACATACAATCAAATCTCATATTAAATTTATATTCGTAACGTATGTTTCAACTCATTCGAAGTGGGACATTCATTCGGTGCATTAACACTAACAAAATAACAACAAAATATAACCTCTTTAAATATTAAAAGGAAAGGATGTCTAGATTGAATGCTAATCAATAATTATTTACCAATTGTTTTATTAAATAATTTACCAATTGTTTTATTAAGTTTGTATATTAAAATAGGTATTTACAAGTTTGTTTTGTTGTTGGTTGTTTTGTTTCAATGTATAATTATATCCTGTAATTTTATCATTTAAAAATTGGCGCACATAAAAAAATATTTATTTGTAAGATGCTCAGTAATTAAGATATAAACTAATAACATTGAGATCGTTAACTGTATCTGCGCAGCTTCTATTGTAGGGGTATTTTTTGGTACTTGGTTAAGCAGAACATTATATTTGTTTTTTTTTGCTTTTCTTGAACATGATATATTTTAGACTTAAGAGGCGAATATTGTTCTTCACAAAAAACTAGCCTCGCAAATATTTATTTGTTCAATAACATTACCGTTGTGTATGTATAAATTTGCTTTTTTTTTTGTGATTGTTATGATGTTTTTTTTCTTCCATTGACCACTTAATATTAGTACCTAGTGCAGCGTTTACAGATTTTTAGTAAATATTTAAACGTATCCAATTTACATTCAGAATACAATCGTTTGCAAATAATATAATTTTGTCATCCGTTCTACGAGTACATGGAAAGTCAATAATATTTAAATCGGAGCATGAATGCAGAATGCCGATCAAGCTGAGTTTCTTCACCGTAAGACATTTTGTGGAGGCGAAACTGCAGGTGAAAAAAAATCTGAGAGATTTAGTATCAACTAGGTACATTTAACACTAGGCACATAAACACAAATATACAACGTAGACAGTTGACAGACCAAAAGCTGCCACCTCTACGGAGGTCTACAGAGAAGTCACCGCCGCCAGCTCGGACAATAACATCTAGCCTCTATCAAAGCGTCAACCTGCCCCGATAACGCTTTAATGAAATGATAATAAATGCTCTACGTAAAAACAAAAAAAAAAACTTTATATGAATACTACAACATATACGACTGATAAAACTAAATCATGTTTTATATCGACGCGAAAATGTCGATAATGTGGCATCACTACCTTGTGACAACCTACGAAATAATGAAACAGGACAGTATTATTTGTCTCTTTTCTACGCAATATTTACGTCATACGTAAAAAAGGACAAGTATATGCATTTCACTTTACACTTATAACGTTGTATCCATGTCTTCTTATACATCCATGGCTTTATGCTCCACGCGGGGAGGGGCTGCAGAAGCGGCCGAGCACCGGCGGGTTCGCAGATGACTGCGAAAGCTTACCCGTGTTCCCGCCGTACGGTACGAGGAGAAAACACAGTCGGGGTTTAGCCGGTATGAATCCAGCATAACCCAGCTGCCACCCCGGGTGGCTGGGTATCCATGAGGATTACCGACTTTAAAAAAAAACGGGAGATACTTTCTTTGTAAACAACACACAAAAAGATACCCAGAACACAGAGCAACTAACACATACAGGGCAAGAAACAAACATACAGAATAAATCAGAACAATGATTTACAAGCACAACAGATTCAATCATTCCACATCCAACAAATACGGGAGAATTTAATTGCAATGCGCCGCTGGAGAAATGTAAGAAGAGGTAGATTAAAGTTAGCCTGTATATTATTATATATTACATCCTATAGTTTATTTACTCTATATAATACTTAATTAGTAGCGGGGACATAGATACCTTTTTTCTTGTGGGTTACAGGACGGGGTATCTATAAATACCGGCAATAGCAGCCATGAAGGTGAAAATAACAATTTACTAATATAAAATAAAATACAATAATAAAACAAAAATACCAAAAAAGAACTAAAAAGAAAAAAATGTAGAGCTAAAAAATAGAAAATAGAACTAAAAATAAAAAATAAAACTAACAAAATAAAACTCGAAAAAAATAAAAAATAAAAAAAAAACCAATCAGACTGAGATTTGAACCCCGACTTCCTGCGTTCCGATTTCCCAACCGAGCTATTCTAACTTCGTAAATAGTAACAAAATTTCTCTTCGTATTCGGTGTCTTCGATCTTTATGCAATGAAAACACGGACAAAACGACATTTTCTGAAAATGAAAGCTTGCTAGATCGATTTATCGCCCCCTAAACCCCCTAAATACAAAATTTCAAGAAAATCGTTGGAGCCGTTTCCGAGATCGTTGATATATATATATATATATATATATATATATATATATATATATATATATATATATATATATATATATATATATACCGTGACTCAAAAAAGTATTTGTACACCTCATTTTTTACCAAAAACTTCAATTAGACGAATGTCAGGTGAACAAAATTTGGGTGGTTAGTACTTAACGAAGCATAAAAACGTTGTGTATGTATATTTACTTTTAATAAAGAGTAAAAAAAATGTTATTAAAAAAAAACAAGAATTGAGCGGTCAAAAAAGTATTTGTACACTTACGTGTATATCATTAAACTATCGAAAAAAGTATTTAATGAAGACAAAGCGTCCTTAAATGTTTCATAAACCTTTTTTTAGACTATTCTTCGATTATTTAATTACCAATTCAGTTTAGAATGAGTATCAAACAATCAAGGAAAATAAAAAAAAGTAAAATATGTAAGTCTCGGCGAGATTGCGTTATTATTTTTCGGAAACAAGGAAAAAAATATCAGAAAAATGGTAAAGAGCTGAAGTTACATCATGACAATGCAGTACATTGTAAAAAAAATCGAGAGAACGGTTCATACAAATGTAAAAGGAAACCCGATCAGATCAACCGAAGATACTTATGACGAGAGAGCGCCGTACTATCATCAGAGAAGCTTCAGAAAAACCGTTTTCCAGTGTTCAAACGCTGATCAATCACATCGCATCAACATATAGTAAGTCCGTATGATCACAAACTGTGCATGATGTTCTGCACTCAACCAAAATATAAAAAAAAATCGTTTGGTGAAAACCGATTGCTGAGTTGCAACCGCAAAATAACGGTTTATCGTGTTAAACAGAACGTTACGTTTTGGGCCTGTATGGCTTACGATGGCCTTGAAATGCTTGCTTTTTTCGAAGGGAATATAAATGCACGCAAATATATCAAAGTGTAGCGCGATAATTTGAATGAAAGTGCAGTCAAATTATGCCTTTGTGGTCAATATCACTTTTAGCATAACAATGACCCTAAGCACACTGCACGAATAACAAGAGAATAGTTACTCTATAAAATTACCTATCAGGTATGCTACCACACTTTGGATAGTTGAGTGACACCACACACCACCAATCTCCAGATATTAATTCTATTTAAAATCTTGGACGTAATTTAAATATAAAGTGCACAACAGAAAAAATCTCAAATATACATAATCAGCAACGAATAATCCTATGATTATTCGTTGCTGATTATATAACAGTGGGAATAATACCTGTAAACCCATCTTAAAATTGGATGAATCCATTCCAAAAAGATAACAAGCTATTATTAATGCTAGAGACATGCATATTTCATTTCAATTATAATGTCGGGTTTAATATTTTCATGTTTTACAAGGTTGTCGTAATTATACAAATACTTTTTTGACCACTCAATTCTTGTTTTTTTCCGTATAACTTTTTTATAACTCTTTATTAAAAATAAATACATATACACAATGTTTTTATACTTTGTGAAGTACTGACCACCCAAATTTCGTTCATGCAACGTTCGTTTGATTAAAGTTATGGGTAAAAAACGAGGTGTACAAATACTTTTTTGACCCACTGTATATATACAAGAATTGCTCGTTTAAAGGTATTAGATTAGATTAGATGTAAGATAACACAAAAATATTGAGAGCACTTCTCGTATATTAGTTAAAATAGTACAAAGCTCACCTGTCGGGTCGCCTCGCGCCGCCCGCCGCCGAACATCTGCCGCAGCCGCGACACGCCCGCGCCCCCCGCACCGCCCGCGCCGCCCGCCCCGCCGGGGCTGCCGCCGCCGTTGGCCGCGCCCGCACTGGCGCCGCTCCAACTGCCAATGTTGGACGAATTAATGCTTTATTCACAATTAATGCTTTATTATTCACAGTCACATAACATGTTGCATACAATATAAAGCGTTGTTATACCAACTAATTGCTTCTTTTTTTTCGAGGAGCAACTTTCAAAAGGTACCCGACGCCGTGAAAGCGACGCAGGGTTATGTGGGATTTTTACCGCACTAAAACCCCCCCGGTGGCCGTCCTTAGCGCTTTATAGAGGACTCCGGGACCTCCAAAAGACTGCCGCCAGAATCCTCAGGGCGTGTTGCCCCATCGGGCTCCTCCGAGGTGCGCGGATGGGCCCACCACCTTATCTAGTCTTTACGGCGGTATGCGACCACATATATAGATGACATGTATAGAAGAGATATGTATTTTTTTCTTTTGTTGTTTGGCTTTAGTTGTAAGCAAGAACAAAACAATGTAAAAATGATTAAGGAACTAATTACTTCTATCTAATAAATAAAATTTATTCCTCTATCATTTAACAATGTTTTATTCTTCCTTACAACAAAAATCAAACATCAGAAGAAAAAAATACATAACTGTTCTTTTCTTATTCTTATCTTATCAATCAGTGACAAGACATAAATAGTTTTATCATAGGAGAACATTAAATCATTAAGGCTCAATGATAATAAAATAATTAAAATTATTTTATAACAAATCAAAACCAGCTAACAAATTAAATGCTATTCAAAAACAAACAAGAATATTATAGCGAAATATTACTGTCGAACATTTTTATCATGCTTTATACTGATTAACAATAACTTATCAAAAAAGTACATATTGCTAATAAACAAAAGACCAACCTATCTCCGGTAGGTTGACCATGAGATGGTGACGAAACACCCGAATGCACCTGCGAAATAAAACAAAACAATTCATCAATAATACGATTAATTAGTAATGTTAAAACTCAATACTCACTACGACTACTATTGCTACAACTAATTTATACATGTTAATAAAACAATAAAAAGTTTTTTCATCTAATTACAAAAAGTATGTCTAAAATACCTTATCGTTCCTCCGCAACGAGTCGCGCCAGTCCGCCGCACGCTCCTCCGGATACACGATCTTCTCGTATCTATACACAATTATGAACATTACAATATTACAATCCTCATATATTCAAATATACTAAAATATATAGAAGTCTAAACGGTGGTATAACTAGTATACTGTAGGCTAATAATATCATACCTATTAATACATACAGGCTGATGATACACACACACACTTTACTGATTTACGATGTCAACTTCGGAAATCATATAATGGGTTGCAGATCTTAGCCCCCATTCTACAAAAGATTTGATTTTTTTTTTTTTTTTTTTTTTTTTTTTTTTTTTTTTTTTTTTTTTTTTTTTTCAGCTACGCCTCCACAGACATATCGTCCGTGCCCTTTGTTAGCATGGTTTTATTTTTGTCTTTACGTCATTTTTACAGCTCCACTATGAGCCTTCGCCGTCGACATCGCCCACAACTAGGTAACAGTGTAAGCTGGGTCCCAGCTGTGTGCGGTGGCGGCAGCGGCGGCTTTACAGAAAACCTTATCTATGCTTACTATATAGGACCAATTATGTTTTGTTTTGTTTTGCTTTGTTGTATACATTTTGAGACATCTTAGGACTTGCTTTCTTTATAATTTATCGCACGTCAAGCCATTGACGGTTTCGACTCCAAAAATATTTTAAATTCACATCGAACGAGTGCTTGCCGATGTATTGAATTTTTTGCCTTTTTAAAAAAAAAATACTTTATGGCAGTCTTCTCTCTCTCCCAATGTTGAGCCGTTGCTGTCTTGACGTGGCGTGCGATACAGTATAATTGTATACCTTTTAGTCCTTTGCGGAGGCCATTTCGAGCTTGCGGTTTGTGGCCTTGTCTATGAGCTTCGAGTCCCCGCTACGGATGGCCATTGAGATGTTATAATCCTCCAGTCTTTCGTCAGTGGCGTTCATAGCTCTTGAAATGAACTGAGCTATGGCGTCATTGCTGCAGTCGGTGTAATATGTGCAGCTGATGGTATGACGCGACACTGCCACTACTGCATGGGGAACACTGTCGTGCAGTTGTAGATGATTTGTGGTAGTTCGCACAATCACCACCGTCTCGTACGTTTGTCCCTGTGCTTCGTGTATGGTAAGGATACGTGAACCCTTTCCACTCCCGAAGCCCTCTTTCTTCAGACTCTCTTTTTCGACTTGAGTGTGCACCAAGTAGAGAGTCTTCTCGAGGGCCTTTGGGATCTGCGCATCCATGTACCGCTTCAGCTTCAGGGATCTTATACGTGACGTGGACGAGTATATGCCGCTGTAGACCTCGCTTAGGGCGTATGCTACGTCCAATGGGTTCCTGTGCGTGCACAACAGTTCTTGGCTAATTCCGGTTATATGGTTTGGGCGGCAGTATCGTAACTCGAAGAGGTTGTTACGCTCGATGTACGGCAGTTGGTTAATGTCTCCGATGAGCATCACTTCCGTCGCTCCGGTCAGCCTTATCGCCATCACAATGGCCCCGAAATGGTTCATTAGTGCCTCATCGACTAAAAGCCGTTTACAGCTACCTTTTGAACCATTTACTAGTACTGAGGCTAGTGTGCGCACTTTTGCTGTGGCGAGCCTTCCGGACTTACCGGTGCGGTGAGTGAGTCTCGTACGGAGATCTTTTGCTGCCTCCGTTGTGGTGGTGATGATGATGTCTTCATTCTCCTGAAATTGATTCACTATCCATGTTGATTTTCCGCAGCCTGGGACCCCATTGATCCATGAGAATTTGGGTATTTCCCATGAGTCTAGAGTGAAGAGGCCGCCGCACTCACCAGATAAGCTTTCCGCCATAGCTAGGATTTTATCGTCTAGCATTATCCTGGTGCAACGGGCTATCACGACTAAGGGGTCGTCCGTTGGGGTACAGAATTTCTCCCGGCCTAACCGCTCGCTCTCTACTTCGTCTTTTGCAACGAATCCTCTGGTTGCACTATAGGCTGCCATATGACTCCCAGTTTCCACGCCTGCAATCGTCTGAGAGGTTTCGTTATTATATATGGCAGCTTCTGCTTTCTCGAGTCTCTCCCTCAGTAGCTTCAGGTCTTTCTGGAGGAAGGATTGCATGATGTTATGGCACGTCCTTTTATTGTCCTCCTTCGTCGCTACTGTCAGTGCCTTGAACTCGAGAAATGCGTTTATGTAGTGATCCAGAGGGATCCTCGCTTCACGAAGAGTTGGCGGGTCGACCAGGCCCTTGTCGGCTTTAGTCAAAGCGGTTCTTGGCTGTAGTGAATCCTTTTCAGGAGCTTTTGTCTGTGTCAGTTGTGTGTCCAGCTTGTGTGACTGATGTTTTTTGCCTGGGATTTGTTGAGAGGCGGCTTTGAACGTCTTCATTATCGTTGACAGCATTCCCTTCTTTATGCTTTTCTCAGCTTGCTTCTGATCTGCAGGTCTTTCAGCTGATCTTTTCTGCTGAAGTCTTTCCGATCCGCTGAATTCTTCAGGGCTTGCTATGGGGTGTCCCCATCGGTCTTCGGGGTTTCGGGAGGAGGATGGGCCTGCGTTATGTGGTTTTAGAAAACTGAGATTTTCTCCCCTGTCTTCATATACCACTACCACATGTTTTCCAGACGCTTTGAGGCATCCTGTGTAGTCCTCCGCCCTTCCCTTCATGTGCCCCACCACCATAGCGTCCAGGCTTATTATCCTCGGTGTTACTGTGGGATCCTGGCCTGGTTGTCCTAGACTCAGCAGTACTGCACACACTTGGGCGAACTGGGTCTCTTCGTCGCTCCCTTCAAACAGTGCTATAATTTTGTTTCTCGTTCGCACTATTTTGCAGCGTTTGCCTGCTACCGAAATTTCGGACAGCGCGTTGTACGTGGTGCGCTTCATTGTAGCTCTGAAGGTGCTGCCATTCAGCAGAGTTGCTAGGCCAGGTGAAATGCCTATTCTGCCAGAGCACTTTGTGTTGCAGAAGCTTATGCCGAGGCGCTCTTCGTTGTTGTCCATGAAAAGGGCCACTCCCCGGATTCTCAGTTTTGGCTCCCCTCGTTCTGCTTCTTGCAGCAAGTTGTTAAATGCTGTTAGTGTGTTATCCAGGGGGTTTTGGTGCGGGGTGTGGTCCTCGTTTGTTTGGAGCGTGATGGTAGGCGTTCTTGGGGGAATTATTGCTGTCTGCGATAATGTAGAGTTTCTTTTGGCTACTATCCGGAAGATGGAGTCCAAATAGTTAAGGAAGTGTGCCCTCTTTTCTTCGTCCTCAAGGATTTTTGTCAGGTTTGGTTTTTCTATTTTGGCACCGATTTTGACCTCCGTCTCCATTCGGATCGACAGGAATCTGGGGCATTCCAAGATCACATGCCAGACTGTCTCGCTGATGTTGGAGTCGCATTCGCATCCCGGGCTGTCTTTCAACTTAAACCGGTGTAAATACTCTCCCATTCCTCCGTGTCCCGTCAAAGCTTGCACTTGTGCCGGTGTCAGTTTGGTCTTCCTGATGATCGGGTAGGCCTTGCCCACGTCCGGGAAGAAGGTCTTCGTTACTGACCCGGTGCTCGAGGTGGTGTAGCGATCTTGCCATTTGCGGATCGACTCCTCTCTGATTTTTCTTTTGACGAATGACAACGGAATCTCTGCGTAGTCTGGGGTGGTGGGTGTGTTCTTGGCAGCTGATTTCGCTAGCTCATCTGCCCGTTCGTTTCCAGCGGTTCCGATGTGGGCTCTGATCCAGAATAGCTGAACGTGTCTTCCTTCTCTTCTTAACCCTCTGATGTTTTCTTTAATCGCCTTTGTCAGAGGGTGGGATGGTCTTGGGTTATCGAGCAGTTCGAGCGAGGATCTTGAGTCGCTCATTATGTTTACATTTTTGTTTCTGCTCGATCTCGCTTGTTCCACAGCCTTGTGTAGTGCGAAAAGTTCGGCTTGGAATACTGTACAGGAAGGATCTAGACTATAGGTCGAAAAACTGGTTTCCCGTCCGTCCTCCCACCATGTTAGGGCAGCACCTGTCTTTCCCTCTATTTTGCTGCCGTCGGTGTAGATGTGCGGTCCGACGATATGGTGGGCGGTTAGGGTCCCGTAGTCTACATTCTCCAGCACTCTGTATTTGGTCGTTGTAAGTGCGGAGGGGTGAGGTAGGTCTCCGTATCTCACCGTCTGCTCCAGTTTTCTTCCGGGTGGTAAATAGTCTATAGACACGTTCTTCTTGGCCTTGTACAGGCTAGCTGATTCTTGGATCCGGAGGTCAAGTGGGAGTAGCCCAGATAGGACGAGTGCGGCAGTTAGTGACACCGTTCTGTATGCCTTGCAGGCCTTTTGGGCGAAGCCCCGTTGCAGTGCCTCCAACTGTCTCTTGTTTATCTGAAGGTCTGTCGCCTGAGACCATACGCTTGAGGCATACGTCACTATGGGTTCTACTACCGCTATATAAATTGTTCGTACTATTTCGGTGTTCAAACCCCAAGTCACCTTCGCGGCGCAAGCTAGTTGCTTGTATATGCCTGCCGCTTTTCTACATACGGCGGCCACGTGCGATTTGAAGGTGAGTTTGTTGTCTATAATGAGACCCAGGAGCTTCATCTCTTTCACCAGATGCAGTTGAGTGCCCGACATATAGAGCTTTGGAGGATCGTACTTTAGCTTTCTAGTGATGAGCAGCGCGTTAGTCTTGTGCGGTGCAAACCTTAGCTTATTTCGAGTCCCCCATGTGACTACATCTGACAGAGCATTGTTGGCTGATTGCTCTAGGGTTTCAGTTTTGGCGCTTGAGAACACCAGTACGATGTCGTCCGCAAACGCTTGGCAGTAAACCTCTTTGTCGGTTAGGTGGTTGAGTAGCGGGTCTAGGATGATGTTCCAGAAAGTTAAATAACAACGTGGGCTATTTTCCACTGCTTGGGAAAATATGCTAGTTCAAGGCATTTGTTGGAGATCGCCATGAACGTTTCCCTTTCACTGTAAATTGCCTCAGTGCAGATATCGGCTGTTAACCCGTCATTCCCGGGAGCTTTCTTCGGGTTCATGGCTTTCAGCACCAAGTCGAGTTCTGCTGGTGTGAAGCTCGGGTCGTCCACCGAGAGATCCGCTGGTTGTACCTCCGTTAATTTTCGAAGCTGCATGTGGTATTGGTTATCTGTTGTTATGGAGTCCTCAGGGTAAAAGGTGTCGGCGAGGAGTTTTGCCGATTCGTTTGGAGCTAGTGTATGGCCGCTAGCATCTCGCAGCAGTTGATCTTCCTGCCGCCTCGTTGTTCTCCTGATGACTCTATAGATGCCATCCCACATGCTCTCTCTTTCCTGTGTTGTGCAGAATTCCTTCCAGCTCTTTGTTTGTGCTTCCTGAGCTTTTAGGGCGTACACTTCCCTTGCCTGAAGGTATTTTTTTATTACCGCCTCTCTCCGATGGGGTGCAGCGTTTCTAATTCTTCTCTTCGTTCTTAGTGTTTCCTTTTGGGCCTCTTCAACGATCTTTGACCACCAAGGCGGTCTAGTGTTCGCTTTCCAAGGTAATACTTTTGGTATGGCTTTGTCGCACGCTTCCTGTATGGCAGCCGAATAGGCAGTAATCACGTTTTCGAGGTCCTCGGCCGTTTTCCCCTCTTTGATGGTGTTCGGGGTTATGTTGTGTTCCCCTAGTAGTGCTTTGAAATGTGTACGGAACTTGGGCCAATTCGCCTTTTTCGTGTTGAATACCCGTGTGGTTGCGGCTTTAGTTGACTTTAGTGCCGCGTCCAATCGAATTGCGAAAGTGATGGCGTTATGGTCTGATGTTGTTATGTTCCTGTCCACTTTCCAATCATCTACTCTCTTGAGGAGCGACTGGCTGCATGCCGTCACGTCCACGATACTTGTAAACAGTCTGTCGCCCCTATAGGTTTCGAAGGTTGGCGTTGTCCCGGTGTTTAAGACCTCGAGTTCCATTTCGTTCAGGAAGGTGCTATAGGCGGTGCCTCTTTGATTTTCTCTGCTGCTTCCCCACCAGAGGCTCCAGGCGTTGACGTCTCCCGCCACAATGATATTGCTTGTTCTTAGTTTCTGGCATGCTTCCCGTGTGCGTGCCAGATACGGGTCTATGTCTTGGTCTCCCTCGAAGTAAACTGACACGACTCCGATCTTGAGCTGACCCGCTGTGATGAGAGCTGCCGCCTCAGTTTCGGTGACCAACTGGGGGTCGTGGGTGACCTCCAGTTGTTCGCCGAATACGAGTATCGCTGCCTTCACTGGCTTTTGCCTGTTTTGAGAGCATTGAATGATCTTCGTCCCTGGGTAGTGTCCCATGGCACCTTCTTTGCCAACGTACGGTTCTTGTACGAAGGCAATGTGCATACCCTGTTCCCTTGCGGCTACAACCAGTTCCACAGTTGCCAGCTTTGAGCGGTGAAGATTAACTTGTACTATCCGCAGGCTTGTCGTGTCCATCTTGTTCGGGGGAGACATTTTGTGCCCCTGGGTGCCTTTAGCAGTACGTTATGCGAGACCGCGCTATCGCATCCCACTTTTGTCGTTCCGGGCATTCATCGCTGAATGCCTGGTGTTTTCCTTCACTCTTCCCAGTTGCCCGACGACAGTTTACGCAGACTGGTGACTTGTGCCCCAGTCTGTTCGGGCATTTCTCCCATGTGTGAGCTTCTCCACAGTGACTACATGCCTGGTTTTGCTCTTTGCATATGGCTTTTGTGTGGCCATAGCCCAAGCATTTTGTGCACTGCACCAGTGGGGATTGGTCCACTATGGGTCGTCTCTGGAGGCCAATGTACACTGTTCCGGCCTCCGTGAGTTTTTTGTGGATTTCTGGGGAGAGTTCTAGGATTGGGTGGCATTCATGTGGGTTCCTCGCTCTTTTTCTATAGCGGACGCGGATTGTTCTGTCGTTCTCGCTAACGTCGTTGAGCAGGTGTTTGTTTTGTGCCCATATATGATCTATAATTTCAGCGTCGGTGTGGTAGGACAGAACATCTTTTATTTTGGCCAGTGGGTTGTTGGTTCTGGCCACTTCTACCTTAAGATTTTTATCCGCGGCCACTCTGCTTTGCACCAGGGACATGTCCTCTTTCGTTCTGCAGCTCAATATGACCTTTTGGTTCCTGGCCTTCCTAACCCTGTCCACCTTGGCGCCCGTTGTTTTTAGGTCAAGGGCGACTCTGATCGTCTCGATCACGTTTTCTCCGGTTTTATTTGGATCCGTTGATGAGACGATCAGAGTGTGGTTTGGTTTTAGTGGTGCAGGCTTTGAAACCACTTGAGCGTAAGTGGGCTTGGCCGCTGTCGCTTTGGCGAGTTCTTGCAGGGCAATCTCCGTGCCTATACTGATGGATGGTGGAGGTGTCCGCTGCCTTAGCTCGCGCATGGTTCTCAGTTCAGAAGAGACAGCTTCCAATCGCTCGTTTATTGGCTGCAGTTGTTCCTTAATGTCATGTGGCGGGGTCGTTACTTGCGTGGCTGTTGAGTGTTGTGTTAGTGTGTTTGTGAGTTGAGTTATTTGTTCTTTTATTTCTGACAGCTCCTTGGGGTCAGGTTGATCTGCTTTCGGAGGGCTGGCTACTTGATTTTGTAAAATCTTACTGTTTGTAGTCTTGAGCTCATCTGAACAGAGTCTGATTTTGTCCAGGTCTTTTCTTAGCCTGTCCAGTTGTTCGGAGATGGTGTTCACACTAGTGATTATTTTTGCGTGTTCTGTCTTAAGGGGCTCATAGTTCATTGTCCCCTTTTCCATCACCGTCTCCGTGGACCTAGCTAGGACTTCTTTCATCGTCTGTTCAATGGTGCTCATTGTTTTTGCCAGAGCCTTTATTTGAGCATAAGGCTCCTGGGTCTCGTAGCCAAGCCAGCTCCTTATAGCCTTTGTCTCCTCCAGATTCGCGGCAACCTCTGTTCTTGTCTTGCGCAGGTCCTCAGTCAGGGCTTTGATGGTTTCGGCCATCTGTTTATTGTGGGCCCTCTCCGTCCTTACCAGTTCCTGCGCATGGCGAGATCTTTCTTTCTCTAGATTGTATTTGTGCCGTGATCTGGAATCCGACAGGGCCAGCACGGTCTCGTAGAGTGTCTGCAGGCATTCTAGCGTGGTGGTCTTCCATTCCTTCTTCATGTTGCCTGCAGCCTCTAGTGCCTCTTTTGCCTTCTGGAGCTGTTCATTAGCCAGTTTTGTAGCCATGTCCATCTGGACACCGCTCCGTCTGTTGGAGGTTCTGATTATGCTCGGGCGTCCTTGCTCTGATGCCCCTGACGCATCCGAGAATTCATCATCAGACTCCACAGGGCGGGGCGGAATCTCAGACTGTTCCCATTGGTCTATTTTTAGAATGATGGATTCGGTGGTGGATTTTTCCGTCTGCAGAGGCCTCTCCGCCGAGTCCTCGCTAAACGAGGACCTCGCTGTTGCGGTTCTAGACAAGACCTTCTCTCGCAGGGATCTTTGGGTCTTTAGCACCGGTCTCGATGTTGTTGTTTTCATTGCCGGTGCTGATGCGCTCGAGGTGGCCTCCACAAAGTTTTTGGCGGTCTTGGATACGGCTGACATTATTTATAAAACTTAGACTCTACTTTTATTTTTGTAACTATTATTATGCTGTGTATCTTATATCTACTTATATTATGGTCCTGTGCGGCGTTGATGGTGTGTTGCCGGAGTAAGCCTCGCTTGTTGTTGTTCACTTGTTGTTCTTTTCTTGGCACACGTTAGAAATTTGGAGATTCGGTTGGAGCCAGATGATGGAGAATCTCTTCCCGAGTCGTTTGAGCCCAAACTCGGGTATCCTAGTGCGCCTGGATCAGGAGTTATGGTCCGGGGGGGTGAGGTATACTTGCGCGGGGGAGGCGGGGGGAGGGGGTCTCGCGAGTGACGATTTAAGGAGGGTTCACGTTTTTAGGGGGGGGGGGTTGGGGGGGTATAGCTAATGGGGGAGTGACAGGGGAGGTATGCAAGTGGTGGAAGGGCCTCGTTGAGCTGGTACAGGAGAGCCCAAACACGCAGGGTATTGGTCTTCCTGTTCAAGAGTTCCCTCGGGGTTACCTGATGTGAGCTTCAATGAGTGATTGTGGATGTGTACGGCGTCCTACGTCGGAGTGGGCGAAGTCTTGGAGCCGGTGTTGGAGCGCAAACAAATTTGGCCGCGTGCTTGTGAGACTAACCACGTGCGCACTGAGGTTATTTTATAGACCGCGTGGCCGTGTTTCTCCACGTGGTTTTTGAATATTGCGGCGGTCGTATCTCCGTGTAGAGTTGATGTTTTGAGATGATACAGGTGTCGTCTGGTTCGTCTCGATGCGGTCTACGCGGGGTGTTGTTTTGCTTGTTCGGATATTTGGGTGTTACCTGGGAGATGCTCTCTAAAGTTCAGGGTCTGCTGCTCCGAAGTCCTTTGATGTAGGGTCTTGCGCACACTTATCCTGGCGAGTCACTCACTATTCTATCACGTGAACACTTATTTGACGGTTTTTGCGTCGGTTTTCCTTTTTAAAAGATTTATAAATGTGGAGCTTGTGTTATTCTGTCTGACGTTAAGTGCTTACTTTTAAAAAAAAAAAAAAAAAAAGATTTGATTACAACTGTCCACAGGCAATGACCACTTTCAAACAAACTGCTCTTGTACCACATCAATTTCATATAGAAATAAAAAATAAAAAAATAATACAACAAACAAAGATATAAACGCACCCATCCTTTCCCTTAACAGATATGGGCTTATCGCGCGACGCCTTCGCAGCCGACGCGGCGTCGGGCGCTCGCGGCAAGCCGCGCGCCTGCACGTCGGGCGGCGCGTCGGGCGTGCGCGGCAAGCTGCGCGCCTGCACCTCGCTCGCTCGGGCGTCGGGCGTCACTCGGGCGTCGGGCGTCGCGCGGGCGTCGGGCGCGTCGGGCAGCTCGCCGTAGATGACGTCGGGCACGACGCGCGCCAGCCGCCGCTGCAGCTCGTGCGCCGCCTTGCGGTCCTCGTGCCGGTCGCGCTCGATGCCCATCAGCACGCGGTTCGTGTACACCTGACGCAACCAATATTTTCATTTATTCATATATTGGCTTTTGAAGGTTAAAGAACCCTTTGTTTCTACTTGTAGCTCATAACAACCATGTCAAGCAGTACTGCGTTAAAATTTGAAATGGAAAGATGGGAAACTCACTTATCAAAGACATTACAACGCATCTTTAACAACGCATACATTGATGACCTCAAGTATGATCACAGATGTCAATATCGCTAGTAATCAAGTGAACTAGATGCTCATTTTAGTCAAGTTTTAATTTATTATTATTATTATATAATTTTGAATAAATGCTAAGGATCCAGGGAAAATACTTTTTAAAAATCTGCACGGTTAATTGGAAGGTGTAAATACCTAAATAATTCCTTGTACAATTGCGGCCCTCGCATATGTAAAACCTTCGATAATAAATAATTCCTTATAACGAACCTGCCTGCGCTCCTCCTCTTGCTTCTTCAGCATGAACTCCTCGAGCGTCACGAAGCCCATTATGTTCTCCACTTGCCGGGTCTTCGGTTTCGGGATCTGAAGAAGCGTATTAAATAATGAAGTAAGAACAAAAATATAATATCGTGTTTAGAATCTTTGTTTCTAATATTAAAATTATCAATGCTGCTTATTATTGTCGCTAAAATAACCACTACTGAAGAAATTCACAGAACTTGAGATTATAAGTAACTGAACTCACGTGAAACGTAGGTTTAGTAATGAAGTCGCTCTTCTCAAAGTCTAGTAAATTAGGGTTAGATGCGTGAATATAATTGATCGGCTTGGGGATCTTCTTCGACGCTCGGGTGTCGGAGCGCGACTGCGGCGGCGGGGAGCGCGGCGCGGGGGCGGGGCCGGAGGCGGGGGCGGGGCTCTGCGCGGGGGCGGGGCCCGGAGCGAGGGCGGGGGCGGGGCCGGGCGGGGCCACGCGCCGGTAGCTGCGATAGTGCTCCGTGGGCACCGGCACGCCCGACTGCTTGTTCTAAAACCGAAATTCAGTTTAAGCAGTCTTTTACATCTACACACATGGAGCGTACCAGACATTTGGCGTGAGAATCGAGATACATTCCCATTTCCCATACTATATATTTTAATTAACGTATTTATATATGACGTATCATGGCCGCGCCGCCACGAGCTAAGTTTGTAAAATTGTATATACAAAAATATACACTTTTGTCTGACATAACTCGTTTCGGGCTTATTCAATGTAACAGTAACAAATAAATTAAAAAATATACACTCACAAATTAAAACAATAATAAAAGCATCATAAACCTAAAAGTAAGTCGAAACGGATCCATCATGTATCCATTTTATTAAACTAAATATATTTAAGTACCTTAAGTGTTTTAAAATTGGCATTGAAATAATATAATCGTAACGCTACCTTATTAGCCTTGGAATCGTCTTTGCTTTTGTTCCTTGAGAAGAACCGCAGGTATTTCCTGTCTAGACTGGTGGAGGAGTGTCCCACGTTCTCCTGCGACTCGCTGCGCTGCATCCTGTGCGTCAGCTTCTTCAACGAACCGAACTTCGACTTGTCTTTATCCTTGTCCTTGTCTTTTTCCTTATCTTTGTCTTTCTCTCTCTCTTTCTCTCTATCGGACTTCTTTTCTGAGCTGTCGTTGTCGGACTCCGTGTCGGAGTATTCCGTTTCGGAAAATTGTTTTGAGAGTTCCATCTAGAAATAAATATAAACAAGTCTCATTAGCAAACGAAGCGGTTACAAAATCTAAAAAATAGAGATAAAATACATCCTCCAGCCCACCACTCGCTGATCATGTATACGTTATGATTTCATCTCAATGATTTTTTTTTTAATTTAGAAAGACATCGGGAAAAGCATTTCAAAAATAGAACACGTACACCTTGAACGTTATCACCGACCTGTCTGGGCTCGGCCAGCAGCGTGGCGCGGTGGATGAGGTGTATCCAGGCGAGCATGGCGTCGCGCTGCTCGGTGGCGAAGTAGAACGCCTTGCCCGTGTGGTACACCTGGAACGTTATCACCGACCTGTCTGGGCTCGGCCAGCAGCGTGGCGCGGTGGATGAGGTGTATCCAGGCGAGCATGGCGTCGCGCTGCTCGGTGGCGAAGTAGAACGCCTTGCCCGTGTGGTACACCTGGAACGTTATCACCGACCTGTCTGGGCTCGGCCAGCAGCGTGGCGCGGTGGATGAGGTGTATCCAGGCGAGCATGGCGTCGCGCTGCTCGGTGGCGAAGTAGAACGCCTTGCCCGTGTGGTACACCTGGAACGTTATCACCGACCTGTCTGGGCTCGGCCAGCAGCGTGGCGCGGTGGATGAGGTGTATCCAGGCGAGCATGGCGTCGCGCTGCTCGGTGGCGAAGTAGAACGCCTTGCCCGTGTGGTACACCTGGAACGTTATCACCGACCTGTCTGGGCTCGGCCAGCAGCGTGGCGCGGTGGATGAGGTGTATCCAGGCGAGCATGGCGTCGCGCTGCTCGGTGGCGAAGTAGAACGCCTTGCCCGTGTGGTACACCTGGAACGTTATCACCGACCTGTCTGGGCTCGGCCAGCAGCGTGGCGCGGTGGATGAGGTGTATCCAGGCGAGCATGGCGTCGCGCTGCTCGGTGGCGAAGTAGAACGCCTTGCCCGTGTGGTACACCTGGAACGTTATCACCGACCTGTCTGGGCTCGGCCAGCAGCGTGGCGCGGTGGATGAGGTGTATCCAGGCGAGCATGGCGTCGCGCTGCTCGGTGGCGAAGTAGAACGCCTTGCCCGTGTGGTACACCTGGAACGTTATCACCGACCTGTCTGGGCTCGGCCAGCAGCGTGGCGCGGTGGATGAGGTGTATCCAGGCGAGCATGGCGTCGCGCTGCTCGGTGGCGAAGTAGAACGCCTTGCCCGTGTGGTACACCTGGAACGTTATCACCGACCTGTCTGGGCTCGGCCAGCAGCGTGGCGCGGTGGATGAGGTGTATCCAGGCGAGCATGGCGTCGCGCTGCTCGGTGGCGAAGTAGAACGCCTTGCCCGTGTGGTACACCTGGAACGTTATCACCGACCTGTCTGGGCTCGGCCAGCAGCGTGGCGCGGTGGATGAGGTGTATCCAGGCGAGCATGGCGTCGCGCTGCTCGGTGGCGAAGTAGAACGCCTTGCCCGTGTGGTACACCTGGAACGTTATCACCGACCTGTCTGGGCTCGGCCAGCAGCGTGGCGCGGTGGATGAGGTGTATCCAGGCGAGCATGGCGTCGCGCTGCTCGGTGGCGAAGTAGAACGCCTTGCCCGTGTGGTACACCTGGAACGTTATCACCGACCTGTCTGGGCTCGGCCAGCAGCGTGGCGCGGTGGATGAGGTGTATCCAGGCGAGCATGGCGTCGCGCTGCTCGGTGGCGAAGTAGAACGCCTTGCCCGTGTGGTACACCTGGAACGTTATCACCGACCTGTCTGGGCTCGGCCAGCAGCGTGGCGCGGTGGATGAGGTGTATCCAGGCGAGCATGGCGTCGCGCTGCTCGGTGGCGAAGTAGAACGCCTTGCCCGTGTGGTACACCTGGAACGTTATCACCGACCTGTCTGGGCTCGGCCAGCAGCGTGGCGCGGTGGATGAGGTGTATCCAGGCGAGCATGGCGTCGCGCTGCTCGGTGGCGAAGTAGAACGCCTTGCCCGTGTGGTACACCTGGAACGTTATCACCGACCTGTCTGGGCTCGGCCAGCAGCGTGGCGCGGTGGATGAGGTGTATCCAGGCGAGCATGGCGTCGCGCTGCTCGGTGGCGAAGTAGAACGCCTTGCCCGTGTGGTACACCTGGAACGTTATCACCGACCTGTCTGGGCTCGGCCAGCAGCGTGGCGCGGTGGATGAGGTGTATCCAGGCGAGCATGGCGTCGCGCTGCTCGGTGGCGAAGTAGAACGCCTTGCCCGTGTGGTACACCTGGAACGTTATCACCGACCTGTCTGGGCTCGGCCAGCAGCGTGGCGCGGTGGATGAGGTGTATCCAGGCGAGCATGGCGTCGCGCTGCTCGGTGGCGAAGTAGAACGCCTTGCCCGTGTGGTACACCTGGAACGTTATCACCGACCTGTCTGGGCTCGGCCAGCAGCGTGGCGCGGTGGATGAGGTGTATCCAGGCGAGCATGGCGTCGCGCTGCTCGGTGGCGAAGTAGAACGCCTTGCCCGTGTGGTACACCTGGAACGTTATCACCGACCTGTCTGGGCTCGGCCAGCAGCGTGGCGCGGTGGATGAGGTGTATCCAGGCGAGCATGGCGTCGCGCTGCTCGGTGGCGAAGTAGAACGCCTTGCCCGTGTGGTACACCTGGAACGTTATCACCGACCTGTCTGGGCTCGGCCAGCAGCGTGGCGCGGTGGATGAGGTGTATCCAGGCGAGCATGGCGTCGCGCTGCTCGGTGGCGAAGTAGAACGCCTTGCCCGTGTGGTACACCTGGAACGTTATCACCGACCTGTCTGGGCTCGGCCAGCAGCGTGGCGCGGTGGATGAGGTGTATCCAGGCGAGCATGGCGTCGCGCTGCTCGGTGGCGAAGTAGAACGCCTTGCCCGTGTGGTACACCTGGAACGTTATCACCGACCTGTCTGGGCTCGGCCAGCAGCGTGGCGCGGTGGATGAGGTGTATCCAGGCGAGCATGGCGTCGCGCTGCTCGGTGGCGAAGTAGAACGCCTTGCCCGTGTGGTACACCTGGAACGTTATCACCGACCTGTCTGGGCTCGGCCAGCAGCGTGGCGCGGTGGATGAGGTGTATCCAGGCGAGCATGGCGTCGCGCTGCTCGGTGGCGAAGTAGAACGCCTTGCCCGTGTGGTACACCTGGAACGTTATCACCGACCTGTCTGGGCTCGGCCAGCAGCGTGGCGCGGTGGATGAGGTGTATCCAGGCGAGCATGGCGTCGCGCTGCTCGGTGGCGAAGTAGAACGCCTTGCCCGTGTGGTACACCTGGAACGTTATCACCGACCTGTCTGGGCTCGGCCAGCAGCGTGGCGCGGTGGATGAGGTGTATCCAGGCGAGCATGGCGTCGCGCTGCTCGGTGGCGAAGTAGAACGCCTTGCCCGTGTGGTACACCTGGAACGTTATCACCGACCTGTCTGGGCTCGGCCAGCAGCGTGGCGCGGTGGATGAGGTGTATCCAGGCGAGCATGGCGTCGCGCTGCTCGGTGGCGAAGTAGAACGCCTTGCCCGTGTGGTACACCTGGAACGTTATCACCGACCTGTCTGGGCTCGGCCAGCAGCGTGGCGCGGTGGATGAGGTGTATCCAGGCGAGCATGGCGTCGCGCTGCTCGGTGGCGAAGTAGAACGCCTTGCCCGTGTGGTACACCTGGAACGTTATCACCGACCTGTCTGGGCTCGGCCAGCAGCGTGGCGCGGTGGATGAGGTGTATCCAGGCGAGCATGGCGTCGCGCTGCTCGGTGGCGAAGTAGAACGCCTTGCCCGTGTGGTACACCTGGAACGTTATCACCGACCTGTCTGGGCTCGGCCAGCAGCGTGGCGCGGTGGATGAGGTGTATCCAGGCGAGCATGGCGTCGCGCTGCTCGGTGGCGAAGTAGAACGCCTTGCCCGTGTGGTACACCTGGAACGTTATCACCGACCTGTCTGGGCTCGGCCAGCAGCGTGGCGCGGTGGATGAGGTGTATCCAGGCGAGCATGGCGTCGCGCTGCTCGGTGGCGAAGTAGAACGCCTTGCCCGTGTGGTACACCTGGAACGTTATCACCGACCTGTCTGGGCTCGGCCAGCAGCGTGGCGCGGTGGATGAGGTGTATCCAGGCGAGCATGGCGTCGCGCTGCTCGGTGGCGAAGTAGAACGCCTTGCCCGTGTGGTACACCTGGAACGTTATCACCGACCTGTCTGGGCTCGGCCAGCAGCGTGGCGCGGTGGATGAGGTGTATCCAGGCGAGCATGGCGTCGCGCTGCTCGGTGGCGAAGTAGAACGCCTTGCCCGTGTGGTACACCTGGAACGTTATCACCGACCTGTCTGGGCTCGGCCAGCAGCGTGGCGCGGTGGATGAGGTGTATCCAGGCGAGCATGGCGTCGCGCTGCTCGGTGGCGAAGTAGAACGCCTTGCCCGTGTGGTACACCTGGAACGTTATCACCGACCTGTCTGGGCTCGGCCAGCAGCGTGGCGCGGTGGATGAGGTGTATCCAGGCGAGCATGGCGTCGCGCTGCTCGGTGGCGAAGTAGAACGCCTTGCCCGTGTGGTACACCTGGAACGTTATCACCGACCTGTCTGGGCTCGGCCAGCAGCGTGGCGCGGTGGATGAGGTGTATCCAGGCGAGCATGGCGTCGCGCTGCTCGGTGGCGAAGTAGAACGCCTTGCCCGTGTGGTACACCTGGAACGTTATCACCGACCTGTCTGGGCTCGGCCAGCAGCGTGGCGCGGTGGATGAGGTGTATCCAGGCGAGCATGGCGTCGCGCTGCTCGGTGGCGAAGTAGAACGCCTTGCCCGTGTGGTACACCTGGAACGTTATCACCGACCTGTCTGGGCTCGGCCAGCAGCGTGGCGCGGTGGATGAGGTGTATCCAGGCGAGCATGGCGTCGCGCTGCTCGGTGGCGAAGTAGAACGCCTTGCCCGTGTGGTACACCTGGAACGTTATCACCGACCTGTCTGGGCTCGGCCAGCAGCGTGGCGCGGTGGATGAGGTGTATCCAGGCGAGCATGGCGTCGCGCTGCTCGGTGGCGAAGTAGAACGCCTTGCCCGTGTGGTACACCTGGAACGTTATCACCGACCTGTCTGGGCTCGGCCAGCAGCGTGGCGCGGTGGATGAGGTGTATCCAGGCGAGCATGGCGTCGCGCTGCTCGGTGGCGAAGTAGAACGCCTTGCCCGTGTGGTACACCTGGAACGTTATCACCGACCTGTCTGGGCTCGGCCAGCAGCGTGGCGCGGTGGATGAGGTGTATCCAGGCGAGCATGGCGTCGCGCTGCTCGGTGGCGAAGTAGAACGCCTTGCCCGTGTGGTACACCTGGAACGTTATCACCGACCTGTCTGGGCTCGGCCAGCAGCGTGGCGCGGTGGATGAGGTGTATCCAGGCGAGCATGGCGTCGCGCTGCTCGGTGGCGAAGTAGAACGCCTTGCCCGTGTGGTACACCTGGAACGTTATCACCGACCTGTCTGGGCTCGGCCAGCAGCGTGGCGCGGTGGATGAGGTGTATCCAGGCGAGCATGGCGTCGCGCTGCTCGGTGGCGAAGTAGAACGCCTTGCCCGTGTGGTACACCTGGAACGTTATCACCGACCTGTCTGGGCTCGGCCAGCAGCGTGGCGCGGTGGATGAGGTGTATCCAGGCGAGCATGGCGTCGCGCTGCTCGGTGGCGAAGTAGAACGCCTTGCCCGTGTGGTACACCTGGAACGTTATCACCGACCTGTCTGGGCTCGGCCAGCAGCGTGGCGCGGTGGATGAGGTGTATCCAGGCGAGCATGGCGTCGCGCTGCTCGGTGGCGAAGTAGAACGCCTTGCCCGTGTGGTACACCTTGAAGGCGTGCGCGCGCGACCGCACCTCCGCCGCCGCGCACGCCGTGAAGCCCTCCAGCGCGATCAGGCACGCCGCGCGCGTGCTCTGCAACCACACGAACACATATAGCTCAGGTAAACGACAATGTTATGCTGGAAGTAAGTGTAGCGAAACCCGGTTGAACTAAATCGGTTCTACCATCCATCCATCAGCCCTTTGATGTTCACTACTGGACATAGGCCTTCTCTATGTGGGCCGGCCACATCCCTCGAAGGACCAATAACCGATGGGGAAGAAAGGTCCTCGAGTGGCGACCACGTTTAGGCAAAAGGAGTACAGGTCGCTACCCCCACCCCCTCCCCTCTACCCGGTGAACCGATGACCTGAAGAAGACAGCGGGAATTCAGATGGCACAGGATCGGTTAGAGTGGCGCCATTTAGGGAGGCCTATCGGTTCTACCATTTGACCAAATTACCATCTAATTTAATAGCTACTAAAAGTCGTCTAGTGGTTATCAATTGGAGTGGTCTGAAGCGACGGTCGCTAAGCAGGCGGCACACTCACGTCGGGGCTCTTGTACGCGTAGAGCAGGTTGTGCGCCAGCAGCAGGTGGCGGCGCGCCCAGCGCGGGCGGGCGGCGGCGCGCGCGCGCACGCGCTGCCACACCGCGCCGCCGCCCGCCGCGCCGCCCGCCGCGCCGCCCACCGCGCCGCCCACCGCGCCGCCCACAGCGCCGCGCGCCTCCAGCGTGCGCGCTGATATGTCGCGCCGCTCTGACGAGATAATAGACGCATGCTTAGCGAAACGAACATTTAAAAAGGTAAAATCACTTATTTATTTGAAATTATAGTATCTAAAAATATTATTTTATATGAGGCGACCATCCTAGTCCTTGGGAGTCGCAACGCATCTATGATTGACTTAAGATAGAACCCATGTTCTATTTGAAGTTGCTTACAGGTGTCCATGGGCGGCAGTGACCACTTACCATCAGGTGGACTGCATGCTCGCTTGCTACTTCAATCAGATAAGAAAAATTTTAAAGGATAAAAATCACTCATTCATACATTACTGTTGTGCTGCTGCAGTCACGTGCAGCACAAAAAAAATTGAAATTCGATTTTTAAAAAATGCAAACCTACTACGTTTACGTTGTTGACAGGTGCGATCGTATGTGATAGAGATTTGTGCATGGGGGGGACACAAATACACAAAAAAATCGAAAAAAACTCGAGTGACAAAAAAGACATTTCAACCCTCAATGACTCGTCTTCATTAAACTCTCGTATGTGCTTATAAAGCATTCTCTAAAATACACAACGACAGTTTTTAATGCAACATTAATACACACGAGAACAATCCACTAAATAAATTGCTGGACAATAATGTATATAAAACACCTCGCACGAATACAGCGCATGAATAATCATACACTCACTGGCCAGAATGGAGTTCTTCTTCTTCAAGCTCCTTGACTTAGAGGTGGGGAAGATGCCGCGCACGACGCTGCCGCCCGGCGACAGCGCGCCCTCGTCCCGCTCCGCCGCGCGCTCCGCCGCCCGCTCCGCCGCCCGCTCCACCGCCCGCTCCGCTCTGTCCGCGCGCTCCGGCGGCCGCTCCGCGCCCCGCTCCGCGCGCTCCGGCTCGCCGTTGATGGCGGGCAGCTCGCGCCGCTCGTTGGCGATCAGTTTGATGTCGTGTTTCGTTATGTGTCGGAGAGGAACCGATATCTGCAAAAGGATTTGTTGTGTCATAAGAATTGGCAATGAACGAATTACGGCATTCACAATAAAAGCATCAACGTAAAGTCACAACTATTCTAGTCAATAACTAATTTAGTTACAATTGAATTACAAAAATTCGAATATAAAAATTATCAAAACATTACCTGTATGCTATCGCCAGGCCGTACAGGCTTTAAGGGCATTAATTCCCTGTTTTCATTAGGCGGTCGCGGAATCATTCTTAGAGCAGGGTACTGAGGAACAGGTACGTCCCGGGAGGGGATAGGCTCCCTTACGAGTGGAACTTGGTCTCGTGTTGGGGACATTATTTCTCTGCATGGAGACATCATCTCTCTACTAGGAGACATCGGTTCTCTTTCTGCCTCTCGCACCGGAGATCCAACATCTTTTACTGGTGACATCGGCTCGCGATATGGCATGAAGTCTCTGTTTGGTGAAGTATAGTCCCTTTGAGGTATGTCTCGCGATGGAAAATCTTGTCCTGGAGATATGGGACTCTGCATCAATTCCTTGGACTCTTTCACTGGCATTATTTCTCGCAGAGTGGAAAATAAAGGATCCCTGGGCTGTGGACGCTGCGTGGATGGTGGCCTCGGCGGAGGTTCCGGGGGAACATCTGCGGGTTTCCACCGGTCAGCCATCCGGAATTTAGTAAACCTAAAAAAAAATAAAGAATATTGTGAGATTTGAGGTAAAATGTATTAACAATTCTTTCTCTAATTTTGTCGGCGATCGCAGTAAGTATTGATAATATTATCAACGGTATTGGTGTTTATGTGTAAATACAGAGATGCTAGTGCCAGTTCCCTGCATAGCATTTCTTGGTTATCTCCTACGGCATACACAGGAAGCGAGAGAAAGCCCTTATTAAACACCGACACTACGTGGTGTAAGAACAAGCAAAGATTTATTCTCTATTGACCTGATACCTACCTGATAGGGACAATTTTGGCCTCATCAGAATCGATGGTATCCTCGATGACGATCTTGGGCGAGACGAGGTCTGCGGCGTCGGGGTCGGCGGCGGCGCGCGCGGCGGCCAGCAGCACGGCGTTGACGGCCTGCAGCGGCGCGCCCTCCTCGCCCTCCGCCTCGCCCGCCGCCTCGCCCCCCGCCTCGCCCCCCGCCTCGCCCGCCGCCTCGCCGCCGCGCCGCGACCGCAGCATGGCCTCCTCCAGCTGCGAGCTCGACTTCTTGAAGTCCAGGATCTGGCCCGCCTTCTCCAGCGGCGTGGGGCTGTCCGTGGTGGGCGTGGTGGGCGACTCCGGGATCGGCTGGATGGGCGCGTGGTCGGGCGCGGCGTCGAAGTCGTACGCGGGCGTGGAGTGGCTCTTGTCGAGCTTGCCGCGCGCGGGCGAGGCGGCGGGGGCGGGGGAGGGCGAGCGCGCGGGGGAGGGCGAGCGCGCGGGCGCGGCGGCGGCGCGCGGCACGCCGAGGCAGGTGCGCGGCCGCGGGGACAGCTGCAGGCCCGTGCTGCACGACACCGCCTGATCAACCAATATTTATTGCTTTCATTTACTATTTTCCATGCCTGCTTACATAAATCTACATTCGCATAGACATAATATCAACCAAGTACATTACCTTATCTCGTCGATAGAGTGTAGCATCATCATTGTCGGGACTACCTCCTCGCACCCAGCGTCGTTGTTGGAGCTCCTGCCAGAACTACAATACGAGCAAAAAAGGTACGATATTACAACCAAGCGACATATTAATACAACAGAGAAATAAAATTTTGAAAAAATAGATTATAAAGCAAATATAAATAAGTTGTTAGTTATATATGAACGGGTACCTGATCGATAGTGAGAGCAGGTCGCTTGTGCACGGGGCTGCCGCCGCTCACGGTGTGCCGCCGCAGCGCCGCCGCCGCTGGCTTGGGTGGGTACAGCCTGCAAGTATAGATTATCATGTACGGTGAAAGTAACCGATAGTAGGTGGAACTACCAAAAACAGGAAAAAGTTGAAAAGCCAGCGTGCTTGTGCTTTATTAAGCGTCAAAAGCTAGATTTTTATTGTAAGTCCTAAATTTATGTGTGAGCATGAATTCTCATGCACACACACTCTCAGCATGAATGTGTTCATGCTCACATGCGACACATTCATGCTCTCGAATAAACGGTCAGATTCAGTTCTCTTGTTTTGTAGACCTATACAATTCATATGTTATGGTTTACATTAGAACAGTAAGGCGATGAATACCTGGCGCGGTCGAGGTGCAGCTGCGTGGGCGAGGCGGGCGGCGAGAGCGGCTCGCTGTCGTCGGAGGAGGACGCGCCCGCCTCCGCGCCCGCGTCCGCGCCCGCGCCCGCCGCCGCGTCCGCCGCCGCCGCCTCCGTCCCGTTTGTCTCTATGCTCGGCACTTCTAGCTCGTATCTGCGTGAATGTCTTCATGTTTAATATTTCTCATTTTTATGTAAGGGAATTTTCTAACAAATACAATATTGCACGACATACGTATTTTAATATATATATATTTTTAAAGTGTAATGTAAATAAAGCGTTTTTTGTTTTATAAATGCATGTTTTTTTTTGTACTTGTTGATGAGTATTAATTTTTAGAAGTTTTCCGCGCGCACCATCGTCTGCGCCCATGCCCAGGAGTTTAGCACTGGCTAAAATAGATGAAATATTTTTTTAAGTTTTTATTTCAAGTATTTTCTTATTTTAAGTATGAATTTAAAAACTACATATAGAAAATTGTTTTCTACATTAGCGATCGTAGGATGCTGTATCTATTTTTGTACTTCATATAAATCTATATAACAGATGTGTCAATCAAATGATGTATTTATTAAATGCATTGTGCATTAATGTTCGTGTAATATTTGGCAAAACATCAAAACGTACTTTCCTGTATCGAAGATTCGCTTGTTAAAGGTGGTAGAACATTGTAGTTCTACCGGAGGGGTATCGCCGCCACACCTATTTCTAGCGTGAAGCATTCCTTGCGTTTCGATGGAAGGGTGTGGTTGCCGATGCACTTTTATATGAGGCGACCATCTTAGTTTTCGGGAGTAGCAACGCGTCTCTGATTGACTTCAGATAGAACCCATGTTTCATTTGAAGTGGCTTACAGGTGTCCATGGGCGGCAGTGACCACTTACGATACCACTTTCGAGGTGAATTGCATGCTTGTTTCATCCATTTATCAGTCCTTTGAGGTCCACTGCTGGACTTAGGCCTACCCTAAATGACGCCACTTCAAGCGGTCCTGTACCTTTTGAATCCCGTTTCCGGTGATGACCTACGGTGCCGAAACGTGGTCCTTCACTGTAGGTCTCATTCGGAGGCTCAGAGTAGCTCAGCGTGCTATGGAGAGGGATATGCTCGGAATTTTGCTACGAGACATGATTCACAACGATGAAATCGGAAAATTAGAAAGCTGAAGTGGCAATGGGTCGGCCATATCGCTCGTAGGACAAATAATCAATGGGGAAGGAAGGTCCTTGAGTAGCGACCACGTTTAGGCAAAAGGAGCACAGGTCGCCCCCTCACCAGGTGGATCGATGACCGTGCTTGTTTGCTACTTCAATATTCAAAAAAAATCGCGTATACCCTTGAGTGTGGAACAGTGTACCTGTGCAGGCGCAGCTGGGCGAGGCGCGGCGCGGCGCGCAGGCGGTGTCTGGGCGCGGGCAGCAGCGCGGGCGGCGGCGGGCGCGCGCCGCGCCGCCGCAGCCGCAGCGCCAGCTCGCCGCCCGCGCGCGCGCACAGCGCCTCCACCGCCGCGCCGCTCCACCCGATCACGCACCGCCCGCCCACCTGCACACACGTGAAACTAATGTACATCGCTACATAGTATAAAACAAAGTAGCTCCTCGCTCTCTGTCTCTATGTATGCTTACATATTTAAAACTACACTACGCTTTTAATGCATTTTTTTTTAATTAATAGAGTAATTCAAGAATAAGGTTTTAATGTATAATACTTGCAGTGGAGAAACACTAAAAATTTTAGATTTTTTCAATTAGGCGGAACAAAGTTAGCCGAGTTAACTAGTACATAATAAATAAGCTCACCAGTAGGACGTTTTACATTAATATGAAAATGAACATTTATGAATTAGCACTTGTCCAGTACAGAGGAATATTGCCTAAACCTCTATGTACGTTCGCTTTATAACGGAAATAAAATAAAAATAGTTAATAATTAAAACAATTTTAAGCACTGCTACCAAACAAAATGATATAATAATTCACGCAAAATAAACAAATATTAAACCTATACAGTAATGTCACATATAAAAAATATTTTTGATGTTATACATCTTTACACGTGTTATGAAAAAAATATGAGAATAAAATTTTAAAATTCGTCACACAAAAGTCACAATATGAAGTTGAAATGAGAATGAGATATGAAAATGCTATGCAATATTTTTACCACGGCAATCCCAGAGTGCCGCACGTTTTTTTTATTTTTTGAACTTATACTTCTTTAAGCGCGTTATAAAAAAAATATGAGAATAAGGCGAATATAAATTTTTTAAAAAGACTTTTATCTTGTTCCGCCAAAGAAATAAAACTTCTAATGCGTGGACATAAGATACACACTACACACATTTTTTTTATATGTATAAGATTATATCTTAGGGTTTTGATAAAAATATACAAAACTTGTATTAATTTTCATTTAGTAGTGCGGTGCGTACCTGCACGATCTCGTCGCCCTCGTGCACGCGGCCCGAGGCGTGCGCGGGCGAGCCGAAGCGCACGTGCGCCAGCTGGTGGTGGCCGCAGTAGGACGGCCGCACGCGGAAGTAACGGTGAGTGTATGCCGTGCGTACCTGCACGATCTCGTCGCCCTCGTGCACGCGGCCCGAGGCGTGCGCGGGCGAGCCGAAGCGCACGTGCGCCAGCTGGTGGTGGCCGCAGTAGGACGGCCGCACGCGGAAGTAACGGTGAGTGTATGCCGTGCGTACCTGCACGATCTCGTCGCCCTCGTGCACGCGGCCCGAGGCGTGCGCGGGCGAGCCGAAGCGCACGTGCGCCAGCTGGTGGTGGCCGCAGTAGGACGGCCGCACGCGGAAGTAACGGTGAGTGTATGCCGTGCGTACCTGCACGATCTCGTCGCCCTCGTGCACGCGGCCCGAGGCGTGCGCGGGCGAGCCGAAGCGCACGTGCGCCAGCTGGTGGTGGCCGCAGTAGGACGGCCGCACGCGGAAGTAACGGTGAGTGTATGCCGTGCGTACCTGCACGATCTCGTCGCCCTCGTGCACGCGGCCCGAGGCGTGCGCGGGCGAGCCGAAGCGCACGTGCGCCAGCTGGTGGTGGCCGCAGTAGGACGGCCGCACGCGGAAGTAACGGTGAGTGTATGCCGTGCGTACCTGCACGATCTCGTCGCCCTCGTGCACGCGGCCCGAGGCGTGCGCGGGCGAGCCGAAGCGCACGTGCGCCAGCTGGTGGTGGCCGCAGTAGGACGGCCGCACGCGGAAGTAACGGTGAGTGTATGCCGTGCGTACCTGCACGATCTCGTCGCCCTCGTGCACGCGGCCCGAGGCGTGCGCGGGCGAGCCGAAGCGCACGTGCGCCAGCTGGTGGTGGCCGCAGTAGGACGGCCGCACGCGGAAGTAACGGTGAGTGTATGCCGTGCGTACCTGCACGATCTCGTCGCCCTCGTGCACGCGGCCCGAGGCGTGCGCGGGCGAGCCGAAGCGCACGTGCGCCAGCTGGTGGTGGCCGCAGTAGGACGGCCGCACGCGGAAGTAACGGTGAGTGTATGCCGTGCGTACCTGCACGATCTCGTCGCCCTCGTGCACGCGGCCCGAGGCGTGCGCGGGCGAGCCGAAGCGCACGTGCGCCAGCTGGTGGTGGCCGCAGTAGGACGGCCGCACGCGGAAGTAACGGTGAGTGTATGCCGTGCGTACCTGCACGATCTCGTCGCCCTCGTGCACGCGGCCCGAGGCGTGCGCGGGCGAGCCGAAGCGCACGTGCGCCAGCTGGTGGTGGCCGCAGTAGGACGGCCGCACGCGGAAGTAACGGTGAGTGTATGCCGTGCGTACCTGCACGATCTCGTCGCCCTCGTGCACGCGGCCCGAGGCGTGCGCGGGCGAGCCGAAGCGCACGTGCGCCAGCTGGTGGTGGCCGCAGTAGGACGGCCGCACGCGGAAGTAACGGTGAGTGTATGCCGTGCGTACCTGCACGATCTCGTCGCCCTCGTGCACGCGGCCCGAGGCGTGCGCGGGCGAGCCGAAGCGCACGTGCGCCAGCTGGTGGTGGCCGCAGTAGGACGGCCGCACGCGGAAGTAACGGTGAGTGTATGCCGTGCGTACCTGCACGATCTCGTCGCCCTCGTGCACGCGGCCCGAGGCGTGCGCGGGCGAGCCGAAGCGCACGTGCGCCAGCTGGTGGTGGCCGCAGTAGGACGGCCGCACGCGGAAGTAACGGTGAGTGTATGCCGTGCGTACCTGCACGATCTCGTCGCCCTCGTGCACGCGGCCCGAGGCGTGCGCGGGCGAGCCGAAGCGCACGTGCGCCAGCTGGTGGTGGCCGCAGTAGGACGGCCGCACGCGGAAGTAACGGTGAGTGTATGCCGTGCGTACCTGCACGATCTCGTCGCCCTCGTGCACGCGGCCCGAGGCGTGCGCGGGCGAGCCGAAGCGCACGTGCGCCAGCTGGTGGTGGCCGCAGTAGGACGGCCGCACGCGGAAGTAACGGTGAGTGTATGCCGTGCGTACCTGCACGATCTCGTCGCCCTCGTGCACGCGGCCCGAGGCGTGCGCGGGCGAGCCGAAGCGCACGTGCGCCAGCTGGTGGTGGCCGCAGTAGGACGGCCGCACGCGGAAGTAACGGTGAGTGTATGCCGTGCGTACCTGCACGATCTCGTCGCCCTCGTGCACGCGGCCCGAGGCGTGCGCGGGCGAGCCGAAGCGCACGTGCGCCAGCTGGTGGTGGCCGCAGTAGGACGGCCGCACGCGGAAGTAACGGTGAGTGTATGCCGTGCGTACCTGCACGATCTCGTCGCCCTCGTGCACGCGGCCCGAGGCGTGCGCGGGCGAGCCGAAGCGCACGTGCGCCAGCTGGTGGTGGCCGCAGTAGGACGGCCGCACGCGGAAGTAACGGTGAGTGTATGCCGTGCGTACCTGCACGATCTCGTCGCCCTCGTGCACGCGGCCCGAGGCGTGCGCGGGCGAGCCGAAGCGCACGTGCGCCAGCTGGTGGTGGCCGCAGTAGGACGGCCGCACGCGGAAGTAACGGTGAGTGTATGCCGTGCGTACCTGCACGATCTCGTCGCCCTCGTGCACGCGGCCCGAGGCGTGCGCGGGCGAGCCGAAGCGCACGTGCGCCAGCTGGTGGTGGCCGCAGTAGGACGGCCGCACGCGGAAGTAACGGTGAGTGTATGCCGTGCGTACCTGCACGATCTCGTCGCCCTCGTGCACGCGGCCCGAGGCGTGCGCGGGCGAGCCGAAGCGCACGTGCGCCAGCTGGTGGTGGCCGCAGTAGGACGGCCGCACGCGGAAGTAACGGTGAGTGTATGCCGTGCGTACCTGCACGATCTCGTCGCCCTCGTGCACGCGGCCCGAGGCGTGCGCGGGCGAGCCGAAGCGCACGTGCGCCAGCTGGTGGTGGCCGCAGTAGGACGGCCGCACGCGGAAGTAACGGTGAGTGTATGCCGTGCGTACCTGCACGATCTCGTCGCCCTCGTGCACGCGGCCCGAGGCGTGCGCGGGCGAGCCGAAGCGCACGTGCGCCAGCTGGTGGTGGCCGCAGTAGGACGGCCGCACGCGGAAGTAACGGTGAGTGTATGCCGTGCGTACCTGCACGATCTCGTCGCCCTCGTGCACGCGGCCCGAGGCGTGCGCGGGCGAGCCGAAGCGCACGTGCGCCAGCTGGTGGTGGCCGCAGTAGGACGGCCGCACGCGGAAGTAACAGTGAGTGTATGCCGTGCGTACCTGCACGATCTCGTCGCCCTCGTGCACGCGGCCCGAGGCGTGCGCGGGCGAGCCGAAGCGCACGTGCGCCAGCTGGTGGTGGCCGCAGTAGGACGGCCGCACGCGGAAGTAACAGTGAGTGTATGCCGTGCGTACCTGCACGATCTCGTCGCCCTCGTGCACGCGGCCCGAGGCGTGCGCGGGCGAGCCGAAGCGCACGTGCGCCAGCTGGTGGTGGCCGCAGTAGGACGGCCGCACGCGGAAGTAACGGTGAGTGTATGCCGTGCGTACCTGCACGATCTCGTCGCCCTCGTGCACGCGGCCCGAGGCGTGCGCGGGCGAGCCGAAGCGCACGTGCGCCAGCTGGTGGTGGCCGCAGTAGGACGGCCGCACGCGGAAGTAACAGTGAGTGTATGCCGTGCGTACCTGCACGATCTCGTCGCCCTCGTGCACGCGGCCCGAGGCGTGCGCGGGCGAGCCGAAGCGCACGTGCGCCAGCTGGTGGTGGCCGCAGTAGGACGGCCGCACGCGGAAGCCGAGCGCCCGCCCGCGCTGCGCCAGCGTCACGCCCGCGATCGACGCTGGCTGCAGGATCATTGGGTCCGACACCTCCTGCAACGTTTCAAAAGCTATTTAGTACAGTCGATGATATTGTATAGCTCAACTTACAACCTGCACCACTAATATTTGAGGAGATAGAAAATGAAAATGCCGTGGTAATTAACGTAAGCCGCGTTTATTCAAGACGAGGTTTTAGAGAGGACTGCCTGCGAGGGGTAAGCGCGTGGGCAGCCGAGTGTTGCTTCTCGTCAACCCATTTTTGTCCCACTGCTGGACACAAGTCTTCTCTCAGAATGAGGCCATAGTCCACCGCGCTGGCCAACGCACATGAATCAGTGGTGCGTGCCTGGGTTTGAACTTTGGACCTCCCGACTGAGAGACATTTCAACCATTAGGCTATCATTGATATATGTTCAAAAATACTTGTACATCCATAAACATGAATTAAATAAATATAATTTTTTTTTTTTACCGAGTCCATACAATTGGAAGAGCTGGTTTGTATCCGGCTGTACGTGGTGCGTACCTGTATGATGTAGTCGGCGACGGCGGCGGCGGCGGCGGCGGCGTGCGCGACGGCGCGCGCGGGCTGCTCGGCGAAGCGGTCGCGCTGCGCGCACGTGGCCGCCTCCAGCGACAGCTTCAGCAGCGCCGCCTTGCGCTCCGCCAGCCCGCCGCCCGAGCACAGCCCGCATCTGCAACAACACACACACATTGTACTATACAGATACACTCGATCAACACCACCACGCGCAGAAATAACGTTAAGATCTGAGGTTGCGGCCTCACATAAAAGTCGACTGCCACGAAACGCAAAAACCGCTTCACACTAGAAATAAGTGTGGTGGTAGTTCTCACCCCCGGTCGAAAGACATTGGTTGTACCACCATTAAAAGACAAGATGTGTGTGCTAAGACAGCTGTGTAAAAAAAAAAAACTTAAATATCTGTACTGGATCTGGGACTTTGTGTACTCTTTTGAGTGTGGCCATGGCAACCAAGCTAAATCAGTGTGGAGCTATGAGTGTAAAAAACGTTAAACCAAGTGTTTCAAGGTGGTAGGACCAGTGTATATATTATATTATAACCTCCTATACCACCTGTTTCTAACGTAAAGCATTTCTTGTGTTTCAATAGAAGGGTGTGGTTGCCGGCACACTTTCACATGAGGCGACCATAATAGTCCTGGGAGTGACAACGCATCTGTGATTGACTTTAAATGGAACCCATGTTCTGTAAGATGTTGATTACAGATGTCGCAAGGTGGCAGTGACCACTTACCATCAGGTGGACTGCATGCTGGTTTGCTAGTATAATCCGACTGTTACCTGTCGAGCCAGCAGACGAGCGGCTTGACGGCGTGCACGGTGCGCGCCACGTCGGCCAGCGAGGGCGTCTCGAGGCGCGCGTCGGCGTGCGCCCGCAGCGCGCGCGCCAGCGCCGCCGCCGCCGCCGACACGCGCACCGCCAGCTGCTGCACGCACTCGCGGGACACCTCGTATTGCTGGAACACAACGCCTCTATGCTCTATTATTCTATAGTCATGTAAATTTCTTCCATGCTTCAATTTCCCATCATAGGTTACTTTATCGTGGACATATTCAGAATTTCAGAAACCTCTAATTTTGTGGTACACCAAGGCGCCATTGATATTTGTTTCATAATGTACTAGCTCTTACTCGCGCCTTCGACAATTATTGTGCGTGATTCGGAACATGTAAATGATTTTTACTAGCGCCATCTATTAACAACGTCTGGAACTACTAAATATGTATCGACTAACAAAACATCGATATTCTCATGGGAATGAGAGAGCGCGGTAAAAAGTAGCTTACGTCACTCTCCGCCCTCCAAACTATCTCTCAGTATATAAACCATATCATATACTAGCTATGTGGCGACGTGAAAGGGGAACAAACAAAGACACTTTCACATTAGTATGGATAGTATAAAAATATGGATTTTGTACTTGTTGAATGATCATAATGTTAGAGGCACTGGCTGTTCACTATGACTGTATGTGTCGTAAGTCCGGTTAGTTTCAAAATTCATTTAGGTACATATGAACAGCTTATTATTTATGGATAACTTTGAATTTTATCCCAGTAGCTATTAAAGATTTGACGACCCGCGTGGCGCAGCGGTTACCATACCGGTTTGACGCGCAATGGGTCCCGGGTTCGATTCCCGGCCAGACAGGTATCTGAATGATGAGTTTAGATTCCTGTTCTGGGTCTGGGTGTTTGTGTATTCGTCTTGTGTGTGTCCATGGTACCCACGACACAGGAGAAAATCCTACTGTGGGGCTATGAATGTAGAAAGCGTGTTTTTTTTAAAGGCCAAGAAACATACAGTATTGAAGTTAATTTCGTCCCGTTTTATAACATTAAATTAGCAAATAAGCATACAGGCCTTGTCATGGGTGGAAGTGAGTACCTTTTACCATCAGGTAAAATGCATACTGCTGCCCATATTCATCTTAGAGCAACTTTATACGGAACAAGGGTTCTATCTCAAGTCTCAAAGACTAAAATTGCCTTATGTAAAAGTTACCCAGCAGCCACACTCCTAAAATGCAAGAACTAAGAAGAAGAATGTATTCAATTCATAAAATTTGAATTATAAAAATTGTTAAGTACCTACTAAATACGCTCATGCATGATCAAAAGTATTTTTCATTTTCCATGTAAATGTACAAATTTCTTTTTGGAAATAAAGAATATTTAACCTCAAAAACCGCTTCACCCTACATATGAGTGTGGCAGGGGGGCACGGTGGACCTCTCCGATGAAACCATATATTTTAGAGAGTTTTCAAGTATTATGTAATGCAATTTTTAAATATTTTAGAAATGTAACACAAAATACTGTTTTGCTGCACCCTTTTCTTCCTCCCTGAACTTGGGCAGTAAGTTGCAGTGGCCCTATTTTAGTTAAATAAGGTTTTATAGTGATTCAAACCTCCCTTCTTCCTCTGCTTATTGCATCATAACATTTGACAAGACCCCCCCTCCCTGGAGGGGACGCTACGTAATACTTGTATGCTCCCTTACCACCTCTTATAACAAACTAGGCAAGCAAAATTTACTATGAAAATACTATAGCACTGGTTGCAATCCTCATTTCATATTGTTATTTCAATCCTTAGCCTGCATCTCTGCATAATTAAAAAAAACAGCTTAACTACCTAAAACTAAGCTATGCAAAGACAATTGAAAATACTGATTGATGATTCATAGATTAACAACTTCAGACATTTAAGTGGTAGAAAGACACCCTAAATAATAATTTAACAATTGCTTTGCCTTGCCATCACCAACACTTAGAATTTTTGTGCAAAACACCTTCACAATAGTTTTTAAAACATAGGGATGAAATTACAGAAAGTTAATTCTACAGTAAAAAGAACACACTGGTGCAATATGTTCAAAATGGTTTGAAAGTTATTTTGTGGATCGAAGTCAAAAAGTCGAACTTCGAAATGAATACGATAATGCAAATTACTTCTCATCTTCCCAGTCTATTAATCGCGGAGTACCTCAGGGGTCTATTTTAGGGCCTCTCCTTTTTATCCTGTACAGTGCAGATGTGGTAGAAAATATAAAATATTGTAAATATCATATTTACGCGGATGATTTACAAATACACATTTCGTTTAAGCCAGGTGATACTACTACTGCGGTGGCAAAAATAAATTCTGACCTTAATTGCATTTCACTGTGGTCTCAGCGCAACACTTTAGTATTGAATCCGAATAAATCAAAATTCTTGGTCATAGGAACACCTACACAGGTTCGTAAGATTGGTGGCAAATGTCCGCCTATTCTTTTAAACAGAGAACCGATTGTAAGAGTATCTGAAGCACGTAACCTCGGAATAGTTATGGATGAACATCTTAGATTCGAAAAGCAAATAACGAACACTGTGCGTAATTGTTTCTATAGATTAAAAGTATTATACCGGATAAGAGATTGTCTTAGTGAGACTTTACGTATAAATTTATGTGAAACCCTTGTTTTATCTAAATTTAACTATGCGGACACCCTTATGGGGCCACGACTTTTAGCACGTACTAAGAATTTAATCCAGCGAGTACAGAATGCTTGTGCACGTTATTGTTTCAATATCCCTCCCCGCTCTCACGTGACCGCATATATAAACAGAGCTAACATCCTTAAAATGGACTCCCGGAGACAGTTACATTATGCCACACTGATATTTGGTGTGTTAAAATATAAGGAACCTTTATATCTGCTAAATAGGTTGGTTTGGGCTAAGGATATTTCAAATTATAGAACTCGTTCAGCCCCGGATAAACTGTGGTACCCATCATATTGCTCTGCTGCGTTTAGAGGTAGTTTCAGATACAGTGCCACAAGATGTTGGAACAACCTTCCTCCACCTCTTCGTAGCCTACATTCATTAAGGGGTTTTAAGGAAAATTTCAAGATAGTTTTGCTTGAAGAACAAAAAAAAAATATATAAACCGGTGACTAATTTAATATTATATAAAAATAAAAACACAAATATTTATAAAGCTCAGGTATTTTAATGTTTATCCTTCCCTTGACTTACTTATTGATATGTGTGTGTGTGGTGTTTCTTCATATCCGCATTTTACTTCATAATGGGAATAAAAAAATAAAAAATATATATATATATGACTCACCTTGTTTTACATAAATATTAAACGTGCTCGGAATAAATAAGCTACATGTTTTTTTTTTTCTTTTTTTCTCTCTAATATAATTCTTCAGACAGGCGTACAGACAGCCGTGCGACTAGCCGAATCATGGGGAAAACTGAAAATCAGCGTCGTGGAATGGGTTAGCAGTCCACGGCTAATTTTGCTGAGCTTTTTCCCTTTTCATGGTTGTTGCAGCACATATTGCTCGTAATTTACTGTTGATGTTTTTCTTTAAATTATTATTTCCTTTTTTTTTCTTTTAAGTTTTTTTTTCTTTTTTTTTTGCTTTGTAATTGTATTGTACTTACTCTATTTAATTTTATTCTATTTAATGCCTACTGTATGTCGTGTGTGCTGCAATTTTACCTGAATAAAATGTTTCTTTCTTTCTTTCTTTCAATATCACAATTAGAAAGAACATAAATTAGCATTGTGGAACTTAGACTGTGTCCTCTGCACATATGTGACAGGCATACAGCACAAATGTCCCTTGGTGGTAAAATGCAAATTGCTATTAATACTAAGTTAAAGAAATTGTTACAATTAACGTATTCTAACAGCAAGTAACAAGTTTGTTATAAAGCATTTTTTTGCCAAAGGACAATAGGATTACTAATACATGTCTTTAAACAAAAATTTATCACTGTTACCAATGTAGCAGTATGAACATACTACCTCTAATGTATTCCAACTCATATTTTACATTTAACCATTACTGTTATCAAACAATGTGATACAATGACTCAAGTTCGGTCACATAATCTATACCATATTATTAATATTAATATTAATAATATACTGGAAGAAGTGAATACAATTGGGCTTCTTAACTTTATTGTAGCCAGTTTTCACCAAGGCAAAAATGAGATATGAGTTGCAATGTGAGAGAACATTAAGCACAGCTGTTTTTAATGTTGGCGATTTGTAACATCAAAATGAGTAATTCCAACAGTGGGTATAAAAAACACCTTAAATAGGCTATGATAGCCTTCAATTCTATTTCTAGTTGATAACATTATCTATTTCATTGACCACTAAACATGTTAGATGAATTGCATATTTGTTCGATAAGAAATTGGATATCTTAAAAATTCACTAGCACATATGGTACACACACATACAATATCATACACTTGCTATGAATGAGAGCATTGTTAACTACTTACCTCATTTTGCCATTGGTTTCAAATTCATATTCTGCTAAATGATTAAATAACACCAACCTGATAAATGCATATTTAAATTTCTATTGCATTGATGCATTTGACATATTGGTATTTTACAGTTACCCTGTATTATAAATTCTATCTGTATATTTGTCATTAGTGTTTATTATTAGGCAACAATGGTGAGCAATCAAAACTAAAACTTATCACAGCAAAACAGTATGTCATGGCTCACAGCTAATAAATTATATAAGTGCCAAAAATACAAACTTCAACAGTTAGCAATGAATACAATATGCCTCGATGAACTACGTACGAAATTCCTCAAGTGTTCAACGGCTTCCAGCAAGAGCTCCTGGTGTCCAATGATATGTATTCCGAGGTACTCGAGGTCGTCGCAGCGCAGCGTCAGCAGCTTGGCGCCGTTGAGGCCGCGCTCCCGCAGCGCCGGCACGTACTGCGCCACCGCCGGCTCCAGCCCTGCACAAGCGAACGGTGACTCACGACCAGCCTTCACCACATCTCCGACGTGACACCGACGAACCACCGACCTGACATCCATTCCGCCACCTGGTCCGGCGACCATTCCAGTATGTTTAGACTCCCCGAAGGCATTCTTTCAGTTATTCAACAATCGTAATATTACATTTCGAAACGAACCATCAAAATGATCAAAATATTGTCAGCCGACATTGTTTATTGTCACGCAACAAGAGAATACACACAGACTAGTTACCTACAGTACAGATAATTTATAGAACAAAATGTCACTTTCATAAATATATTTTTATTCACTTTATTAGTTTTTGAAAACTTTGTAAAATGTGGATATAACTGAAAAACCACATTTTAGTAAATTAAACGTTAAATTTCAATTTTTGTATTACAAAACGTAGACTTCACTAACACTTTGTTTTACATTTTGATAGTAATTCAACAAGATGGCGCTAGTAGTATCAATTTGTTCATATAATTTTTGTTTATTTAATGCAAGTCCATTCATTTAAAGTCATTACATTTACATGCAAAAAAACATTAGTCTAAACTTCTTTAAAGAAGTGCTTTACAAGATTTGTGACAAAAAATACTACGATATTTTAACCAAAGTTTCATGGTTCATCTGGAGACGGTTTTAACACAGTAGACAGTGGTTTTAATGTAGGTACCTACCTACCTATCTACCTATATATTTTAAATTCCTTCGCAAAAAAATATCCCTATTGCTATTTAATTAATTATGCGATAATTAATTTATTTGCATAAATGAATTAACATTTTTTACTTCTGAAACAACATTATTGCAGTTGTGATATTTTATAACGTAACTTTTGAAGGTAACGTAAATAAATAAACGTAACGTGGATCTTTTTCATTTTGAGCTATGTTTGGTGTTACTCTGGATAAAATCCGACAAAGAAACCTAAGTAAGTACCTAATCGACATAGCTATGGGAATCAGTAGGAAGCTGAAGTGGTACTGGGCTGGTTACTCATGTCTCAGAACCGATAGCCGATGGAGCAGACGAGTTCTTGAATAGAGACCACGGATCGGGTCGGGAGGACTGACTAGGTACTGTGGTACATCTTGGGAGAAGCCTATGTCCAGCTGCGGAGCGAAAACCGCTGACGTAATGATGAAGATGAAGACGAACATTTTGTTTTATTCAGTAGTATATAAAATATTTCTAGATTAGGTATAATTACTTATTACTTAATAAACTTAACTTTTTTACGCTCTTCTAAAGTCATTCGATTAAATCTTCTGAATCTTATATCTAGTTTTTTTTATAATTAAAATATCCACTTTTCCTAAAACTACGAAATAGGTAATACTTTATTATACCGAAAATTTTAATCACTCTTTACACTTTACTTTACACTTCACGCTTTACTCAATTAAGAATATATTTATAGAAATTATTCAAAATATAATAATGAGTACCTATTACAACGATAACTTTTTAAATTATTGGTGTAATACTCATTATTAATACCTACTCATTATTATTTTTTAATTATAGGTAGGTACATGCTGTAGATTCATACAGCTACCTATAATATCTATTGTTTTAACTCCAATCAGCGGAAAAATCTAATTTTGTTAATCACAGACGAACGGTAAATGTTCCTTAAACTAGTGATAATAAGATAATTTTATTTTATTATTGTATTTAAGTATTGTAACGTAAGATATGTTTTTTAATATTTTAATGACATTTATTAATGTGTTACATATTAATAATATCTTTATTCGCAGAGCAATAATGAAGTCAACGAAGTCTATAGCAAAACCTAACTTGAATTCATGAATCCCTAACAAAAACGTACACCTGTTTTAGAAAATAAAGACAGAAATCGGATCTGTGTTTGGATGACATTTAAATATATGACGTACGATAAGAATAAAATGGACATTATGCTCAATTAAAATTGTGTGAGAAAAGCGAAATCATACGAATTTGAGGATTTTCTTGAAGTTCATGGCTTCAAGAAACGTAAGTCCCTACCTAACGTGATTGTCCTAAAAATACAAAAAAAATGGTAGGAATAGGTGTAATGTCCAGCGACATAAATCTAAATCTTGGTCTATCATCAGGAAAACTTAGCAATTGTAAAACATGTCACGACATTTTTCCTCGAGATAAAAAATATAATAAGTACCTATACGTAATTATCAAATGAATTTACCCATGTAGATACTTAACTATTACATATTATACTTATATACTATTAGATATTTAACTAACATTTTATTCATTTGCTTTATAATTCTAATTGAAAAGCCTATGAAACTAAAAATTTGGTAGGTACTTAGCCTCTATATAGGTAGGATATACTCGACTGTAGCCCTGTAGTCGGGGTGTAGAATACGGCTACGGTATCCTCTGCCTGTCGTAAGAGGCGACTAAAAGGGGGCCTCTGGGGTTGCGGACGGCTAGAGTGGGAGCTCGAACCGTCCAACAAGCAACCCCGAGAAGGACGGCGGAATGGCTGCATCTCGCCATGAGCACCGGATGGTGAAGGGGGACGGTACACCTCCCCCAAGAGATGAGCCCGTGAGGGGCGCTAGGGGACACCGGTGCGTTGGAGATCCCGGGGTCCTCTATAGAGGAAGGCCACCGAGTAGGTTTTAGTAGGTAAAAATACCATATAACCCGGAGTCTCTCCCAGGGCTTAGGTGTACTTTTTGAAGGTTTCCTCCCCGTCCCAAAAAAAAGGATATACTCGACTAAACGACTTGTTGCTTATTGTTCTACCTGGTTAATGACCTCTAGAGAACTCAAAGGTAAAAAACAAGAAATAATAGGTAGGTACATAGCGTTTGAATAGTTCGATTTTATACAAGGTGGTAAAACGTGGTTCGAGCTGGGTGGTACCGCCGGCGTACCTACTTCTATCGTGAAGCAATTCTTGCGTTTCGGTTAATGCTACAGTTTTCAGATCAAAACGCAACAGCGCTTAACACCGCGTTATTTAGTAGAAATAGGTATGACAGTGGATCTGCCGAAGCCGGGAAGTGAAGAGTTCTGCCACCTTCACGTTTCCTATAATTCTTGGTGAGGTACTGCTTCTTAACGTTACATAAAGTGCATGCAGTACATTTCATCCCTTATTTTATTTTTTACCGTCCGTCGCGTTGATTTTGAACATAACGTAGGTACCTAGTAGGTACATGACTTTCTTTTGCAGGGTGTGGATGCTGGCTGACCCAAAGACGAGGCGATCATCATATTTCTCTAGAGCGGAAACGCATCTGTAAATGATATGTGGAGTTAGATGGTTGGTTCTCTATATAGTTGATTACAGATGTCCATGCCGGCAGTGACCGCTTACCATCAAATGTACAGCATGCTGCATGTTACTTTAACTATACAATAAAACGATTACCTAAGTCGAAACTGTATCGCGTTAAGTATATTTCAACTGCAACACTTCACTGTACTGTAAATTGCTGTTCGTTTCCCAATTATAATAAAATAAAATAAAAAAAAATAAAAATAAATAAATAAAACCCAAAAGAATACATTTCAAAAATTCTAAAAGCAGGTGTTTCATTATTTGTGACCAAGCCAAATACTAATTTTCAGCGTGCTTGGTCAGTGTAAATAATAACGTAATAATAATAATGAAAAAAGGTAGCCTGAAACGTCTATCATTATTCTAATGGTTATATATTACACTTTTTACTAATACCAGATAATTTACCCAAGGAAAAGGCCAACGCAGAGCATGTGTAGACGCATGCCGTCGTAAGCACCAGGAGATACGGTGACCTCAAATGCTCACTGGGGAAGACCCCGAAAGAGGCATCGCGCTCTGAGGACTCTGGTTGTGATCCGTTGGAAATGAAATGAAATGTCTTGATTTTGCATAGGCCTTAGGGGGCGCTTACAAATTGTCAGTTACATATATATATATTTTTACACTTCCACCGGATCGGAACACAACCTCAACTGAGAAGATCCGGCAAGAAACTCAGTGTGGGTTTGTCTTTTTTCTTTGTATATCTTTTTTTTAATTTTTTTATACGCCATCTTGTTTTTACATGGGTAACAAAAGTCAAAAGTAGAGAGTTCCTGGAGTTTTCCTTGCAGCGCTGAGGACGGCTACTGGGGGGGTTTAGTGAGGTAAAAATCCCACATATTCCAGCGTTGCTCCCACGGCGGCTTTTGAAGGTTTCCCCCTCGACACATAAAAAAAGGTCCAAATCCCTATGACAGACTGACGGACAGCGAAGCGTTAGCAATAAGGTTCCTTTGTTACCTTTTAGGTATAGAATACTGAAAAGCCAGACAAGTGGAAGTTGTATTCAACCACGAAAAAAACTGACATTCTTCACCTTATAAATTCACATTTGCCTAACCCTCCCGCGTTACGGCAGCACGTATCTACTTTAGATGAATGAAAAAAATATATAAAATTTCATATTTTACTATAAAGTTTTTGAAAATAAAGTATGGAGTATGTGATTATAGAAAACGATTTTATTACCTACAATGCTTCATTGTGCCTAGTATGTCTTATTTCCGCCCTTTACTTTTTAGCATATATCCAAAACGCCAAAATTTAATTTAGTTTGCCACATAGGTAACGCAAATTTCGGATTGACTCCCTATTATTCTCACCGTGCGATACCTATAGCGTAATAATATTTTGTGTACTAAGTTTTTCATACACACGATATGTCATAAAAGTTTTCCAACAATAACAGCTTTTATAGATAAATAAATAATAAGTTAATTACAAATATCAGTGACTATGTGACACGTTATTTAAAATGGAATGCAAAAAGGTTTTTCTAAAGAGAATGTATATCGCATAGTGATAATTGAATCAAAATGCATTCAATGATGGTTTAGAATAAGATTGAGGCCTTTGGCTAGCTTTCTCTTTGTGAGATTGAAGCAAACAAACATGCAGTCCACTTACTGGTTGAGCCTACAACCACACCCTTTCACTGAAACGCACGAACCGCTTCACACTAGAAATAGCTGTAGCGGTGGTGCCTCCCTACCCAGTCAAACCATATACGGTTTACCATCTAGCTTGACTAATTTAATAGTAATAATCCCTTTTATTCATGCGACTCTATAATTCAGAAAGGTCAACCAATAACTCCGCTTGAAATGAAAATATCGAGATAATTTTCTCGATCTCGAATTTATTGTTTCAGGTACATCTTAAACTCTCTGGTCTTAACTGGCCTCACCGCGTGTTTCAGAATTAAAACAATAAATTAATATGTGAATCCATCCAGTACTTTCATTTTTGATGCGTGAATAAAACAAACTTCTATTTTTTTAAATACACATATTTTTTATACCAAGTTTGAAATTATATAATTTAAAATATTTGATTATCTGGAGTTTGATTGTAACATATTGTTGTTACTTTAAATACAACACTAGCTATCTATTTATGCGCACATTTAGATACCCGAGTTGGAATTCTTGTCACCCAGCGAGCGGACCCTTGTTCGACCATAAACGTCCCACGTGAAACATCCAGTCAGTAAAAATATATCAGTAACGTTTATCCTCCATAAAATGTCCGTTTAATCGTGAGTGGGTACCTGCGCTCGGCACCTCGCTTATCGGCGCATTCTAGACGGTTGTGCGCATGTCGTTAGCGTCCTCTCGTCTTCGGCCACCAGCCTTATCCGATGGGATCTCCCGGATATTTATTGGGGCATCGAGGACCGAGGCGGTGTAGCGCGGTAGCGTGCTTAAATCCAACAATTTAATACCTCTCATAAAGCGGCCACTAACCGTCCCACCGCCTTCGATAATTTCTCTTATTGTCTCGATAAATTAGCTTAATTAGGGTGTAAAAAAAGTCGGGCGCGCGGAATCTAGTGCGGCCCGGTGGGTGGGCGAGCGGCAGATGGACTCGTCTAATTAGTAGGGCCGCCGCGGTCCGCCGCTCGCGTGGCCTCGCGCGGAGCGGCGGGCGGCGGGCGGCGGCGCGGACACCACCTCCGATAACCATATCGGGTTACGACACACTCATCTCGCAATAAAATGTCCATTACGGATTTAATCGCTCCCCAAATTACTTAGCTAAGACCGGTAGGCGATTTCGGAGAAGAATCTAATCTTTTAACAAAAATTTGGTGTGAGATTACTTTAACTGTTTCCAATAAATGTTTAAAAGTTTTAATAAAATAAAACGCGATGCGTTAAAAACACGTAAGTATAATGAATATTGACGAATTTAAACAAAATTGAATTGAAGATGAATTACGACTAATAAAAAACAGCTACAAAGTAGGTACTTAAAGCAAGTCCAAAAATAATGTTACACATAACACATAAATTATTCAAGTTCCTGGGCACCATAATTCATAGCCGAAGGCTACCTAAACAGACAGCCATTAATCACCCGAAACACCGCATTCTCCCATAAAAAGATCGCAAGTAGAGTCATAAAGCGAGCGTTATCAGTCCGTTATCCGTTATCAGCGTGTCGCAGCGTGTGATTTAGTGGCCCCACGAATGCACTAATTGGGTGAGTTATGGCGGAGTTCTATATTTTATGAGCGCGGCCATAGCCTTGTCGAGTCGCTTCGTCTGCCCTAATTGCACAACTCGAGTAGGTGGAATTGCCTTAGCCTAGATTGTATTGAAGTACTGCAATAAACTGCCTATTATTTAGTATTAGGTACACCAGCATTTTTATGTTTTTGGTATGGTAGCAAGTAGTTTATTTTTAAACGACCATTTGGCTTATAGACATTCGTACCTGACCTCAACTTCACATATTTGAAGCTGAACACGGCAGTATGTATGTATGTTCGTTCTTCGTGGTAAATACAGATAATTTCTTAGATAAATACCGACTTTACCTGTCTTTATTCTTTCTTGACATAGTACGTACCGTATAAAAATTTACACCTTCATCGGTTGTAGTCACCACTCTCATTAAATCATTTGGTTTTGGTAGACCATAAGAGATAGATGCTCGATAAGTCTTAACCATACACAATATAACGAAATGTTCTGTCTCACTGGATGTTATATCGTTTTTAGGGTTCCGTAGGGTAAAAATGGAAACCTTTTACTAGACTCCGCTGTCCGTCCGTCCGCTTTTTGTCTTTCACCAATCTGTACCTCATTAACTATGATAGTTAGACAATTGAAATTTTCACAGATGATGAATTTTTGTTGCCGCTATAACATATAAAGACGGCGGTATCGCATATAGTCGTAAAAACCAGACTGCGATTAGCCTAGGCGCTCACCTGGGAGGAGCCCGTTGGGGCAACGCGCTCAGAGGACTGCGGTTGCGTTCCGTTGGAGATCCCAGAATCATCTTCGCAACGCTGAGGGCGGCCATCGGGAGGGTTTTACTCCGGCTAAAATCACACAAAACCCGGCGTCGCTTCCAAGGCGTGGGGTACGTTTTGAAGATTTCCCCCTCGAAAAAAAAGACACTTGAAATTTTCAAAAATGATGTATTTTTGAAGCCGCTATACCAACAAATACGAAAAACAAATTAAAATAAATATTAAATGGGGTTCCCATACAACAAAGGTGATTTAGATAATTGTACGGAACCCTTCGTGCGCAAGTTCAACTCGCACTTAGGTGTTTTTTTTTCTTCAAGGCCAGAGGCGTTACTTCTTAGTAGATTTATAATTAAATATGTACTTAGTTCTAAAATAAATGTACGGTTTCAATAAGCGGTTTCACCTTTTTCTCTCGTGAGGTAGCAAATGAGCATACACCTGACGGTAAGTGGTCACTGCCGCCCATAGATATTTGTAAGCAACTTCATATGGAACAGGGGTTCTATATGAAATCAGTCACAAATGCGTTGCTACTCTCGAGGACTATGATGGTTGTCTCATATAAAAGCGTGCCGGCAACCACGCCCTTCCATCCAAACGCAAGACCTGCTTTATGCTAGAAACAGGTGTGGCGGTGGTACCTCTCCGGTCGAACTACGCCGTCACGCCACGGTCGTGGTCTGCACCTTCCTACTGAGTACCTACTGTGGCACCATAGATAACCTTGTGCCGCTATTGAAAATGCATATATCTAAATAATCAGATTTTTGCCAAATAAGCTTTTTGTATCAAAATTGTTACAGTTAAGGACAATCTATCGATAGGTACATCTCTATTCTTATAAACATTCTTCTGAAACTCAATCTGTAAATAGATCCTCGAAGTAAAAAAACGGTTTATGTTGAATAGCAGTCAATTTGGCAATATTAGACTTACGCCTGTTACTTAGTTAACTAAGACCACAGATTCTAGCTAACAGCAGTAGTGTCAGCGCTACTGCATTTTGATTCAGGTATAGTATGTTTACGATTAGTAAATGAATATTTATCAATAAAGAATAGCAAGAAATGATATATTTAAATATCATGGATCTCTCGTCGAATTCAATGTAGAATGTGTGCCTTATTAATGTTGACTACCAAATTTTCACGAGATATGATCGTTGAAAACTTGACGATCTGCACACTTTTTTACTATTTCTAGTACGTTTAAGAATAGTTATGTTAGTGTACCTACCAATTAATCCTCATTTAAAAAAATAACACGCTTTCTACACTCATAGCCCCACACTAGGATATTCTCCTGTGTCGTGGGTACCATGGACACACACAAGACGAGTACACAAACACCCAGGCCCAGAACATGAATCTAAAATCATCATTCAGATACCCGTTTGGCCGGGAATCGAACCCGGGACCCATTGCGCGTCAGATCGGTATGGTAACCGCTTCGCCACGCGGGTCGTCAAATGCATCCTGCAATCCTCATTTGCAAAGAGTTATTTCATTTAACATTTTAACTTATGCCACCTTTCTCTTACTTCTCATTGCTATCTTCAACCTTTGATTTCATTTATGATAGAATGTTCACTTCCTTTGTTATCTTGTTATTTGGTTAATTACTATTCCTTAAATTAATTAATGCACCTTACCTATTCTTTATATTTATTGTTACTTTAACTCCTTACCCATGGGTTGCCTGGAAGAAATCGTGTGTAGCGATAAGGCCGCCTTTTGTATCGTTCTTTTAATTTGTATACCTAATTCTATGCTATGTATACTTTATGCGTACAATAAAGAGTATTTATGTTATGTTTATCTTATTTTTTTCTATGTCATTCCTGATGTAGGTTACTCTCTTATCGTTTGAAACGACGTTATTGTAACTGAGGAGAAAGAAAACAAAACAATAATTGTGTTTACTTTTTAAATGAACCATAATAAACTTATAATCAAAAGTGATATATAGGTGGTGTGGGCGTGCCGCGGCGACTTCAAACGCCGCCCCGCCCTGCGCGCGCGCCGCTCAAAGACGCCGCGCGACACCGCGACATGGCTCCCGTCCACAATTCGCCAGGGCTGCCTATTCCCGGCTTCATGAGTGGTCGATCCTCAGAAGACTATGAACAAGTAAGTCTACAAAATAAGCTGTAGGTAGGTAGGTATATCAAAAACTGAAGGATTTACAAAATCTTATTGATGATCTGACACCTATTTGGGTCATTGCGTACGTTTGCAATTAAATAGGAACATTTCTTTAATTATATAATATTAGCTTATTCCCGAGGCTCCTCCCGCTTCGGTCACATTTACTCAAATAATGAGTACCAAACCCATGTGAAAATTGAGGTCAGAAACTTTCTGGTTTTTTACATAAAAGTAACAAGGATATATGTGTGCATGTTACTTTCGTTCGCTTTTATAATATTAATATGACTTTTAACAACAACAACAATTCAAGAATTGTAAGAATTGCAGGGCTATATAAATTAAAGGTCCTATTAACGTTTTCCTCAGGGTATGACCGCCACCAAGTATTCCAGGTTAGGGTCAACTTGATATAACATAACAAACCAATCGGTTTTAAACGCTATAGACGCCTTGGTGGTTGGACTCTAGCGGCACTAACACCACATCTACATATTCATATCTCGGAATTAATTGATCTGATATGAGAAAGAGTACTTATCCTTAGTCCAATGTTTATAATATCTCTGATGATGTCAACCACATTTAAAACTAATCGTATCTGGGGTCGATTACAGATACAATCAGGTATAAAGAGTTGCTGCATGCTCGTTTGCTACGAAACTATTAAAAATAACATACAGCTTTTATACATGATTGACTAAACAAGAAACTATTGCATTGGCCTAGTACGTAAATACTTATGTACCTATTTCTCAAATGAAGCTACGTTGTTTCTGTAGTGGATATCAAATAGGTCTTTAATTACGATTAAAGACCTATTTGATTAAAATCGATTGCATATTCATTGCTAAGCCTGCATTGTCCACTTTAGGGCGGTAAATAGGTAGCGCCTAAAGTTCACAACTTTATTTTCTCGTTTTCTACTCGAATTTAATTCACTATAATTGTCGTTAAATCTCGGTAACCCTACAGTCGACTCAAAGATACTCCCATCTCGAGGAAACATCCAAAGAGTATTGTTCCCGATACAAAGAAAACGTTTCACGAAAAACACCGGAATGCGAATGGATGCTCAAAGGACGGACTCTTTTGCGCTTTTGCGTACCGCGACCGCGACCACATCTTGTCACTCTCTCTTTCCGTAGTTGAGAGTAAGAGACGGAGATAATTCGCATTCACTCTGACCGTTTGAGGGTTAAATAAAGAAGTAAGATGCAGCTTAAATGAATGCTCAGAGGTTTATGTTGGAAGTAAGTAAGCATAAAATAAGAAGAGCTTTTCTCATTCGCCTTGAATTGTGTATATGGAGTTGCTAGAATGTAGACTTGATTTTTCGTTTCGTTTTTTCTAATTTAAAACGCTGGATATTTAACTAATTATCAGATAGGTATTTAGGTGCTCAGTTACTTACTCTAGTCACACTAGATAACCAAAGATTACTTACAGCGCGTCCTTGTCTATATCCGCGGAGTTTTTCCTTCGTCATAAAGCTCCTAAATTTGAAAAATACATGGTCATCGAAGGTCAGGTAGTAGTAATCTTAATAAAAAACCGCACTTAAGTCCATAAGTACAAAACCATTACTAACTTATAAAGTCTCTGAAAATAAATACGTCTTACCTCTACCTAACGAGTCTTTCAAACCATAACAAAGTGGCATAGGATCAGTTGAGCAACACAACTTCGCATAAAACGATGTTATCTTCATACGCGCCTAAAACCGAACGTTTAACTTCTAATTAAGCCCCATTTGCGCCCGCAGCCATAATTACCTCACAAAAACAAAGTTCTCAGTCAACTGTCGGCAAAGAGATAATTATTTCAATTCTCCCACGACACAATGTGTCTCCGAGTTTCCACGACTGTTGGAAGACGCTCCATTATTCCAACTTTCAATACCTATTGTAATGTTATAGGGGGAGCGATTACAGGTGATGTGGAACAATGGATCAATTTGCGTTAAAACAATTAGTGTTTTACGAACGGTAACTGATGGGGCATGAAGAAACTAAATATATTGCGGTGAGAAAAGAGAATATTAATACAGTTGATTCAACCTGCCTAATTAACACTGAAACCGACATACCTACGGATATATAATGTTACGCAGGATATATAAAAGTAATCATCATCATCATAAACTTTAAAAGTACGCAAAACAATCTTAAGTTTCAGTCTTAACTACACCTCTCCAGGTTAAAGTAAATAGAAAGTGAACATCTTACTCTATTATATGACTACCAGTGTATACTAGCACGTACTTAGGTACTTAGGTAGGTAACCTAAGTACCTAAGTACTGCGTAAAGTGCGAAGATTTAAAGCTTTACAAAGTTCATCTGCTCTATGCCTCGCTAAGACAGCGACTATTCTATGGTAATTAGCATATATAACATAGTGCATTAAGAGGTTTGAAATGAAATGAAATGTCTTTATTTTGTATAGGCCTAGGGGGGCACTTACAAATCGTCAGTTACATTTTTTTTCTTACACTACCACCGGATCGGATCACGACCTCAACTGAGAAGATTCGGCAAGAAATTCAGCGGGTTTGCCTTTTTTGTTATTTATATCTATATTTTTAAATATATAATTACAATCATGTTTTTTACATGGTAATGAAAATTAGTTTATGATTTTAAATCTCTCTTATTCTAAAATTATATATAATACCTGTAACAAAGGTGAGAGTCGCGAGGCTAAAGGTATGTAGGCACATATTTCCGATTTTTCCGTCGGTATGTAGAAAAGTGGCCAATTAAAATATATAACAAATTTCTTAGCCTTTAATGAGGTAGGTATATTTTGTAACGGAGGTACGTACCTACTTTCTAATTTTAATAGCTTCATATCAGAACAATTGATCTTCTGCTAAATTTCGTATGATATTCTAAAAACCTCTTAAGTAGCTATATTTTATGACATTGATATTGCTAATTACAGTGAAAATTAAAAATATAAATTACTCGATAAATGAAAATATAAATATAGAATTATTGCAAATACTAAATTTATAAATACCTACCTTAGTTGTATACAAAAAAATACCTATATTACAATGATTACCTACATCTCCTTTTAAGTTGTATAGGTATTATAAAAAATACAATTTTAACCTTCGCTCTTTTACACAATTATACAAATAATCTTTACAGCATTAACTACATATGACACTAATTAGATAATTATACATAACATTTAACAACCTTGATAGCATGTTAACACATGTGACGAATTTGCGGGCATGTTAATAGATTGAAACTAGATTTTTCATTTGCGAACACACTAAGAGAATTAAACGTTTCCAATGTGTAATAAAATATTTCTGTGCCTTTATTATTGCAATGGAAAACTTTAAACTTAATTTAAATTCAATCTTACTTTTAATTAAGCCCTCATCCAGTTTAGGGATACCCCCAACTAAGATTGCTAGTAGTTACCTAGCCTACGCAATTTATAAAAACCACATAATACGTTGAAGTTATTGTAATAATATAATTAAGATATCAAACAATTTAATAGACTAAATTTACATTTCTGCGTATTGATATGGTACTAAATTTATCTATTTTGAACAGTAATAAAGTCAAAACCATAACTGTACCATATTCTGGCTTTATATCCTTACTTATAAGCCTTTCACTAGTTAAATTTCTTTCCGGATCTTCTCACTTTAATCAAGAGGTAGTGTAAGAAAAATATTGTAACTGATAATTTATACGTGCTCCCGTACGCCTATACTTACATCCATCCATCCATCAGCTTTTTGAGGTCCACTACTGGACATGGGCCTCCACTAAATGACGACAGTCCAATGGGTCCTGTGCCTTCTGAACGGTTTCCCGCTGTCTTCTTCAGGTCATCGGTTTCCTTGCGTAACTCTTACACCTACTACGGTCACCAACACGCTCGTCAAGCGCGGTGACTGAACGGTGGTGAACAAACCCCCCAAAATGAACGGTATCTACATAATAACGACATTTCTTTTCTCCTTTTATATTTCTACTCATCACGTCATATACCTACTGAAAAGAATCATTGTATTCCACCTAGGAAAATATACCCAGTGTATTTTGATCCAAGAGTAGGTAAATTAAATAGATACAGCGGAGCTTGAAATTTATGTACAAAGGGGTAGCGTAATTAAAGAAAAATAGAAGGAACGGGGTTGCAGGAAATACGAACCGGCCGGAGTCTGTTTCGGTTCATTTAAAATTTTCATTAAATTCAAAAGCCTTTACCCCTTGCCTTCCCTTATAAAAGCCTATTAAAGGAGGAGTGAGAAAGATTTGTAGCAAATGAAATTATTAACAGGTACTTTATCCTACCTGAAATTTTATGTGACACTCGCCTTATTTGATCTGTTTAATAAGTTTGGACTTTTGGACTCAAAAGTCCCGTGTTAATTACCTCAAGATTAAACGCCAACAATTTCGCTTACAGCTATATGTGTAGGAACTTTATATCCAGTAATATGAGAATCTCTTTTAAAACTTGTTTTTTCCTTCCCAGTTTTTATTAGGGTCGTCAATCGCCTCCACTCCATTGAAATTCCGACATATACGAGCATGTAGGTAAATGTTCCTGTAATTATCATATTATGAGCTGAGCTGGGGTGCGGGAGGTGCGGAGGGCGGGAGGTGCGCGGGAGGAGGACGCTACTCCGCGAAGTTGATCCGCGCTCCATTAGCGAACTTTGCCAAGCGTGGATTAATAGCCTCTCCACGCACTGACTTTGCCATGAAACTTGGAGTGGAGTTGTTCAGCAGTTCGCATGATATGCGATGTAATTGAAGAGCTCGGTAATTGCGCATAAGAACGTTTGTAGAGGCGAGTACACTGCTGCCGTTGTTGGTAGCTGTCGTTCCTTAAATAACATCTTACCGATATCAGAGATTTCTGATGTTTTAAATTGCTTTTCACGCTCATCAACCCATTATTGGCCCACTGCTGGGCACGAGTCTTCTCCCAGAATGAGAGAGTTGCTTTTCACCAGGAACATGCATTTATAACATTTTCTTCAGACAATTTTCACAGTGTTTATTGTATTTTAATTGGAAATGAAATAAGATTACGGCTGAAAGTTAAGTTTGAACATTAGTTCTTTAATCGTTTACATAATAGCAGTAACCAAACGTAATCAATGGTGTAGCGTTTAGTGGAGCACTGGGCGGCATGTCTTGGAGAACGCTGCTTTTTGCTTTTATTGAAACATGTAAACGATATTTTCTGCAGGGAAAATTTTGATACTCTACTCACGCGCCTGGGTAGCATATTTACGGGACCAACGACCTTCTTTTTTAAACGTCAAATGACGGAGAGACAGGTGTCGGAGACTATTTACTTTTCCTATTTTTTACTTAATTTTATAAACAAGCGACGATGAATTCCACTTCGGTTCCAGACAGCATGGACCCACGTTACGTCACTAGTCTTAACTAGTTACTACCATTATGTATTGCAAATGATGATAAGTCGGCGATCGAACACACTTTACTCTAACGTACTAATTAAATTATAAAAAAAACTATTTAGTTAATTTGCTGTAAGCTATTCCAGCGGAAATACACAAAGGTTTCCGGCAAATGGCGGCGCTGTCTAGGACGACGGCTTTTTCTGTAGAATTTGCATGTTCATTCTCGCTCGTTATTCGACTTTGTAAAAAAATATGTAGAACGCCGATTCCACCGGCATTCGAATAAGAAAACGAGGCACATGTGTGAAACGAGTCTTAGAGCAAAAGTTCGTGAGCAAAAAGTGTGTACATTCGGATGATTAATGGTATTTCTCTCGCACACGCCGATCGGGCGCGGGAGGCTCGCGCACAGAAAGCATAAATAACCGTCATTAGGGAAATGGCGCTAATCCATCACCGGCAGCCAAAATCGGAACGCAATTTTTTTCGTGAGCAGCTACATTTTTGTGCGCAACTGTACCTCACTACCTACACCACGTACTCGCGGCCGCATAGCATTGTTGACCTATAAGTTCACGTTTCACCTCGCCGTAAAAGATCTGGAAGTTTGCGCTCAGATTTATTATCGAGCTTAAGAACTCGCTGCTGAACCATCCAACAACAAGTATTTGCTCTTTTCTTTAAAATTACTAACTTCTAAGTTTCTTCTAAGAGAAAACCATTAATCACACAGATGGTAAAACCAGTGTAGTTCACCCGGGAAAGTACCACTGCTACACCTATTTCTAGCGTGAAACAGTGCTTGCATTTCGATGGAAGGGTGTGATTGCCGGCATACTTTTATATGAGGCGAACATAGTCCTCGAGTGTAGCAACGCATCTGTGATTGACTTTAGATAGAACTTCGTGTTCTATATAAAGTTGCTTACAGGAGTCCACGGGCAGCAGTGACCACTTGCTTACCATGAGGTGGACTGCATGCTCGTTTGCTACTTCGATCTTATAAAAAAATCTAATTTTATCAGTCAGCATGTTAATTAATCGGTCAAGATCATAATTTAATTATTAAGCCAATACAAATAGTGTGCTACAAGGTAGTACCTAAAGTTTTATACTTTACAAGATTTATAACTCGGTAGCTCCGATTCATAATGTAAATAAAAATGTAGTTTTCCTTATGACAAAGTTGAATAAAATAATTGTAGCTAAAATTTAGTATAACAATACTTTTCACGACGGACGAACCCCATTAAAATGAAGTGCGCGAATTGGAAAAAATGTGATCGTACTCATTATAACAATGGTAACACTAATGCGGATGCAAAAACTAGAAAATAAATAATAGTGGCGGTGAAGCAAGCATTAAAATACCTGATTATGTAAACAAAATTAATTACTCATATCACTTTTTACTAATGATAATTCCTGAAATTCTGTGATATTTATCGCCTCTATTATGAGACAAGATCATGTTTCTTTCGTATTTGAATTTTTATAGCTTTATCTAATTGGGAAGTCTTTAATTAGATACATAATTAGCTACATAATCGTGTCAAAGTTTATCTATTTATCTTCACGCCGAGTGTTAAGTGCATATTTGTGATAATAATGCACATGAGATATAAAATATTAAAAACAAATAAAATCCCTACTAATATTATAAATGCGAAAGTAACTCTGTCTGTCTGTCTGTCTGTCTGTCTGTCTGTCTGTTACTCTTTCACGCCAAAACTACTGAACCGATTTCTATGAAATTATATACACAGATAGTGGTGACCTTGGGATCCATTATAGGCTACTTTTTATTTCAAAAAATGGGTTGAAAATGTTAAAATCGAGAATAAATGTTTGTATGGTAGTTCGTTTTTGACAAAGAGTTGTACTAATAATTCCGTCAAGGGGTATGATAGATTTGATTAAAAACATGAGTGAATAATAAAACATTCAAAAATATTGATTTTGAGTCGACAACATATATCCGTAAAAGTCGGTATGTCGCGAATTTTGTTAAATTCCAATGCAAATGACAATCTCCATATTGGCCATTTCGCCTGGACGTCATCGTGAGTTCGTTCAGAAATAATACATTTAAATTGGTAACAATTAATTATCATTCAAATAGATGTGATATAAATTTAATTTAATTTACCCATAATATGGGTTTATAATATGAAAATGTATTTATAATGCGAAAGATACGAATAAAATTACGAGGAATTCCCGATGCGTTAAATATTAGGTATACTTGCGCTATCTATCACTGTTCTGTTGAATTACGTTGAATGAACATTTGATACATAGATAAGTATAAGTTACTGTTGATTTGATAGATGGCGTTATCTACAATACAACTTCGAAGTAATATCGATAAATTAAATGTTGATTTTGAATTACTAATAATTCCGTCAAGGGCTACGAAACACTGGTTTGCAAACATAAATATAAAATAAATCCACGATAGCATATCTATATCTCTTAAGGTTAAGTCACAATATTTTTTTTTATGTTCCATATTTCAACTAAAAATATTACGTTAATTTCGAGTGTATTTTCTTCTGTTCGGTATTAATCCTTATATAAATAAATGCTTTCGTTAGCTTTTACACTATATGCATCAAATAAATACTTTTAAAGTTATTAGAGATTTAAAATAATAAAGATCCCGATGTGTCTCTCGGCAGGGGTAGGTAACCGTCTCGCTCGCGCATGCTAATACAAGCCGGCCGCCGATGCGTGTGCATTATTAGAGTAATCTGACCACTTGATAGTGTCCAGTGTTGAGTAGGATACGAATGTTAAATGAGTTTGTAAGAGTAGCGTCTTTTTGTACTAGAACAGTACAAACATTGCACTTCACACTGCAGCATCACCCTGAGAACTTTTAAACATACTGCGGAAAAGTTAAAATCAATCTTTGTAATCGATGCGTTTTGGTTTAAATGTGGAGGAGGATTTGGTTTACAAGGTGCTTCTTGGTATTGTCAATTAATTCAAAGAAAGGCGGTTTACAATCGTCTAATTTTTAAATTCTAATTTTAATTTGTCTAATTTTTAAAATATTTTTACATAACAATTATGATCCTAACCACAAATACATACTTTAAATTCGTTTCTTCACTCTTTGTATGTCAGGGTAATCGCCGGCCGAGCGGCTAAACTCATTTGGATAGGACTTGCACTATAGAAAAGGTTGTAGAATAACATAATTATAGACTACTTTTTATCATATAATTTCAACGGGGTCGAGATTTGTGCGGGAAAAACTTTGCGATATACTCATTTTTACGCGGGCGAAGCCGCGGGTACAGCTAGTACAATATAAATCTACGGCAGCACAACAAGTCGTGCTTCCGCAGACAGAATTTTATTTAGTGGTATGTATGCCTTTTTGACTCGACTGCTTCAGAAGAAGTAAATATATATATGCATGCACGTATGTATGTTTATATTAATGTATGTAGAGCTCTATGTATCTGACCTGAGAGGTTACCATACTGGTCTGACGCGCAATGGGTTCCGGGTTCGATTCCCGGCCTGACAGGTATCTGAATGATGAGTTTAGATTCAGGTTTTGGGTCTGGGTGTTTGTGTATTCGACTTGTGTGTGTCCATGGAACCCACGACAATGGAGATAATCCTAGTGTGGGGTTATGAGTGTAGATAGCGTTTGTGTTATGTATGTAGGATACCTAATTACGACATTACGGATTTACGGATTGCAATGAAATGAAATGTCTTTACTTTGTATAGCTCTACAGAGGCAATTACATATTGTCGCTTTCAATATTTTTTCTAACTTTACCACCGGATCGGAACACGGTCTCAACTAAGAAGTTTGTGACGTATGACATAGCAGTGGAATCGCCTCAGTGCGCAAAATGACGTTTTAATTTTTAAATGAGGCTTCTGCGTTCTTTTTATTATTATCGGGACGAGGAAGTTCTTTTTATTATTATCATATTGATATGGATATCAAAAGAAAGCTAGCAAGTAGAGCACTACACAAATATATACTATAACACCTTTTTGTTACTAATTAGACGCAAATTTGACAAAAGCGAATCTACTGAAACTGAAAGTTACCTAACTTCACTTTTTAAATACTGACCTACTTTTTATGTAATAAGAGTAGGAACCGACAAGCAGGCCGCCCGATATGGACCTAGTGCCCGTGGACATCTGTCAGTGATCTTAATATGAGGGTGTATCAAAAAAGGTGCGAAAAGAATTTTCCTCCAAAGCCGGCGAAGCAATGGCGACTCCTCTAAGGTTGCAAATGTCCATCGGCGATGATGGCTAACTTTCATTAAATAGCCCGTCTACCTGACGATGGTTAGGTTAATAGTGTAGTGTGTCGCAGGCTCGGAGGTATTAAGAGGCGTGTTGTTTTAATGATGTCTTTATTGTTACTGACTTAATACTACTCTAACACTATCTTATATTATATGGCTTAGCTCCACACCACAATAGTAAGAAAATCTGTAACATGTTTTTATCCAGGAGTGTATAACAACTATATACATAGGTACCTCTTAAGAATAAATTGAAATGAATTACTTATGTTCCTAATTATTTGGTACTCACACTCTAGTCCGAATTCTCGTATGCTCTTTTAGTTTCAGATTTTCAAATATCCTTCAGAAGTAAACTTAAATCTCCCGTTTGCTACTTTCCAGTATAAGTGAACAGCTTATTGGAAATCACGAGGAAAGAAAAGAGCTACAAACTGCCGAATCGTTCCGAAAATAAAATTGTCCGCGCATTCGACATTGACAATAACGTGAGAGAGATTAGCGACTTTCTCTGGACTTTTTGCGTGAGCGGCGAGCAGCAGGTGGCGCCGCGGGGTCTGGGCCTCTGCGCCATTGTGTTTAAATGCAGCGCAGGACGCGGCTCCGAGACCTTGCGTCGCCACCTGCCGCACACTCACGGTCAACGGCCGGTGCTGATCCTGATTTCGCAAATCTGACTCAGACTCCAAAATAGATACAGTAGACTTAGTATTCGTTTAGTAAGTCTTAAGACGCTACTCTTAAATCGCATGTATAGAATAAATTGAACGCAGAGAACAACTTCAACAACTCACTCTTCAAAATATAAAGATTTCCCTAAAGATTACAAAGGGAATAGGTGTTTTCGCAGATATAAGGGCTTAACTTTAAAAAAATATATAAATATACTTGACGCATCAATCTGAAAAAAAAATTAAAGACATTAATTTTTATTTATTTATTTATTTATTACTTATGAATGTCTGTGCAAAACACGGTTTCACATAAGAGTAGGAAGTGTTATTTATATTTATTACAGTGCTTACTTTACCTATGTTGCTTGATACAGTCATATGTCCTCATAAGGAACCGTAGGTACTCGTATTAATTATATGGCATAATTATCATAATATCAGCGGGTAATTAAACGAGTACATACTTACATGAAGCAATGTTAAGCAGCATATTTTATTGTTTTGTGCATTAATAATAATATGCAGTGAATTATTACCGTATTTCTAGTAGTCTGATTTTCGTTTTTTATAGTAATGCATAGGTATATTTGTTAATACCAATAAGTTATAAGTGTTCTTAATAAATAGTTAATATCAAAAATGTAAACCGAAAGTGAAACGATATTTATAAGTTTATCGTTTTTGAATACCAAATTTTGTCACTATCGGGGTGGAGATAATTTGCAAACAATGGTGGCAGGTGGCCGGCGAGTGGCGGGCATCAGGTGGTCAGCGACTGGCCGGCTGACCGCGCTGACCTGCCCAATGTCGCTGATTGACGGCTGGAGCGGAGCCGATTGACCAAGCTGATACCATTGTTACGCGCCCCGACTGCCTAGTGCTGACATGATCTAGCATGGGCATGGCCCTTCGTAAGTACTCGCACGTTAAATAAACAGTGCGCCAAGCGTGACAGCGCAGCCGCCACGCTATTTTGTTGTTTAAATTACTAGAATCATTTATTAGAATGTAAATATTCACATTAAAATAGAGGCAGTCAATCCTAACATACGTAGCACGCACGATGATAACATACATTTCAGTGACGTTTAAGACAAATCTATATATTAATACGTGAAGCAAAAACTTGTGATCCGTTTTTAAGATACTTGCCGCAAGCAGAGTAGTATGAAATTACGCACGGTTAGAGAAGGATTTCGCAATGCTAATATTTTTTCCAAATAATGCATAAAACATACATAAAATCATCTATAAACATATTACACGCACTACCTTGCATTTGACAAAAACACATACATAATAAACGAAAGAAAACATTCAATGTCTTACTATGAAAACACATAACTTCAAAAATGTCAGATCTCTTAGTCAAAATACCCGCTATTGCTTTTAAGTGTAGCTTGACTAATTAAACCTCATTTTACCTTTAACAGATACGTTCAAAATAACTTGGAAATTTATTTGAATTTGAGGAATATTCGTGCTACTTGGGACAATATGAAGTTTGGATTTTTAATTTAAATTACGGTCGAATTTCGACCGTTGCGACGCGTGACTATTACCTAGTTAATTTACCTACCTAGGCTAGGTCTAATGAACAGATTGTATGATAACAAGTGTCTTGGTTTTAGCATTGTCATCGAGCCACTGAATGCTTTTGAAATTTTTTTAAGTCATTGTCATACGCAACCTCGATGCCCAAGTATAAGAAGCCCGCTGTACCGTATGATCATGGGGGTTATTCTTATATTTCTTTACAACCCGTGACCCATATTTCAAGGCATCAAAACGAAGCGCACAATTGTCGTGCCGAAACGGGGAATAATAATATGTCAGCGAGTGAGTTGTGCAAACACATATTTTTTTTATTTCCGGCAGAATGTCGTTTCCCGCGGCGCGTGCCGTGCCGTGCCCGCGCGATGAATAATGCAAACTTCCCGCCGACGCCCGCCCGCCTGTCACTTACATATTCATTGCCAAGACATTATTTTGACCACAACCGTGGTTAATATATTGTCTGTTATTATGCAAAAGGTAATAAAACTTGAAGTAGCCGTACCTCTAACTGTGAGTCGTCTATCATCTAGTTATTAGACTTGCCGTTTAGGACCAGGTAATGTTGTATTTTTTCATAATTTAGAAATAGCAAACGAGTACTGGACTGCATGAGAGGCAGTTACGACTTACCAACACATACACTGCATATCCATTTGCCATTTCGACCTATTAAAGTAGTCATTAGTACCCACAGACATGTGCAAGTGACTTCATATAAAACAGATATCCCGTATGAAGCCAATTACAAATGTGTTGCTACTCTCGAGGACTGAGATCATCACCACATATGAAAGTGAGCCTGCAACCACGCCCTACCAGCGAAATGGTACAAAAAGCGTTCTTCTTCCTCGCACCTTAAATACTTAAATTTATTGAGCAGTAACAAATGAAGGAGCCCAAAAACTGATTCAAAAATTTAGTTTTACATGGCAAATAAAAAAGATATGCAAAGAAAAAAGACAAACCCAATGAGTTTCTTACCGAATCTTCTCAGTTAAGGTCGTGTTCTGATCCGGTGGTAGTGTAAGAAAAAAAAAACATGCGTGCGTACAAAGTACCTACACATGTCAGAAGTGAAACTTCTTTGGCGAACTAATTTATAAATCTTGTTTATATTTATACAAATCTAAAACTTTAAATTTCCAAGATTAAGAGGAAGGGAAAAAGGCGTGATACGACGTTCGCTCTGTCTCACTTTTTCTCTCAATCTTTCTCACTCGCTTGCTCCTTACTCTCACTCCACGGCTAGTTGCTCATGCTACGTTCGCCCTGTCTTACTCTCTCTCAATCGGTCTCGATCACTCTCTCTCTCTTTTCCGACACTTCCGTTGCATACCGGCGTGACGTTTCATCTGTAAAAATTTTACCCTCATGCGCCTAAAGAAGTTTCACTTCAAAAATGTAACTAACTATTTGTAAGCGCTCCCGTAGGACTATGCAAAATAAAGACATTTCATTTCATTTCATGAATCAAAGTAATATCTATCATCGCTCAGTGATTGTATCATAAAGAAGATTTTCTGTTTTATCACAAGCATATCGAATATGCAGCGACGGGTACTTGCTTTAACTTTATTACGTGATGTTCGAGCGGGTAAGCAGAGGAGTGGAGTGTATGATTCCGTCCATTTGTCTGCGGGCGAGGTAGCGGCGGCGGCAGGCGCTCTCCAATGGTTATGAAGTATGAGCGATCAATTTCCCGCCCACGCCCCCGCCCGCCCCTGACTCCCCCTGCACAGGCTCGCCGATACGTACATTAACCACAATCAATGAATATTACGCGTGGATTATGAACTAATGTTTACTATCTAATACTTAATATTTAGAACTAACGAGAATTAAAAATTATATTAATATGTTTGCTGTTGAATGAAGGTAATTATGCATTAATTACGTAATTATCATTATTAAACACAATTAAATTAATTAATTTTCCTATCTGCCTTTTTTGGTACCAGATATACCTTTTTTCATTTTCTGAATAAGATTCCTATAAAAAATATTACAATTTTATAAAATACATTGATTTCAGAACTCTTTTTTGAAAATTTTAATTTTAATCACGTGTAGAGGCATGAGATTAATCATCTCCACTAACTTAAAATTATAGTTAAACTGATGATGAATTAATTCTTATCCTAGTACCTAATGATGAGCGTTAGACCTCCAGCCCGCTGAGCGCGCTCGGGCGATGCCGGCGGGCGGCGCTGGCTGCACTCAATTTGCGCCGTTACGCCGGCCTCAATTTTTCACAGCTATCGAGCAATTTCCACAACTACACTAAACAAGAGTGCGTTCAATTTTCCTCGTTCGCTATGATTTGATTTATGAATATTTCAGTTTTATAAACTTCGCTTCAGTGCTTGCTATCCCGCGGAGAGAACCAAAATAGAGCAATAGCTGCTGATTTTTTTATAACTTATTGGAAATATTCTGAAGTTCTGTTATTACAATCTTTTTTTAATACTTTAATTCTATTTTATTTTTCTAAGGTGTAAAAGGCTTTGCTGGTGTCAGCTTGCCCTTGCCCACGGCTCCTGGGTGACGGTCTCGGGGTCAATCCGTCGCCATGCGAAATGCGAATGGGGCCTTGAGAAGGCCTTGAAGGTATGGCGCGCTTTTGCGTTTTCTGGCACGCCTTGCTGTTGAGGAGCTTCATGCTCCACGCGGGGGGCTGCGGGAGTACCCAGGGACTAACGGGTTCGCGGATGAATGCGAAAGGCTGCCAGTGTTCCCGCCCTACAGTGCAAGGAGAAAACACAGTTGGGGTTTAGCCGGTAAGAGTCCGACATAACCCAGCTACTGCCCCGGGCGGCTGGGTATCCATGAAGATTACCCACTTAAAAAATACATTTATTTCATGTTCTTACTCAAAAGTATAGTTTTGCACTAACTTTTATTTATAGAAATTGATAGAAGGTGCAAATAATGTGGAAGTGCAACAAAGTAGTAATTTACTACGATCTCATTCGCATAGTTTGCAAACATATGCAAATAAATAAATTATGTCTGCATAATCCGTAGTCGCAAGCTCGCAAGACTATATAATTATTTAAATTAACACGTGGAACTTTAATAGCCGATATCCGCACAGATATATTTTATGTCGGAAATATCTGCCAATGAACACTAGTTTGCATTTCAAATATTAATAATAGGTATTTAGGGCTGTTATAAGCGTCGCACGACAAGGTAATTACGACGCGTCATAGAAAATACCGCTATAGGGCAATGTAATTTATGTTGTGCTGTTTTTGCGTATAGAGACCCTTATAAGTATAATAATTTAAATAAGACCAGTTTCATTTACAAGTATTAGGACAGTGTAAGAAAATGCCGCTCTACGTCGTTATGTCGACAGGTTGGCCAGAATAAGCTATATAAAAATATAATAAAAAAACCCATTAGTTAAAGTAACTCCACTGAAGACTACGATATTACAAACAATTTAAACTCCGCATCTACAACTGGAGTATTTTTGTAACACCTCATTTCGTTTTAAATCTGCTTAGTTATAACTACTAGTCACCCGTCGCAATTGTCGAAATTCGACCATGATTTATGTTATAAAACTAAACTTCATATTGTCCAAAGTAGCACCAATATTTCTCAAATTCAAATAAATTGTAATAATTTTCAAGTTATTTTGAACCCACCCGTTAAAGGTAAAAAAGAGATTTAATTAGCTAAGCTGCGTTTAAAAGCAATAGCGGGTATTTTGACAAAGACATCTGACATTTTTGCCGTTATGTGTTTTCATGGTAAGACATTGAATGTTGTATTTCGTATGTGTATGTGTTTTTGTCAAATGCAAAGTAATGTGTGTAATGTGTTTTTATGTATATTTTATGCATTACTTGAAAAAAATATTATCATTGCTTAATCCTTCTCTACATCAATTATAGCCGTGCGTAATTTCATACTCTTCCGTCTGCGGCAAGTATTTTAAGAACGGATCACAAGTTTTTGCTTCACGTATTAATATATAGATTTTTATGTGTCATAGTATCTACTTACAGAATTTTTACACTCGTTTTTATAAGACTATCTTATTAATTATTAATATCAAAAATGTGAATGTTTGTGAAAATGTACAGATCGCTTTTTGCCGACATTTGGCACACAGACAGTTTGTGACCTGAATAAACACATGGATCATAGGTACCTTATGTGTGAGACAATGCGTAGTGGTGATGGAAATAAACGTTCAGGCAAGTAATCTCTAAATTAATTATAATGGACGTATATCAATTTATTAGTTAAAATGTAATAAATTAAAGTGTCACACTAGAAGTATAAGTTTGTAGTTGCTAACGAGCATGCAGTCCAACTTATGGTAATTGGTTTCTGCCGCAAATGGACATCTGAAAGCAGCTCATGAAGAATAGAGGTTCAAGCTGAAATGAATCACAGCTTTACTATTTCTGTGGGCAACGATGGTCGGGTCATATGAAAGTGAGTCAGCAATTACTTCTATCCTCGCGCAACGCAAGAACTGCTTCGCGCTAGGTGTTGGTGTGGCGGTGGTACCACGCTTTTTCGGCTCATATTATTTTCACCACCATGTAACCACCCTGACATGGTTAGTATAATTTGCATATTCTACTTTAATAAAACTATACAATCGTAAAATATCGGATAAATTAATTAGTAATATGCTTCTGACTAAATTCAAGAATGCTACAAAGCTGTTGTTTAGAGCCAGAAATACTCGTTTACATAAAAATGTCAGTGACACAAGACACAGACTGTTACACACGTGTCGGTATTTCCGCGTGTAATTTATTCGCTGTGATTCACGAGAAATCTAAATATTCGTGAGATTAGCAACAGACCACCCGTGAGCGCTCCCAGTTGCAATATTAGCCGTCTACTGCTAACACTCGTAAAAGTACTCGTTGAGTGGAAATTAAACGAATAAATCTTTGTATACGTCCTTCTATTTTCTTAGATGTATTATATAAAATATGTATTCTTATAACAGTATTTCCAAATAACTAATTATTGATTACAAATATGTTCATAACTTCTTATTATGGAAAATTGTTAGTCACAGTACAATAATTGCAAGTAAAATAATTCGGAGGCTACTTGGAGGCTAATCGGAGGCTAATGAGTAGTTACCTCTGACAGAGGTGAAAACGTAAATAATAAATAAGATAAAAAAGACAAATAATAAGTGGAGACATGTTATATTTTCATAGAGAAAAAATAAAATAAGAATATAAAGTGTTATACCTAATATAATTTGAATACAATTATTGATTATTATTTACATAATAATTGAAGAAGTGGTCGAAGTGGCGCAGATTAGGGGAGGCCTATGTCCAGCAGTGGACTTTCAAAGGCTGACGGATGGATGGATGGATGATTCTTATAATCTTTTTAACAATCTACAGTCAGGGATAGATAACGCTTACCTACTTATGATTACGTCACAGCATGTAGGTGACGCCAACCCGTAAAATTTCCCTCTACCAAAGATCGTTCAATGCGCCAAACAAGTCTTCACTTTAAAATTGTACGAATAAGATAATAATGTACCTAATAGATATCGCTTTCGTGTCATTGGGATACCATTATTTTATGAAAAATCAGAAATCAAAGCCTAATACGAATACTATCGTTTCACAAATAACTCCAAACGCGAACCGGCGCCTACATTTATTTCCACGTTAGTTGCAACTTCTGAGAACCGTGTGTTATCTCCGAAAACGCGCAGTTGACACAGAAAGCGGCCGCATAAGGCCTAAACGGCAGTCGAAGCCGCATTGGCGATACAAAGTAGTTCAATCGAGATCATTACTCATGTAAATAAGATATCCAGCGCGCATTAGCTGACCATTAACTGTATTTGGTTGATCGCGTTTTAACTTACTTGTTACTAGAGTTTCCAGGTGCATAGCATTTGCTCGGGACGTCCCGATATTGCAAGTAGCATAAAATATTTTTCAATATTTACTAAAAGAAATCATGACACGTAAAATATTTAAAAAAGTACACAAAATTAACAATCTAAGTTGATACGTTTTTCGTTAATGACTAATACCATCGTCATGAATATCATGTTCTATACCTACTCAGTTATTTAATCATTTTTTAATCTAAAGCAAATTAATCAAATGAAATGTTACAATATTATTGATAATTACAATATGAAAACTTTAGTGGCGCTTATCCTGCGACATAATGTGGTGACCGTACCGGCCGGCTGTCCGCGTACGGGCAACTATGCCGCGCCATTCCGGGCTACTCTTCCTTTAGCTGCCTGCTGCCGTCACCGTGACATAATACGGCTAAACGCAGGCCACGCGGCTCATGGCGGTTGCCTAATGGGAACCTAACAAAAAGTGTCATCACAGACGTATTCAGAATAAGCAGTGCTTACAGTATAAACATGCCAGTTAGATTTCTTCATACAATTTAATGGTATAATGGAATGCTTGCGTGCTACTTTATTAAACTTTTTCAACATGATTTATTGAAAATCTTAAACTCCACTTAAACGGATTAAAGTAGCATGTAAAAGTCTAAAAAAATACATTACCTATTTTTCAGATAATACTTACATTGATAAAAGTAAGGCCTAAAGTAATTTCCCAGTAGGTATGTAATTAAGCAATAAATCCTTATAATCGTCTGAAATTATTCCACGCTCACAACGGGGCTATGCGCCGGCTGACTGATTGTGCGCCCGCACGAACGCCACTGCGTTAATTAAAAACTATTAATCCTGGCTAAATAACTGCCTAATATTTATTAACAGTCTCATATACACACGGTCATATACACTAGACTTATAATAAATACTAGTCACCCGTCGCATCGGTCGAAATTCGACCGTAATTTAAATTAAAAAACTAAACTTCATATTGTCCAAAGTAGTACGAATGTTTTTCAAATTTAAATAAAATGTAATAATTTTCAAGTAATTTTGAACGCAGCCATTAAATATAATAAAAACTTTTTAACAAAAAATATCTACCGACTTCCATGTCACAAAAAAGTAAAAAATAATTTAAATATATTTTGGTCTAGAACATACTCAGTACTTAGTACATAGTCCTGAAGTCGGTGCTCGACATATTTCGCTGGACGACGGTAACTACGTCCTATATGAGCACCGACTTCAGAACTATGTACTAAGTACTGAGTATGTTCTAGACCAAAATATATTTAAATTATTTTTTACTTTTTTGTGACATGGAAGTCGGTAGATATTTTTTGTTAAAAAGTTTTTATTTTACACTTTTTAGTGACTATATTTTTATGTTTGTATTTAAATAAAGCCTCTAAGTTTGCTTTGTGCATCTACATATTCACAAAAATTAAACATAAAACACTTTTACAATTCATACAAACAGGGCGCCCCCTCTGGAAGTACCCCTCCATCATCAGGGTTGAGGAGTTGAAGGTCAAATTTTTCATCTTATATTGTTGCTTAGTAATCTTATAACGTTAGTACCAGGTGGCTAACTTCTATGGCTCAGGCTTGCAGTACCCTGCATCATCAGGGTTTAGGAGTTGAAGGTCAAAATTTTAATTTTGTGCCTCTGTTTGGTATTATTTTTACATACCCGTAAGCACCAAATTGCCAACTCCTATGGTTTAGAATTGAAGTACCCCTTCATCATCAGGGTCGAGGAGTTGAAGGTCAAAATTTTAATTTTGTGCCTCTGCTTAGTATTATTTTTACATAACCGTAAGCACCAAATTGCCAACTCCTATGGTTTAGGATTGAAGTACCCCTTCATCATCAGGGTTGAGGAGTTGAAGGTCAAATTTTTGATTTTATATTTTTGCTTAGTATTTTCTTTACATAACCGTAAGCACCAAATTGCCAACTTCTATGGTTTAGGATTGAAGTACCCCTCCATCATCAGGGTTGAGGAGTTGAAGGTCAAATTTTTCATCTTATGTTTTTGCTCAGTAATCTTATAACATATACGTAAGCACCAAATGGCTTATTCCTATGGTTTTGGCTTTAAGTACCCCTGCATCATCAGGGTTGAGGAGTTGAAGGTCAAATTTTTGTCCCATGAATTTGCTTAACAATTTCATTATATATTCGCAAACATCAAACGACCAACTTTTATAGTTCAGGCTAGCAGTACCCCTGCATCATCAGGATTGAAGAGTTGAAGGTCAAATTTTTCATAGTAAATACCTACATAGTAATTTTATTCTATATTTTACTCAATTGGACTTCTCCAGCTAAGGTTCGGCCGACTATCACTAATTTTATTATTTTGCTCCAAAAAGTTGAAGATCCTATGATTAGAACCTTATCAAACTCTTATCAGACTACCCCTGGAGTACATCCTTTCTAATAAAAAAAGAATCATCAAAATCGGTTGGCGGGATATTGAGTTATTCATACATTTATCGCGTACATTGAAAATGCAAATTTAAGACTTATGCGTTTTTCTTATGGATGCCCTAGTCAAAAAAATACTAAAAAAAAATGGGACCCTATGACACGCACTACCTTTCAAATAAAAAAAAAATCATCTAAATCGGTTCACCCAGTCCGGAGAAATGAGGTAACAAATATAAAAAAAAAAAAAAATAAATAAATAAAAATACAGACGAATTGATAACCTCCTCCTTTTTGGAAGTCGGTTAAAAAGAGGTTTAAGTAGCCAAACTTTTAAATGTAAAAGCCATAGCGGGTATTTTGACAAAGTCACTTGACGTTTCTGACATTATGTGTTTTCATAGTAAGACATTGAATGCTCTATTTCGTTTATTATTTGTTTGTGACAAATGCGCGGTAATGTGTGTAATGTATTTTAGTTGATTTTATGTATGATATGTGCATTATTTGAAAAAAATATTAACATTCTGCACTCCTTCTATACGTCCACTATAACCGTGCAAAGTTTCATTGTAATCCGTCCGCGGCATATTACTTAAAAATGCGTCACAAGTTTTTGCTTCACATATTAATATATAGATATGTATACACAAACTACTTACACAGCAATATTAACATTTAAAGAATGGTATGAGATTAGCTATAAAATATTTATATAAAAAAATATATAAAAGGAGACTAATGTTTTAATACAAAAGAAGTTTATAATAGTCGGGATCTGCAATAAAACAGTGAAGATCTTAACAGCTGCCAAGTTCCAAAGCAGTTCCTTAAATCATTACTACAGGAATGTACAACGGTCTTCTATTAACTTTAAAGAAAATTTGTTACGTTCTTTGATATTCAATTAAATTTATATCTTGACATGTTTTAATCAATAAATCACTTTTAATGTTAGGATGATTATTTCCCTACAAGCATAAATGTTTATTTTGTAAATCGTTTGTAATTTCATTGACGTTAGTAAATTAAATGGAGTAAAAACAAGTTGGTTTTAAATTAGATATGCAAATCAATCATGATAATAATTAATTAATTATGATACTACACCACTTTGAGAGATGTGGTAGCGCTAACACAACGAAGTGTTAAACGAACTAACGTAAGGGTGAGTTTATTTGAGGCTCATTACATATGACCATGTCCATGAACAACAGGCGGTTTGGATGGTCGCTTGCTACTTCTTTATTAAAAGTTAATTAAGGAGTATGATATCCATACAAGTTATGTATTAATATATGTAATATTTTAAGTATGGGCTGTAAATACACTTACACTTATCCACTCAAGACACTCTCTCTCTCACACACACACACACTCACGCACACACACAAGCTTACGCACACAAACACATTCATGCTTATAATACTTAATAATGTTGTTTAAACTTTAGTGAAACATTGTGTTGTGTATATAATTAATTTACTTGCCCTGGTGATGAGCGGGGTACCCAGTAATACGGGAATCCAACCCAGTACAGGGGCCCTTGCGTCTTGTTTTGTAACAGTTATTTAATCAATAAAAACATTTATATATTTTTATATTTTTATAATATTTTTGCAATATCATATCGTTCCATAATAGTGACTACTAAACTTCAGGGAACCTCAATGTTTAATAAAAGAAATATACAGTTGTTATATTTGTTTCGGTGTAAGAAGTGTTACAAATCTGTGTCGGAGGATCAGGAGTGACTCATCAGCGCTCTCTTCCGGCGGCGCTGCTCTAATTAAACCTGCATAAATTATGTCGCGACCAAACGCTGCGCTCCACTCCGTACCAACAGCACTATTGTAGCCCTCGCTGTGATTCGTGATCGATAATACGACTGAATGTTCGAAAATACTAGTTGGTTATATATTATAGTTCAGTACTATAATATATAACCAACTAGTATTTTATATACTAGGACAGAAAACTCACAATTTTATGAAAAGTAGTTAACAAAGCGTGGATAAAGATATCGCACTGTACATTGTTGATCATGTACCTACGCGAATCTAGTTATCTATAATCTACGGAATCGTAAAACTTATTTTATTTTTTATTAAAAATTAAATTAATTAATTTAATTTAATTAATTAATTTATTAATTATTTATTAATTAATTAAATTAATTAATTTAAAATTTTATAAAAGAAAGACAAGTTTTGAGCGATATTGGGTTAAAGTGGGCCTTCTAGGATCTCACACAATAAAACGTTTTTTAACGTATAATAATATAAAAGAATTTTATTTTAACTAGTGAAGTTCGACCGGGGAAGTGCCACCGCCACACCTCTTTCTAGCGTGAAGTATTTCTTGCATTTCGATGAAAGGGGGTGGTTGCCGGGACTTTTATATGAGGCGACCACCATAGTCCTCGGGAATAGCAACGCATCTGTGATTGACTTCAAATAGAACCCATGTTCTATTTGAAATTGCTTACAAATGTCCATGTGCAACAGTGCCCACTTACTCAGGTGGACTGCACTCTCGTTTGCTACTTGAATCAGATAAAAGAAAAAAAATACAGCACAAACACTATTGGTTCTGGGGAGTTTGCAAGGATGATATGGAGGTCTTCAAAAATGGTGCAAGAAGAATTACCTTTTAATGCCGGAGATTAATAGAGACATTTTCGTCCCTTAATGTCTATAAATGTCATACGCCTATTGAACATTTTATCTACCTGACTTAATGTAAAAATATAAGCTACATCCTAGCCAGAGAATTCTGTGTTTCCTTGGACAAAGCCCTTAAGTGCCAGATTATGACGTTTCCTTATAACGTTAATTAAATGTAATAAACTCATGCCAAGGGCAAAGGACAATTGAAGTTTAGCCAAATACCAACATTTTATTTTACCCAGGATATTCCTTCAATATTTATTGCTATACGTATAATAATTTTATATATATAATAATTTTAAATTAAAACTATCACAAGTGTACTCTTAGTAAAAAATGTATATGTATATCGTGCGACATTGCGCTGCGCTCGCCTCGTAGCCCCCTCGTAGCATAGACACTGTAGACAGACGTCAACGCTATGAGAATCGATACAAAATAAGTAAAACCTACGTGCGACGCCAGGTGCACGCACAACATAAATTCTTGTTGAAATTTCGCTGTCACCGGGCAACGTTATAAAAGTGCGATTTTCAGGAATTTTAGTATTTGTGACATTCGTCGTTTGAAGCGTTTCGCCAGCGATCCATTAAGCAAATATCCCACATTCTACACACATTACTCGTTTTCTACGAGCGAGAGCAGAGCGGAGCACAACGTCGTAAATCAGTCGTCGTGGCGGTGCGGGGCGGACTCGCGCCTATAATTACGCCGCCAGTCGTGCTCGCCTCAATGGACGTCGCATGACGGACGGCTGACCGCTTCAAACGCGCGTCCGCCCGCGAGCCGCCCGCGTACCGCCCGCGTGCCGCCCGCGCGCCGCCCGCGTGCCGCTCGCGAGCCGGCCACGCCGAGCACGCTGCACGCGCCTTATCGACAACCGCACCTTCTACCATAATTATAACTAATGAAACTATATAGCAAGTGAAATGGTTTACTTACGTTAAATGTTAACATAACACCTATTGGAAGTAACCGATTAGCCTGTGGATAACATCCATATAAAATGATAATCATTTTATAACTTAAAACAGACAAACAATTCACTTCGTTTTAAAGCGTCAAAGGAAAGAATATTACTCAATATAATCCAACATTAGTGCAATTCCCAATCTTACTGTGGAACATTCCTTTCGACTTGACTTACTCAACCATCATTTAAAATAATTTATGTGTAAAAATAACTACCTATGTATGCCCATGTACATAGTTAAGGGCAATGTTTCAAGCAGTCAATCAAAATTCTGTATACATTAAGCAAACCAATAAATAGCGGAGTCACGGGAGCGTTGGCAAGAGACGCAAGACATCCACAAATCACTCGGGTGAGCCATGAGGAACACGAGGCGAGGGCGGAGCGGCCTGAGTTATTGGCAGCGGCGGCGCGCGGCCCGGCCAGCGCGACCGTGACGCTGCGAGCACTATCGCTATGCTGAGATGTGTTTATTACAGCTTCATAACTCCGTGGCGCTTGAATATCGCAAACCTTGACATCGAGGGCTGACACTCTGACCATCCTGAAGGGACCGTTATATACTATGTCTTTCAAGGGCATTGTACAATCATTATGATGGTTTCTATTATCCAATTGAAATAGTAATTTCAATTTCCAATTTCATTATCCAATTGAAATTACTATTTCAATAATAAAATTGGAAATTGAAATTACTATTTCAATTGGTAAGAGCAATACGGCAACCGCACCCTTCCACGGAAATGCAAGAACGTTGTGGTGGTAGTACTTCCCCGGTCGAACTACACTGGTTCTAGCACTTGGTACACCTAGCACCTGGTTAGGTTAGGTTAACAGTTGCAGGGCTGGCTAGGTAACTAGGTCCAGGCAACTACACAATTAACTGTATAGTCTGTCTCTAACATCATTTTACACTCGGACAACGATTAGAACCCTGCTTAGTCAAAGAAAAGCGAACCGTACGAAAAAGTAGAGTGTTTGTTGTTGTTGTTGTTGTTTGTAGTGTGTTTTGTTTAATTCCAAAACCAAGTCAATGATTTTAGTATATACCTCTAAACAAGTTTAACTAAATGTAGAGGACCTATGAGTAGCCATACTATTTGCAACTTCCGATACGTTGTTTTACTAATCCTGATTATATTAATTTTTATAATATAAAAAGGATCCAGCGACGATGCAGTTTCTTCTACCATCCCTGGGCATCTTAAATCAATCCCAGATAGGATAAAAGACTTATCAGAGGTTTTTGTCCATGAGAATTAGTTTGAAACGTCTCGAATAAGTGTCCCTTCCTAAATGCTTGAGGCATTTCTAATCAGATTGCAACAACGCCTAACAATGCTACTTTAACGCAGAAATAAATAAGTGTGACGGCTTTAGTGCTTACGGACTCAAACCATAAAGTGCTCTCGTACCTTTTTGTATAGATTTCAAACAACGAACGTTTTTAAAACAACGGGCAGCTCTCAGTATTAATAAATAGATAAAATATCAATGCTAACCGCACATAATTCGATAATGATTTTAAACTACTTTTACTGGCAGAGAAAGGCGCGTTATAACCTTATGGATCTATCTGTGTGGTAAATACGTATCATAACAATAAATATGACTTAACAAGTTGACGAGGATTTGTAGAAGAGACAATCCACTGTCCACCTGCACCCGGCCGCGCATACTGTGTCAAACTGTAGAATGATTAGCATTTTTCCGTCCAATTAAACGGATGTTGATGTTTGAGATGTTCTACATACACTAGCAGTAATTGTGCGTCGGTGATGGCCGGTGCCGGCTCTAGTCTGAGAGCCGGCTGTATCTATTTATATCTATAAATAATTGTGAGCCACAAGAGAGAAAACCTGCTCAAAATTATTTGAATGAGTTTTTTTATTCTTCAAATTTAGACAGATATATTTGCATTTAACTAAATTATTTGAGCCAAAATGGCGAAAGTGCGTCTAAAATTGATTTACGATGCTAGATTTTATAGTATCTACCAAGTATAAAAAATAAGTATCTATTGAGACTAATCTAATGATGTAACTTGATCTTATGTATTCCAATTGTATATCGCAGTCTCCCGGAGTACGGTGCGGTATGCGCTGGCACCGCACTGACACATTGATTCATGGCGCGCGGCTCATTGTCGAGCGAGTAAAAATAACGACAATACATCCACCGAGGAACTCACGTTTAAATGTGTCTAGTGCATTCAATAAGAAAGCAGACAATCATACGAAACGTATGTACGATAATTTATTGTTGTTTGGAACGATTTGCTATTTATTTTGGCACAATCTTGAAAGTTCTATCATGTCTAGTCTAATCTCATTAACGAGTGATCAATAGTATTATCTACATCTCAATGAAATTTAGCAGAGTATTGTCTTAGGATGACACATTTATCAGAAAGCTTTCAAGCAGCGTTTGCGATAGAGCAGAATTTAAATTTGTTTCGAACATGTAGCATTAGGACGTAAGCAAAACCGAAGAGCAATACCAATTAAACGAGACCACAAAAAAACTAAAACTACGAGAAGGTTCCCTATTTTGGTAATTTCTTAAGTCTGCGGAGGGACATAGGCTTCTTCTGCATCTACCGACCTAACAATGGCGAATGTTCCGAGGAAATTTTTAGCCTGGTGCTTTCGTCGCCTTTTCTTTACCGCGCCACTCGCCGAAGGATGAAATTCCATCCACACAAACTGGACTCTTGGCGGTTCTCCACGGTTCGGTTTGCACACTCGTTTATGCCGCGGACGTGCAAGTTGTCAAATAAGCTTCCTCCTGAGCGCTATGACATGGGGTTTTTCAAGAAAGGTGTGAAAAGAAGTATTCATTAAAACCAGCGATGCATCGATGGACTATCAGAGGAGTTGCTAATGTCCATAGGCAACAGTGACTACTTCCCATCCGCCAGATGGGAATCCTTCTGCCTGATCGTTAGGTTAAAGTATAAAACATATTTTAATAATATAGGTACGTACATACATACATAACGGTCTAGTTATATGAAATTACTAACAGAACCCGGGACTTCGGGATCCATCCATTACGCTTTTTAGAACTACAGCTGGACTTAACCCTCTCCCCATTATGTCAAAGTCAGCAATATATCGAACCACAAAGCCAAATAAGTTTCATTGAGCTTGCAGAAAATTTTTCGGATTTCAGAATAAGCTTTCAACCTTTATTCCATCCTCTTAGGGGAGATTTTCCGAAAATGGTAAAACATGTTTTTCAGTAAATTAAATATTAAAGCCAAATACAAAGTTTCATTAATTTTGCAAAATTTGAATTTTGAAAAATTCTTTCGTCGTGGATGCCTACATCATATAAGATAAACCTATGTAAAATTGAAAGTTTCTGGCCCTTTGCGTTTGACCAGTGCTTTGATATATCAGTCAGTAACTTTTGTCATTTTATTATGAAATTATTATCGTTGACTGATAGACGGCAGTGACTACTAAACATTCAGTGGGCCGCATGCTTCTTTGCTAATTCTACCTATCTATTTCAAAAGAAATATCACTTAGTATCTAGTTATCACATACCTACATGGTAATTAAAAACATTCGTTCGTTCGTTACGTGTACAGAGAATTCATCCTTCTTTCTCGAATAACGAAAAAGCTCCCTCTCGAATGGTTTAATTTATTACTTAAATTCTTAATAAAACATGATCGGCACGCTTCAAAAACCTTTTTCATTCGAATTGAAAATAAATCTCAATTTCACTTGCAATTACGGAGGTGCATTTCGCGAGGAATTTAATAATGTCGAGCGGAGCCTTTGTCCGCACTCATCGCGGCGCATTAGAAAAATAGCTAACTGACCCCCGCCTTGCCCGCGCCCGCCGCCCTCCCGGCGCAATTACAGCAGATAATGCGAGCATACGGACCCTGCTTCATTGTGTTCACATTCAATTATGTAGACACGACCCGCTGGGGACCGCCGTTTTGTTCCGTGCGTCTCAAAGTTGATATTACACCGTCACTAATGCCATATAATAGAGCCGTTCCTTGCCAAAATAGATAACAGTAAGAATGTGTAAACCAAAAAAAACGACGCCATTCAAGTAAGTAATATAAACCAATAAAAATCTTAAATACTATTAGGTACACGTTTATAGATAATTCTATTTTGAATATCAAAATTGTCTTTTCCCAGTTAGTGAGCACTTTCCTGCCACTCCCCACTTAAGCGGCACATGCTCAGCGGTGATGTATTACGTCATTACATACGTGTTCCGACAATAAAACCGAGGCGGGACACAAAAATAAGCGATCGAATACTAAATATAACAAAGCAATCGCGAGCGGCCAACGAACTCTGGATTTGCTGCGACAGATTTATAAGGCGAGTGTCGATCGCGGCCGCTTCGCCGAACGCGCTGCCGCCGCCGCCTCCGGGAACTACCGAGATATACGACCCAGCGGGATTTTCCTTTTGCACAGATTTCGCGAATTTTATCCGACGCATAGACAAAAACTACCGAAACATCAAAAGGATGCAAATCTTCGAACTCTTTCTGGAAATGGTGTGATTTAAAGATCAGCCTACTCCTCGAATGTTAATTTTTTTGCAACAGCTATCAATTTTTATCTATTTTTTCCGATACTAAAGTGCTACAACTGATAAAGTAGGTATGTACATATATAAAATCAATGTAAAACAGCCTCAATTGGACATAAAATAAAACAAGAATTTATATGATGGAGATGGTATACAAAACAGTGATAAGTCCACGTCAAAACAATTAACGCTAGAGACGTTAATGCGTGTTGACAGCGCAGGCGACGCAGGCTTACAAAACAATGTGACAAGCGGACCTCACGCGTGCTCTATGCATAATAACCGTTCCGCAAAGGCATAGCTTGCGACTAATACGAGTGCGGCGGCTAAGCGACAGCGACAATTAGTCGCGCATACATTATCCACATATCCACAATGGCGCGAGAGCAACCTGTCGTCCGTCGCATTGCTGGAGTAGTGCGTAAACTACAATAGTTAGCATTCTATTGACCTGTTTTGTACGACGAACGCGGAAGGCAAACGACATAACTTGAAGTATGTTATGTAATCATGTTTTTGTAACGTTATAATGAAATACATATGGATAAAGAAAATTAACAAATCAATGCATTCCAATTACACTAGAGTCTAAGAGCACAAGTTTTAATAGAGAATAAGAGGCAATTAATTTGATTAGTACCTTCCTATTACTAATTCATCTCAACTTGCTTAACTTTACGCGCTGCAATTTGTTAAAAGGTTTTACCTAAGGAAATTATAAACTAAACCTCAATAAACTATTTAAAATAAACTAATTTACTGTGCCAACTTTGTGGGGAAACCTTCAAAAGGTACCCGTAGGAGTGACGAAGAGTTTTGTGGGATTTTTACCGCACTAAAACCCCTCCGGTGGCCATCCTCAGCGCTACAAAGAGGACTCCGGGATCTCTAAAGGAACGCAACCGGAGTCCTCTGAACGCGTTGCCCCATCGGGCTCTTCCCAGGTAAGTGGCTAGGCCGACCACTTCGTCTGGTCATCTGGTCTGGTTATGACAGGCAGGGGATGCCGTAGCCCTATTTTAACCCTGGAACTACAGGGACGTCGGAAGATTCTGATTAAGTACTTCGAAGAAATAAGGTCTTTCTTGGATACCATCTTTGGATGAAATCTCTAAATACTTGATAGATACAGATAAGCCAAGTTCAAATCGGCCCGTATTCGATAAGATTTTCAGATAGGCATAGTGGAGCGCAGGCTCGTGATTGAGCGACGGATCGCCAGATAGCGCTGTTCTCGGAAGCGGCCGCGCGCCGTCGATTCAATGTTAACGCGGCGATTCCCACGCGATCCCATTCGTTAATTGCCCGTCTCGTTCTATTGTAGTGCCGACTTTTGACTCTTGTATTATGAAGTCAAATCGAAGCGTTTGTTTTACTTCATTTAATGATCGTCCGAGACGTTCGTGGAAACCTTCGAAAGAAACGCCGATTGTCATTCAAATGTGACATGTATCTATTGCAGTGACCTTTTCACATCAGACGAATCGCATACCAATCCGAGTGATCCGGAGCGATAAGCGGCCAAGGAGTGGATAAGTGTATAAACACGGCGTGGGATGGCACCTGACAAGCAGCAATAACACGTCGGGGCGGCTCGACGTGCGCGCCGCATACTTGGTGCGGTTCCCGGCGCATGCCGCGCGCGCCGCCGCCGCCGACCGACTCGTCACATCAATCCGCTGCTAATATTCACGGATTTAATTAGAAATTCGCCAAGCGGCCGCATCGCGCTAATTGAGAGCGTTCATCGAATGCATTGCGAGTACGTCGCATCCTTAAAGTCGACTTTGAGGCACGAGCTCGAAGGTGCCGCCCGTCGCCGTCGCGTCTCTCCTTTTATCGAATAATCGGAATACCCGCGTGTACGGGTGCGGGTGACGAATTCGCGACGATGACAATAAGACGCCCCCGCTCGTCATCAAAGCGAGCATGAGGGTCGACGGGGGTTGTCGCCGCGAAAAAACCAATAAAAGCGGATATTACACGCGCAAATATATTGGCCGCGACCCTCCGGCCGGCCGCGTGCCGCGCGCGCCTCCGCGCCGCGCCGGCCGCGAGCGGCTCGAGAACATTCATCCACGGTATCTATTCCCCGTTTGAATTTCACGGTGAAAGTTTTCTTCGTGCAAAATATGTACGGAATTAAAACGCGTTAGCGAACGCGAATGTATTCCATTCGGAAATTCGAGCGCGCAGATTCGCAGCGCGCGAGAGGGGAGAGGAGACTCCGGCGAGTCAATAAGCGCATTCCGGCTGCACCGAGCCCAATTGAAAATCAAATAATGTCGAGTATATCGAATTAGCACCCCTCGCGACTCATGCGTACACGTGTTTAATTTGTTGACCGAATTAAATATTATGATTTATTAATCTGCTTGGTGCGGTTAGTATAATAATAGCATTCGGTTATTCATTCATAGCAGGTTGCGGGTGCTTGTATGCTAAATTTAGTTTGTAGATGATTTATTTGTTTTGGTTGTTCTCGCTTTTTATAACACACATACATTCGTAGATAAATTCCTCCAGGAGTATTTCCTGATCACCATGATATGAAATCTGAAAGAAAAGATGCAAAACACTTTTATTTCGACTGAGAATGACCACCGAATTTTGCTATTGCTAATGTCTATAGTTCTATAGGCGACGCGACTACTTTCCATCATTCAACCCATATTTGACTAATGCCTAGACTAGCCTACACCAGCCTTTTCGTTCTATTTTACCAAAGACACACTAAATAAAAATATTGTTTCATTTAAATTATGTTTCAATGATAAAATGAAAAGGTTGTTTCATTTTAATTAAATGAACAACCCCTTTTAGTTTTGTTTTACTTCTTTATTAGGTACTTAGGTACATAAGTGATAAAACACGGAGTAAGTATGAAATCTAAAATTGCATAATATGCAGTATTTGAACTTGGAACCCTATTAAACCGGTCAATACGAACCCCGAGCAGGTGGCGTCTCGGCCCATCACCAGTGGAGTGGCAAGTGGAAAGTTTAATATCGCGAGCACGTGCGTGTCCGTACGAGCAGGGCATGGGGGCGGCGCTGCCGGCTGCTGGCTGCTGGGGTCACACTGTGTATCGCCAATTTCGCATGTCATAAAACCGAATTAATATTGTCCCAGCGCCACCCTTCTGCCGATGCTCACCGGTTATGCCACTTGGAGCCATCTCTCCGTCTATAAAAATAAAATTTAAACGTATGTTTACATGTTATCCGATCATTATATGGAATTATAAATGCATAGCATTCTGGGCAAACATTGAATGTATGCACATACTTATAACGCTTTAAAAACGCTTTCTACACGCATAGCCCCAAAGTAGGGTTTTGTCCTGTGTCGTGGGTGCCATGGACACATACAAAGATGAATACACAAACACCCAGACTTACAAAAAGTATCTGAACTCATCATTCAGATACCTGTCGGACCGAGCATCAAACCCGGGATTCCCTGCGTGTCACCGGTATGATAACCGCAAAGCGACACGGGTCGTCGAAGTACCTATAAATATTTATCAGCTATGTTGTTTATGATCTCTTATTGAATTGATAAATGTAAAAAATGACTACTTATATCTCAAATGGCTTACGATATTTATAAAGCGCATTACTTACTTTTAACTTCAATCTGATAAGTTCAGAAACAGATAAAAATGTACCTACTTATAGAAAGCATGCCCGAGGAACCAAGTGGAATGTTCCATACGGGGTATTTGTCAAATTGCGCGTCCTACGTATTCATCCCTAGAACAGGCGGCGGCGGGCGGCGGGGCGGGGGAGGGCGGAAGGGCGGACGAAATTAATTCGGCGCGCTCCAGCACGTGGCCGCTCGCGAAATCTCAAGTGCCTCCGAATTATTTGACGAATGCTTGTTTATTAAACCGATCCGATGGGCGCGATGCTCGCAGATAGACACTAATAAATTTTTATTCACTCTCGAGTCCAGCCACATTAAAACTTTTAGATTTTTAGACTAAATGTCGAGTAGAAAAGCTCTAAAAATTGCATTTCGATTTTTCATTTGGGTCACATGACACAGAGAGAACCTAAATGTCGGACTCTGAGTGTAGAAAGCGTTATGTGGTGATTCACTGAGAGAACTCAAATCCAGCACTTTTATAAGTAATAAAAAATAACTACGATAACTTGTAAAAATATATTACCTGAATATAGATTATATTTAAAGGTTGCTAAATGAGAGCATGGAAAACCGCATTCGCCAGGTAGTAAATTAGGTACTGGAACATATCACGAATGTCACAGTCATGATATTATATATTTTTAACCGACTTCCAAAAAGGAGGAGGTTATCAATTCGTCTGTATTTTTTTTTTTTTTTTTTTTTTATATTTGTTACCTCATTTCTCCGGACTGGGTGAACCGATTTAGATGATTTTTTTTTATTTGAAAGGTAGTGCGTGTCATAGGGTCCCATTTTTTTTTAGTATTTTTTTGACAAGGGCATCTATAAGAAAAACGCATAAGTCTTAAATTTGCATTTTCAATGTGCCCGATAAATGTATGAATAACTCAATATCCCGCCAACCGATTTTGATGATTCTTTTTTTATTAGAAAGGATGTACTTCAGGGGTAGTCTGATAAGAGTTTGATAAGGTTCTAATCATAGGATCTTAAACTTTTTGGAGCAAAATAATAAAATTAGTGATAGTCTGCCGAACCTTAGCTGCAGAAGTCCAATTGAGTAAAATATAGAATAAAATTACTAAGTAGGTATTTACTATGAAAAATTTGACCTTCAACTCTTCAATCCTGATGATGCAGGGGTACTGCTAGCCTGAACTATAAAAGTTGGTCATTTGATGTTTACGAATATATAATGGAATTGATAAGCAAATTCATGGGACAAAAATTTGACCTTCAACTCCTCAACCCTGATGATGCAGGGGTACTTCAAGCCAAAACCACAAGAGTAAGCCATTTGGTGCTTACGTATATGTTATAAGATTACTGAGCAGAAATATAAGATGAAAAATTTGACCTTCAACTCCTCAATTCTGATGATGCAGAATACTGCAAGCCTAAACCATAGGAGTTGGCTATTTGGTGCTTACGGGTATGTATTAAAATTACTAAGCAAAGACACAAGATGAAAGTTTTGACCTTCAACTCCTCAGCCCTGATGATGCAGGGTACTGCATGCCTAAGCCATACAAGTTGGCCACCTGGTGCTTACGTGTATATTATAAGATTACTGAGCAAACATATTAGATGGAAAATTTGACCTTCAAATTCTCAAGTCTGATGATGCAAGGGTACTGCAAACCCAAGCCGCAAAAATTAGCCATCTGTTGCTTACGTATATGTAATTGCTATTATATTATACTATTAGATTACTATTATATTACTAAGCAAAGACACAAATGAAAATTTTGACCTTCAATTCCTCAACCCTGATAATAAAGGGTACTGCAAGCCCAAGAAATTTGGCTATGCACAAAGCAAACTTAGCGATTTTATTTTAATACAAATAGATGAATATCGTCACTAAAAAGCATGAAATAAAAAATTTTTGACAAAAAAATATCCACCGACTTCCATGCCACAAAAAAGTTAAAAATAATTTAAATATATTTTAGTTTAAAACATACTCAGTACTTAGGACATAGTTCTGAAGTCGGTGCTCATATAGGACATAGTTACCGTCGTCCAGCGAAATATGTCGAGCACCGACTTCAGGACTATGTCCTAAGTACTGAGTATGTTTTAAACTAAAATATATTTAAATTATTTTTAACTTTTTTGTGGCATGGAAGTCGGTGGATATTTTTTTGTCAAAATTTTTTTATTACCCAACTGCACCAGCAGGCGGATAATACTTTTTGGGCATATGTATGTTTATATGAATGTATGCCCATTTGTTTAACATTCCAATGATATGACATATCATAGAAATTAACTCAGTTTGCAAGGTAGCCGAAGCCGAAGGTGGATATTTAGTTAGTTGGTGGAAGAAAGCGGAGCTTCGGTCGGACACTAGGTTCCAAAAAATACGGTACCTGCAGTATACAAAGTAAACGATTACAAAACGATTACTTATTGTACCAGTATTATTATACATAATTATCCTATCCTATTAAACACATAAATACTTGACTTTGTGTTGCCATCGGTGATATAGCATAATATCACCGATGGCAACACAAAGTCAAGTTACCTATATCAAAACTTGAGAGACGGAAACATGTTATTTTATAAATACATACCTCCCATAAGCATAAAATGTGCGACGGGAAAGCCTCAGTAATTGTTTGTCGTCAATTTTCCGAGCCGCAGCACAAGCAAACTTCCCTCGAGGGGGCGGCGCCGCGCGATGATGAACCACCCCCGAGGGAGCGACACCATTAAGCGACGATTGACGTAATCAAAAGCGTCTTCTCGACGCCGAGTGCGCTCAGACGCGAGATTTTTTAAGACATCTTCTGAATAGATAAGCGGACCGACAAATGCCGACAGTTCAAATTAAATAAAATAACTTTGTCTAAGTATATCACTGTGGTAATGAATAATTTTGCCGTGACAATAGTGTAACATCGCTTTAACGTTTACCGTTTTATACATTCAAAGCCCGACACTAGACACACACAAAGACTAATACGCAAATACCCAGACCTATTGCGAGTAACCTGTAAAGTAGAAAGTTTTTGTAAATCTAGTCAAAAAATATTGAAAAATCTTTCAATAATCAAGAAGTTTTTCAAGGTGTCAATGAATTTTTTACGTAAAATACATATGTTTGTTACTATTTAATGAAAAAAACTACCTACTGATTTTACGAAAAAAACGTATTGCGCTGAAATTTGGTATACCGTTGACCTAAATAGGAAACTTATTACTGTGGTAGATTTGTCGTGAGCGGGTAATACCGCGGGACAAAACCGTTATGTTATAATTTCGGTTTAAATAATGTCCCGTAACGAATATTTGACGTAATACACTATCCATTTTTACAAATAATTGTACTAAGATCTACTTTAAAACAACTTTGCTTACAACATGTACAATACAAATGTTTCAGCACGGTGGAAGGTCCCGCCGCAACGCGCGACGCCCTCCGCCGCAGTTATTGCTTCATCCTCTTCTTAATTGTATGCAAATCGAACGTTTAAAATCGTACCCGCTCCCAGGGACCTTCCAAAATCGTTGTTTAAGTATCTGTAATTTATGACATAATCTGATTTGTAGGTAGTTCATCTATCTTTTTTTTATATTTAAGCGAAGATTTTAAGAAATACTAAGTATTTCTAACCTTTATTTTATTTCTAACCATTTCTAACCTTTCACTTCGGACAACTTTCAGGCACTACAACATTCAATAATATACTGATACTAATATAGAAAAGTAGATATGAAAATGTGCGTCGTAGGTACTAATAATAAAATGTGAGCAATATAAATCATAATGATATCCGGCTAATCTCCCGGCAATAACTCACCCGTCGCATCCTTTAGCACTTGAAATTTGATTACACGTAATAATTTTTACGAGCTCCTCCCTATCAAGGGTTAGAAGTAATTGAATGTGTGCTCACGTGGGGGGCCGGTGGAGCCCCTAACATCCGTAAGCCCTTTTCTTCCCTTTCCGCGGTTCTAACGCTGGGCTCGGGTCTCCCTTTACACTGTGGGTCTTAAATATCTATGTCGTCAACCGATTATTGTCCCACAGCTGGGCACGGGTCTTTTCTCAGAATGAAAGAGTTTTAGGCCATAGTGCACCGCGCCGGCCAAGTGCGAATTGGTGGACTTCACACACCTCCGAGAACTTTTTTTTATTTAAAGGACTCTCAGGTGTGTAGGTTTCCTCACGATATTTTCCTTCACCGAAAAGTAGTGATAATCAATTTCTAATACGCACATAATTTTAGAAAAATCAGTGGAACTTCGGACCTCCCGGTGGAGAGGGCAAGTTTCAACCATTAGGCTATCACTGCTCTATCTGCTTAAATATCTACTGCCTACTAACCATGTACGGGCTTCAGAGATTGACTTCGCAGTGAATTTTGAAGCATAAAAATTTACGCGTATATGATTTTGACTTGTATCTTTGCATATAATTATATTTTTTCTTATATCTGCATTACTTAAATAAAGACGCCACAGTTTTGAATCTGGATCCCCTACATCCATAATTAATTTCCACCAGGACATCACTGCTCACGTCCCGTCTTACAACACCTTAATCGTTTCGCTCGCTCTCCCCTTCTCGCCTTTCAACTGTAAGCGATCTGCAAGGACCCCCCGAGGTTTAACTTTGATGTGGAGCCCCATTCAACTTTGTTGGTAACTTTTACCCTTCCGTAACTTATGCTCGGTGGAGTACCTACATGAAAAGGTACCTACAATACGTTGTAATGTTATTCCAACGTTCGTACATCCTGTTACACCACTTTACATCCATTGAATAGTAAATTGAATCTATATCTTTTTTTACTCAAGATGTAAACAAAAAGTATTTCATGTTAGTATTGTACAATCGCTACTCTAATTTTATTTGCAATTTGAATACTTCAGTATTATCTTCTTAATGATCGGCGAGCATTTCGATTGCGAAGGGTCACAGATTAATCTGTAAAGGTAAGGTCCTTTTGATCGTCGCGTCGCGCGTGCCGCCGCCGCCCTCCCAGACTAGCGACCCGGCCACTGCACCACTTATTAATTTCATACATGATTTATTGTGATCCCTCATTGAAGATTCTACACAGTCATGACCCTCTAAATGTTTATTACATGTTGTGATATTAATAGCGGATAACAATAAAAGAGTTCTTGATGATATTGCAAATTGAAAATATGTACAACATGCCGGTTAATATTTTTTACTCCCTCGTTTTAATAAAACAAAAAATCGTGAGCGCTCAAATCAGATGCTCATGTGGAATCAACAGTTACAATAAATCACGGACGAGAGGATACTTCCAGTCCGAGTCCAACGGTAAAGTTGTCCTTTCCCGCACGACAGGCGCAATAACACGATCAATTCGTCAATCCAGGTCGAGGCAGGTCCAGCTGCGCGCGACGTGGTGACAGCGGCGCCCCGCGGCGCCCGCGACGCTGCTCTCTCCGTAAAAACACCTAGATCCATATCTCTCACCGCGACATCAATCTTCATGTCCGACTCCCCGCTCCCGCCCCGTATGACACCTCATCATTTGTCAATTGCGCCCTAAAAAATGATCGAGCCCGAGCGTCGTGACAATGCCGTTTTTGCTAATTCACTATGCCAGCCTCGTGTACCTTTCAGAGTTGGTATCTCAATGATAAAGATACTCAAGTTTTAAAAATATCCTAAAATAAAGTTTGAGTGACGTTTTGTGCGCTGAAGGTCCCAGCTCTAATCCGAGACACATCTGATAATTCAAAATAGACGTTCGGGCTTGAACGGGAACCCACTGATAAGACAGAATATGTAGGTAAACTAAGAAAGCTTAAGCCCAGGAGAACCTATTCTCACTGTGCTAAGTCTATCATACATTCGTACCGCACTTGACCAGCTTACCTAATGAGTTAAATCAAATCACTTTTGATTCTGACAATAGACCGCAGCAGTTAGATAATAAATAAAACTAACGATATAAGTAAAGTTTAGTAAATTCATATTATGTACAAAACCTTTGAAGCGCGTAAACATTGATTAGACTTGATTCCTTTAAAATATGTTGGTAATAAGGAACTCAAAATGAAAATGCAATTAGACGCATGAATTACCCCATTCGTTCGTCGGTGAACAGTCGCCGTAATTGAGAGGAGAGCGGCCGCGGCGGGGCGAGGACAATGCGACACGAATCACCTTTCAAGTCGACGTTTTTGTTGCAATTTGCTCAATTGTTCACCTGCCGTCCCCTCGATACTCGATACCGCTTCATTTCGCTCGCGAGATTCATCGCCGATCGCCCGACCGCAGGCCCGAAGGTCGCGTTCGTTCTCACAGAAATACAGAATTCTAAAAATCTCGAGTGAGCTTTCGCATTCGGTTCCCACCGCCGCGCGAGATGTGGAAAGATAAGCCCGATAAATTTAATTAAAAGCGGTGTCGCGGTGTAGCGGGACGCGGCCGGCAAATTTGTTTGCCCCCGAGTCCCGGTCGCATTAATTAAGTGGCGGTGGAGCGGTCGGCGGCGACCGCGGCCCACAAAGACGTCCAAGACGACGCTCAGCAAAAAATTTTGCGAATATTTTGTGCACCGCCGCGACACGCCGCCCGCCGCGCCGCCTGCGCATTGCTCACCATTTGTCCCTTTCTATTTCTACATATGCCTCGTTGGCTTCCTAGTACCTAAAAGTATGACGAAACTAAATAAGTCGCATGTAGGTAATACACGCAAGTTTGGCTACAAATAGCCAAAGATAATCCCTTTCTGCATTATACTAAATGCAGAAATAAAAATGACACTAACATACTCATTATGTGGGTACGCGCTACCGATCTGCAATGAAGTACTTTCAAAGTGGAAGAGGAAGTGCAGAGTCAAGTATAGGTAAGGTACCTCCTTGACAGCGATGTAGCATTTTATTCTAACAATGGATGTCTAATAGAGGCTAAAGACAGGAATAAAGAATGATACTAATGCAAACCATTTAATATTTGAGAATCATGTGGTTGCTCATATATTTTGTGAGTCATAAAATTAGTTTCTCTTTATTGTCACTCAGGAAAGGAACGTAAAGAATGTTGTTCGCCTTGTAGAATTGTTATGAAACACGCTGGATAAACTCGCGCATTTCGAATATTTTCCCAAAAACTATTTAATGAATGTACTAAAAACTATAATTTACTAAAGATGTTCTGTCACGAGCACAAAGTGGTTACATTAGTAAAGACTTCTTCCTCGAGAATGGCCAGTAATTGACATGTGATTTATCTGTATTGATGCATATTGGGACTGCCTATTTCTATTTACAAATACTTACCCGTATTATCTACTAAACTAACATGGTTGCTCTTGTTTATTCCGCTGCAAACTCTACTCTTACAAGTAATTTCGTGCATAACCTCCGAGTAATAATGGGGGACGTTATCCCTACACAAAATATTAGATAGAATTAATAGTTCAATATTTACCTACTTGACTGTATATGAGTGTAGAAAGCGTTTAATCTATGTTTTCGCGAAGACGTGCTACCTAACATACATTCCGAACATCCCTTAACTGTAAGTAGAATAGTAGAGTCGCTCCAGCGGTGCCAAATTGACTGCTATCTGTACATCGAAGTGTTGAAGTGTATATATAAAGCAGCCTCAATGTCGATCCGATTACACGACGAAAGTACGAATCCGATCCAATTGCAACTTACACTGTTTACCGCTGTATTGCAAAATGTGTTCAAACTGATGGAGTGGAAAGGATTCGGCATCAACATCGATGGCGAATATATCATTCACCTTCGATAGGTAGACGACATAGTCATCATGGCGGAGTCGATGTCATGTCGATGTCATGTCATGTCGAGTCAACGCCATGCTCAGCGACCTATCTGGTGCTTCTCAACGGGTGGGTCTTAAAATGAACATGGACAAGACGAAGATCATGTCTAACGTCCACGACACACCCACACTGATCGTTGACGGCACCCCGAAGTAGTTGCCGAATATATTTACCTGGGGCACGTGTAAGATGGGTAAGTTAAACTTCGAAAAAGAGGTCACTCGTAAAATCCGACTCGGCTGGGCAGCGTTCGGGGAACTGCCCAGCCGAATTGGTTCCATATTTTCTCATCCGATACACCTCATTCTGAAGTCGATGATGTTCGAGCAGTGTGTGTTGCCAGTGATGACATATGGTGCCGAGACGTGGTCCTTTACTGTGAGCCTCGTGCAAAAGCTCAAAGTCGCTCAACAAGCTATGGAGAAAGCTATGCTTGGTATTTCCTTGCGACAGAATTCGTAATGATGAAATCCGTAGGAGAACTAAAATTACCGACATAGCTCTCAAAATTAGTAGGCTGAAGTGGCTATGGGCAGGCCACATTGTTCGTAAGATAGACAACCGATGGGGTAGAAGAGTCCTCGAATGGAGACCACGTCTGGACAAAAGGAGTGCAGGCCGCCCCCCGACTAGATGGACTGGTGACCTGCAGAAGACGGCAGGTAATCGCTGGATTCAGCAGTGGAGTTTCAAAGGCTGATGGATGGATTGGATGGAATCACAACAAATCGCACCTTTATTCATAAAAAGAAACTTCTTTTAATTTTTGATTTGCGAGTTTATGAAATAATTCTTTCGCTTTATGGTATAAACTCGGGAAAGAAAATTTTTGAGTTATTTCTTTTTATGCATAAAGGCGCAGGAGCATGCATAGATAAATTATTAGTAATTTTTGTTTCGATAAGTTATATCATGTTATTTCATTTTGTTTGATTACGTTTCATTTCGTGAAGGTAAATTTCAAGTCGTATGGTGTCTGTACCGTATAGCACGACACTATTTCGATGTCATAGCAAAGGAACAATGGGATAAATTCCTAGATATACCCGACGCCGTGGGAGCGACGCAGGGTTATGTGGGATTTTTACCGCACTAAAACCCTCCCGGTGGCCGTTCTCGGCGCTAAAAAGGAGGACTCCGGGATCTCGAAACGACTTCAACCAGAATCCACCGAGCGCGTTGCCCCATCGGACTCCTCCCAGATGGGCGGCTGGGCCCACCGCTCCGTCTAGTCTTTACGACGGTATGCGACCACACGTACCGCCGTCCTTCCCGGGATCACCTGACTGAACGGTTCGAGCTCCCACTCTAGCCGCTCGTAACCCCGGAAGCCTCTTGTAGTCGCCTCTTACGACAGGCAGGGGATACCGTAGCCCTATTCTGGTCCCGGAACTACAGGGTGCAGGCGCTGTGCCTAGTGGCAAAACTACCTAAAAGTGAAGGCATGTATTCACCAGTGGAGCACAAGAGCTGATGGAAGAATAGATTGAATTTATTAGAGAATATATTTGTATAGCTGTTTATATACGTACAACGCTTATTTCATTGCTTACCTACCTCGAAGGATCTCATAAAACGAGTTTGCTGGTTCTTTAGGCAAAACAGTTCGATAATTACATGAGAATTATGTAATTATTTGACATCTGCTACTCATTTCAGTGTATCAAAATTCGTTTTGTTCTTAAAAACATACGTGCATTCGTACGAAGCCCATTACACGTGCAATTACCACGGCCATTACCGTCCTCCGGGTTCGTTTAAGTTAGCGGGCGGTGTCGCGGGTCGCGGCGTACGCGCAGCTTAATAAGGCATGATTTATGCGTCGCTCGCCACGTGCGCCGCACAAAGGGACGCATTATGGTGTCGCTCCGCGCTACCGCCGCTAATATATGACGGCGATTGTGTCGAGCATTCGCTGCATTCGGCCGCTGCTCGCCGGAATGTCCGCCGCCGCAGCCAGATCTGACGGCTGTGTCGATGCGCGTAAGGCGGATAGTGCGCGTGCGCGCCGCTGATATGTTTATTAGAAGCGGCGGGGAGCGCGGGGACAGATGTCACCGCGCGCCCGCTGATCCACTTCCCCATATCTGGCATATCTGAATAGATAGCTCTCTAATTTTATTGGAGAAGCCCGTAAAATTTTTTTGCGGTTCCTGGAATGTCCGTCCGTTGGTTCGGCGGCCGGAGCGCCCGCGCTGCGCGTGCGCGTGTGTGAGTTTAATCGTCGGGCGTCGCGCTGTCGTCGAGACCCATTACGGATTCCATTTCGATTCCGATACTGATATATAATATTTTTCTTGACTATTGACAACGGTCGCTATGAATAACTTAAACCGAATATTACACAAATACTTCGCTTTAATACCGCCATTAATCTCACTCGAACGCCGTTTGGTAGTGAAATAACTACAGAACCTAATTAATATATACGTGGGAACCGTACTGAGACCGGCAGTGCCTGTATGTTTAAAATTCCTCTTAAGTTAGTTATGTGCTTCATTACTAACATGCATCGTACGTTCTGTCTGACAAATAGCAAACATAATGTAACAATCATTACATTAACCACGAGGCATGAATCCTTAGTTAATGTGCATTGCCTACCGATGTAGTTTAATGCAAGCCTTTGCGTGTCTGTTATCCACTACTATTGGATTTTCCAATCATTTAATCTCATTATGTTTACCGATCCAAGATAATATACATGAGAAGATAAATGCTTGTAAATTGTATTTGTAATTTGTGCTTATGATATTTTAATTGTTCTCTCATAAAAATAATAAATTATATAGGTAATGCTTACTCCGACAGATTTTTTCAACGTTGCTGCGGGCAATTGCTGTTGGTTCGTACCTAAGTCATTTACAACATGAAGCATGTAGTTTCTTGGACATTAATTCCAAGTTTTTTTAGCGCTTCGTGTCGCGCGGCCGCCGGCAGCTGCCGGGCGCTGCGCTGCTGCAGGCCTGCATGGAGCATTCGGAAGTAAATTACGTCTTTATCGACGGCATCGTCGTCTTCCTAGGATTTATGATGTCGCGCGAGGGTGGCGCCCCGCGGCCGGTAAATAATGACGTTTAATAATTGATTAATCGAGCTGCCGGTGGCGATGCTATCGGGCATTCCTGCGCCGGCGCTGCTGCTCGCTAATTAATTTAAATGAGAAGCCCCCCGCGGCACAAAAAGTGTCCGGGTCAGGGGACGCACTTGATTTACGTGATATCGATCAGCGGACCAGCTAGTTGCGCGCTACGCCGCCCGACCGCGCACGATCGTAGCTGCCTAAGCGGTCTGCACCTACAGCATCCATTGAAAATTATTCATCGAAACAATTTTGAATATAACTAATTATAACCTATTACTAATTGGTGAAGGTACCATCTGCACTAACAAATAAAATTTCAAAATTTCATTACATTTTCGTCCTACCATACCATACCAAAACTGGCTTCAAATATTACGTGGCTGGCGAATACCTACCCGCAACTTTGTACCTGTTAACTTTAAAATGGGCCTACAAGTAAATTCATATTCCAGGTAATAAAGTACTTGTGGACTGAATTTCATACTGCATCGCTCAATTTCCACGTAATTGAATGATAATTATTTATTATTATTAATTAAAAAACTTTTAAATATTAATAGTAGGTACCTATCTCGCTATATGTATATTTCTTTCAAAAATCAATAAATTTAAAGAAAAATTTTCTTACCTGGCGATGTACCAAATATGGCAAGTCGCTCTACACGGGTAGACACAGGTACTATGAGTCTGCCGAGACAAGCGCCGAAAAAACAAACCCTTTATTGATTTACAGACATCGATGGACGATAACGGGGAATAATAGTCGCTGCGGTGACTGTACTAGACCTCTAGCCCACAGCCGCCCAGCCACCTAGTTGACTTTTATTAAAAACTGATTGAAGTAGCAAACGAGCATGCAGTCCACCTGATGGTAAGTGGTCATTGCCACCAGTGGACATCTGATAGCAAGTTCATACAGAACATAGGTTCTATCTAAGGTCATTCACAGATGAGTTGCTACTCCTGAGGACTATGATGGTCGCCTCATATAAAAGTATACCGGCAACCATACCCTTTCTTCGAAACGCAAAAAAAGCTAGAAATAGGTGTGGTGGTGGTACTTTCTCGGTAAAACTACACTGGTTCTATCACCTGTAAAAGACTTGCCTAGACATGCCTTCAGAAGGAAAACATATAAGGTGGTAGTACGAAAATGGTTCGTACGTAGAGGTACCACCGTTACATTTATTTGTAGTTCTTCGTTGATGAACTTTTTTTATACGATTGATATAGCAAACGAGCATGCAGTCTCCGTGGTGGTAAGTGGTCACTGTCGCCCATGGACGTCTGCAAGCAATTAACTGACAACCACGCCTTTCCACCAAAACGCTAGAAATAAATGTGGCGTACCGCGGTCGAATTTCACTGCTTCTATCACCTGGTAAATGTACCTACTTTTGAGAATGTATGCTACAACATTTACGTAATAATAGGAGATAACAATTGCTAATTATTTCGAAATACTACTACTAAACGAGTAAAGCTGACAAAGGGCGTTAATTTTAATGGATACGTTGCTTACTTTACGCACCTTCTATATTCGGCACCTATCAAAAATCCAATTTGCAGCAAATTTTTCGTGCGTACTTGTGCACTATAGCTGTCACCAACTCATCATCAAAACTCGGTCCTTTTTGTGTCCAACGGTAGACATGTAGGTGGATAAAACCTAAAAAGTTTAAAACTCGAGTATGCAAGAGTGCGAAGTCACATTGCAATTTAAAAACATATCCAACGCAACCGTGGGAAAAGGTAAAACGGTAAGCAAATTGTGACACTCGTAAATTCTTCTTTTTTACTTCACCTTTTTTCGTCATATCCAAACACTGACTACAAAAAGGTCTATAATTAAAGATCGTCGGCCGCACAGAAGTCCGTTTAGGAAAAAAAACGAAACAAAGGGATCTAAATGAGGGTTTTTGTGGTTTCGACCCGTTGTCGAACGTTATCGACTCTTACCTACAAGACGTGGCAACATTTAAAAACATCGAAGGTTATATGTGACAATATAAATTATTTGATTTATTTAGTATAATATAAGACTACTCACTTGAGTGTCGTAATTGTTTGTTTTTGGAGAGAGTATTCCCTAAGAGCTTATGTCGATAAGAAATCCGTGAAGCCTGTAGAATCATAAGTTTACGCTATGTAACTATCACGGGATATGAAATTTTCGTACTTTCAAATTATGACTTTCAATATATTTGTATTGATTTATGCAATTGGATGCGGCGAGAATGTGGAAGCAGAACATTAGGTTTATTGCAGAGCGGGCGGCGGTGGCGGCGGCATCGCGGCCGCGTGTTACAGGCATTCCTCGGCGCGGCCTCTTAATAATATGCGCGGACACTGAGCGCCTGTGCCGATACACTCTCATTCTTCCCGCTCTCTAATTAATTAGGCTAATTTATTACGCATTTCTAAACGCTACCAAAATACGCACGATACCACTGTTTACCATACGACAATTACCATGGAAGGTATTTTTATTAGCCGTTACACTGCAGGGCGTTTTGTGTATTAGTGATCATAAAAGCTATATTAAGCAACTAATTAAACAACTCAGATTAAGAAATTTCTCCTCTCCCTAGTTGTAGATGTAACGTTATGAACTATTAAACTGTAATAAAAGCATATTTAATTACGACATTTAGAATATTTTCAAGAAATCATGGCGACCACCGCCGCCGACTTATTTGAATAATTAATGTAAGACAACATCAAGTTTATTATTATAAGGATTTACACCTCCACATCCTCACATACTTGTGAGGTTCTCCACATCCGTATCAATTTTGGTTATTTAAGCGTGTTCGCGTCAGTTTCGCACTCGTTTTTGCCACGTACCTGCAAGTTGTCAAAAGAGTATTCTCAGTTTCTTCTGAAGTATTCCCAGAACGCTATGACATGGCGCTCTTCAAGAAAAGTGTGAATAGAGCTCTCCTTTAAATCCGGTGATGCATTGGCGACTCCTCTGATATCGCAAATGTTTATAGGAGACGGTGACTAGCTTCCATCAGGTAGCCGGTAGGTAATCAGCTTTATAGTTACGATAAGGCATAAAAAAACAACTTATTAGTTGAAGAATTAGTTTGTGCGGTTCACGACGAATGAACTCGTACTATTTAGCTAACGGGTACGTTAAAATGTAGAGCCTAGAGAGCTTAGAGAAATCGTTCAAAATAAGTTGAAAGTAAGTTGAAAATCTTTGAAGTTAATCTTTATCCGTGATAATACACCCAACGTAAACTTTAACTTATATAGTAGTTCAAATTTTTATATCTTTCTGCGTTTATGCAGAACGTGTATCTAAGAAACTTTAACGAGATAGCTTTGGGACACCTCAAAATTACCTCTATAATGGCCTGATTCCTCGAACGATCTTAGTAGTTCGTGCGTTGTGTCTTTGTGTTTGTTTTTTTTACTATGATTTTTGACTAATACTATCGCGAGATTTTATATATAACGGGTACCTACCTACTCAATGACCAAGACAAACATAAGAAAGGAATAACACTAACACCTCACGTACGCCGTTGCACATATTTCGCCTATATAAATGGTGTAACAGATAAGATAGACAAAATCTTGTATAAAAGGTATATAAAGACGCCAATTAAAAATTTACGACATTTAACAAACTTGGGGCCTACCCATGTAGACCCAGAACCACTATGTCCCGTTGTTTATAAAGTAGTCTGTAACTGTAGCAGCTCTAACATCAACTTGCCCAAAAATCCTTTCTCAGCTTATTATTAAGAAATATATCAAAGCTGTGAAAAAAACATACCTTGAATGTACTTACCTGGTGTATCCGAAATTACCTCAATTTATATTCTCACCACTGCGTCGAATTGCATAAACCTCAGATGCCTTTCGGCGAGTGACACTACCTACTTTTCAAATTTAGTAATAGAAGCAATAGACATCAAAAAACTTTTTTTTTGTTGTCGAGGGGGAAGCCGTGAGAGCGACGCAGGGTTATGTGGGATGTTTTGGGCATCGGGCTCCTCCCAGATGGGCGGCTGGACCCACCGATCCGTCTAGTCTTTACGACGGTATGCGACCACACTTACCGCGGTCCTTCCCGGGATCCCGGGATCCCGGGATTACCTCTACTAGCCGCCTGCAACCCCGGAAGCCCCTTTTACGACAGGGGATTCTGATCCCGGAACTACATGGACGAGACATCAAAAAACCTATAAACTCTAAGGGCCGACCCACGCGTACTTCAACCACACCACATCGCAGCATCAAAATGCAATAAAAAGTGGCTACGAGGGAATAGTGTCGCTTGCATCATCATGCATTGTGTTGCCGACAATATCGATGAGGTAGCGATGTCGTTGCATTGTGGTTATGTCTTGTGCAGACACAGTTTACAGCTCAACACCGGCGACGCAACGTTGCGTCTGCGATGTGGTCCGTAACTAGTTTTCGGTGTCGCTGTGGTTGCGATGTCGCCGGTATCACTCAAACGGTCGATAACGACTGCAAAATGTAGTGCGTGTGAATAGTCCTATTCACTTTCGATACAATATATACGCCCGACCACGTGGTGTGATTTTGGTACGTGTGGTTGGCCCTAACATAGAAAATGGTTGTAACTTAGGGCGATCGTGGAATCCAATAGATTAAGCTCTGTAATTCACAAATAGTGCAAAGTTTGGTGCTTAACGATACCTACAAGAAGTCGTAATACGGAATTTAAATAAAGAAAGAAGAACGAACAAGACGTAGGGTAGATCTATCAGTAGTGCTTGTTAACCATCATACCGTACCTCGCCACCACAGTTTCTGCATGAGCACGAGCCACGTAACTGGGTAAAAATATCGGTAAAAGAAGATAAAAAACCACACTTCGTAAAAATCTACCCGTTGCATATTAAAATTCGCAAGTTTCGCAGCACTATGCTCAGCTCATTTCGAATAGGTAGTCTTATCAAATTAACGATTTCTCCCAAATGTAGGTAAATTAACTACATAGTGGGTTTAAATGGCAACTTATGTTACATTAAGCTTGAGCAACTGATAATGAAGAACTAAATAGATTGTTGGCAATTAGGGAGGTACTCTTTACAGCGAACAAGGTGCTTTAAAGCGAAGCCGCCGCTGCTTGTGTAACGCGTCCGCACCTCGCGATATCTTATCGAGGACATTAAAACCCGCTTAAATACCCAAACGGGCCGACGAACACATACCGTCGCGTTATTACCTTTGTGGAGGGTTCAAATTACGAAAGTAGTAGTCCGCTATTATCTCTCTGTCGCCTAATCGAAGTTTTAACTAATTAAATTCGGTGCCCACCTGTCAGTATCGGCGTTTCTTAGGCCACGTCACCGAGATCAATGAATATTGATTCTTGCTCCCGCGTATTAAGGGCGCGCCCGAGCCGGCCGCGTATCCGTCGCCGCCGAAGGATGCGACTATTAATTTTATTGCGCTGCGTCAATTTATCTTGCTCATCTATTGTTTCGTGGAAGGGCGCGGCGGCGGCGCGGGCTCGGCGCGGCAGCGGGGCGGCGGCGGCGCGGCGGCGGCAGCGCGTTATCTCTGATTATTTGTTCCCGGCTCATTACAAGTTGTGAGGCGGCCTGACTTCAGATAACGTGCCTTTATTACTGATTTACATCGCGATGACATGCTTTCAATTATGCAATTGACGATATGATGATCTTTGATATTTATTTCATCCTTTTGTTATATTTATTACCTACTTCTTTTTCAATAGGTAACTGAAGAATGAATTTAGCTGTTGGTGAATCCAAGTAGATGCTAATAAAGTTATAGAGGAACCTATAAGACGATCACATATAATATATCTAATCAGATAGAGGCTTGTATATCTTAGGTAAATAGGTACCTTATTTGATATTATATACACAATGTAAGCAAATAGGTACATCGGATGTAGTACTGCCATATTTTTGTTGTGGATGTACCTACATCCAAAACAAAAATATGAGCAGTGGTGGTTAAAACGAGTTTGGTAGAGGGCCGCTGGCTGCGCGTGGCCGCAGACCGCTCAGCTTTATAAATCGAGGCGGGATCATGTTAATTGGCGATAATTGTGGCAAGCGCTCATAAGTCACCGCGCAGCAAGATGGCCGGCGGATGCGGTAATTGCGTTCGGGGAACCGCCGCCCGCCGCTTGCCGCTCGCCGCATACAGATTGCGGCGCGCAAAAACGCCACCGTGCAATTAGACCCCCTCCCTGGCTCCCTCCGCCTCTGCCGCGGGCCTCCCCTCGCCACCCTCCAGGCTGCACCACGCCTCCTTCAGCTTAGCCGCCTAGCTGGCATGTTGCTACTGAATCACATTTAGTTTGAAACTAGCTTCTATTGCTAACGTTAGGATACGTGCACGAAACTTATTTCAGAACTCTTTTATATTTAGTTAATGTCTAAAATTCAATTAGACAAATATATGTAGTGGGAAAAAAGATATTTATGGGAGTACCTAAAAACATAATTAATCACAGTGTTTACTCTTTGTACTCGTGTTAACCCGTACATATGGCCAATCATATATTTTATTATTTATTATAATATGTTATGCTATTACATATTATGTCAACTTATAACGTAGGTAATAAATCATCCATAGTCAAGCAAATACGCTCATTTGTTATTATTACTCAAATAAACTCAAAATAAAAATAGTCTCAAGTCTCCATTTAATTAATCCTTAAATCAATGTAGGTAATCAGGAAGTATTACCCTAATTTTAGTTCTGCTTAGGGCTTTAGTCAAAAAGAATATTTAATAAAAATAGCAAAATTTAAAAAATGCACCAGTCGACATACTTCCACCAGAAGTGAAAACTTAAAAATATAAAAAAAATCTAATGTAGTTTATTCATTGATGATATGATGATACATATATGTAAATTGATTAATTGTTTTGTTTAACGTGTTGCTCATATTTACTGTAGGTACTAGATAGGTATATTGTTTTTTTTTTATCTGATTGAAGTGGCAAACGAACATACAGTCCACGGCAACTTCAAATAGAACATGGGTTCTATCTGAAGTCAATCACAGATGCGTTGCTACTCCCGATGACTATAATGGTCGCCTCATATAAAAGTGCGCCGGCAACACCAAACCACACCCTTCCATCGAAACGCAAAAAAATGCTTTACGCTAGAAGTAAGTAGGTGTGGCGGTGGTACTTCCCCGATCGAACTACACTGATTCTACCTCCTGCTAAATTGGTTGTTTGGTTAATAATAGTAGATGACTACACATTATATTTTTATAGAAAAAACTAGCTGACCCGGCGAAAGAAAGATTAGACTTTATATAGATAAAAAAAAATATTAACCAAACCAATCCTATATAAAACGCTCCAGTTAAATCTAATCCTAAACCACAACATAAAAAGTAATCCCAAGACCAAGTGGCTAACATGTATGTACGCTGTGGGATTTTTACCCCCGTTTACGACCACACATGCCACCGTCCTACATTCCTACATGGGGTCGCCTGACCGAACGGTTCGAGCTCCTACTCTAGCCGCCTGCGACCCCGGAAGCCCCTTTTACTCGGCTTTTAAGACAGGCAGGGGGTACCGGAGCCCTATTCTAATCCCGGAACTACAGAGACGAAATGGCTATCATCTCCTATGACTCACACTTGCAATACCATGCGTTATTAAAATTTAAAAGTTAAAGATCAAATTGAACATCGTATATACCTCTACCCATAGGGGTAGGGGTACATACTAAGCTAAACTATAGAGCTTAGGCTTGCAATGCCCTATTTAATTAGGATAATTAGGATAATTTAGTTGAATAATTGACATTATATACTTGTATACGTACATTCTATTCTTGCATTGCTTTATAATCTTATTAGGTACATATCCAACTCCTATGAGTTAGACTTGCAGTGCCCTGCATCAACAGGGTTTAAGAATTGAACGTTATTTTTTTTCTTCAAGTCTCTGCTTATTAATCCTAAGTATTATTATTTAGACTTCAATTACCCTGCATCATCAGCGTTGAGGAGTTGTAGGGTAATTTATTTTTCATACCCTAGATACGCGATGTAAATTGTAGGTTTCATGAGAATCGGATCGGCAGAAACAAAGTTATCCTAAATTATCTAAAAAAGAGAAGGAGTGATGGTGGTTTCCATCCCATAACACAAAGAGTGCAATAATCCACCACACAAGTATCCAAAATAGAAAGTTCCGTAAAGAAATTATCTATTAAATAAAAAAAGCTGTTCAGAGATAGCCAAATTATGCAGATTTATCTTTTATTTTATACCTTTAATAGCTAATGAACGTTAGAATTATTTTTTATTTTAACACTTATTATCCTATTCCTCACGAATATAAATCCAAACACACAACAATCTTAAAAAATAATCCAGGGGTTCCTGAGTTATAAATGGATTACTTAACACAACTTTCCCTTACCTATATATTATGTATAGATTGATAATTACACGAAAATAATGAAACGATAAGTGTAAAGTAAGTAAGCGATAAGTAACTGCGATTGATGTACAAACAATAATAATGGCCAAAATTTACCGAAAACAGTATGAAATAAGATATAGTTTACTGCAAGAGAGACAGAGAACACTCCTAACCGTACCTCGTGCTGTTTAAGGGATGAAAAGTAACACCGGTAGACCCCTAGCGGGGCTAGAAGTGGCGGAGCAATTTGGTAAAACGGGACCCCATTGATCAGGTATCGACCGGGGTTAAAAAATATTAAATGCTATTAAGAAATAAGGGTTAGAGGTAGGAAAGTAAAAATTTCGGACTAAATATATTTTTTTAATTCCACATCATAAAAAAAAAATACCAAAAATATTTGTCCAAAAATGAAAAAAAAAATTTTTTTTAGGGTGAACCACACTTGTATTAGGGGTGTAAAAATTAGTTGTTGACCTATTCTCATAGCTACTGCATATACTTATAAAATTTAATCAAAATCGGTCAAGCCGATTCGGAGGAATCTAAAACTGGGACACAAGAATCTTATATATTAGATACCTAATTAAAATCAAAAATTCAAAACTTATAAAATGTAATATCATAAATTGTAATACAGTTAGACGTTATCCACTAAATCTCTTTAACAATCCAGAGTCCCGGATAGATATCGCATGTACGTCGCAGCATGTCGGTGACGACAACCCGTAAGTTTTCCCTCTAACAAAATCGTTCAAAGCGGCTAATAAAGTTTTCACTTTAAAAAGTGTACCTTGTTTTCGTAAATAGTGGACTCCCAGTTCATAACTCAATGTTAGTTGATGGCATTTATGTTCATAGATCGGAGAAAAAGTATTATTAAATTGAATAATAAAAACTCTATAATTTCTTATCCAAGAAAGCCAAAAAGCTGATTGACTTTCATTATACGGTCTAAACCGTTTAATGAAAGCGATGTACCTAATACGCGACACTGGCATACCTATAATCACATAAATATCTTTACCAACATATTTTCTTTACATTGCAACTTTAACTAAACAAATGCGTGGGTATATTGAAGTTCTTTTAAAATTAAATTGAAATAATCGAAAAGTATTTCCTAATTTTAATGACTTCTAAGCCTGCGACGAACTATATTCGAAATTTTATCAACACACAGATGCATACTGGATACAATATATTTTATTGACGGAATTCATAGCACTTCTATCCAGTATGCATCTGTGTGTTGATAAAATTTCGAATATTAGATAAAACAATTTACTACTACTATTTAATCACTATTTACATTGTATTTTACCCCTTACTAATGAGTTGGTGTAATAAATGGCCGAAATATCGGACCTGATGGTTCTCTAGATTCTTCGAGCGCACAGAATATGCTGGATGTATTGCCCATTAATCATTCTCAAAGGTACTCCCATTAACCATAACATTTCAGAACGCGTTAAATTACACACCTATCACATTTACCTATATTGAGCTTTTTATAAGCGAATGTACGTCACAGATAATTATGGGAACTACCTACTTAGCAGATAAATTCTCAGCTCTAAATTGCTTCGTAATTACTACCATTAATCTATACTATAATAAATCTGTAAGAGGTCGCTGTCTGTACATGGAATAAATTTAGGTGAAAACCATTTCTAGAGGTCTTTAAAACGATATAGAACCCAAAATAATGGTTTTTAGAAATCTTTTCTGTTTGTCTGTTTGTCTGTTTGTCTGTTTGTCTGTTTGTCTGTTTATCTGTTTGTCTGTTTGTCTGTTTGTCTGTTTGTCTGTTTGTCTGTTTGTCTGTGTGTTTGAAAACGCTAATCTCAGAAACGGCTTATCCAATTTGAATATAATTTTCGTCGATGTGTTGTGGGAAACTTCACTTAACATTTAGTGTTTATTTTATGTAAATCGGTTTATAAATAAAAAAGTTATATCAATTTAAAACTACGCAGTATTTATTCTGTGTTCGATAAGTGTTAATATGATAAGTAACTGCATAGTTGAATTGGTTGAAACTAAACATGTTATGGTCTGTAAAATGTATTCCTTTGTTAAGTATTCTTATTGGTTATGTGTGTACCTATGTTATTTGATACTATACAAATCTATATTTCTATATCTATATATACATAAATAAAAACGAAAGGATGCTCTCTCACTCATCTATTGAATAAACATCGTAGAGCCTAAACTGCTAAAGATACGAATATGATTTTTACTAGGGGTTCCTTTTATGACGTAGACGTCAGTTAAGAATGAATTTTCTGACCCCCCCCCCCAATTTAACCCAAATAGGACATGTAAGTTTCTATGAAAGTCCGTCAATTTTGAGGCCACCTCAATAAAATTTAGTGTTTCGCTTTGATTTTTATTTTAAAACATAGTTTTAAACCGACTTCCAAAAAGTAGGAGGTTATCAATTCGTCTGTATTTTTTTTTATTTTTATTTTTTATTTTATATTTGTTACTCGATTTCTCCGCACTGGGTGAACGGATTTGGATGATTTTTTTTTTCATTTGAAATGTAGTGCGTGTCACGGGGTCTCATTTATTTTTAGTTCACTTTTGACAGTGGCATCCCTATGAAAAGCGCATAAGTCTGATATTTGCATTAACGATGTGCGCGATAAATAGATGAATAACTCAATTTCTTTCTAACTTTATTTGAAAGAATGTACTTCAAGGGTACTCTGATGAGTTTGATACGGTTCTGATCATAGGATCCATTTCTTTGAAGCAAATTAACTAAATTAGCGATACTCGGCCAAACCTAGCTGTAGGAGTCCAATTGGGTTGAACGTAGAATGAGATTACTAAGCAGTTATTTCCTAAAAAAATTGACCTTTAACTCCTCAACCCTGATGATGCAGGGGTACTTCAAGTCTAAGCCATAGAAGTTTGCTTCAAGCCTAAGCCATAGAAGTTAGCTATTTAGTACTTTCGGGTATGTAATATAATTACTAAGCAAAGACACAAATTCTGATGAAAAAGATCTTAATTCATAGGTATAATTGCAAATATTTTTTTAGCTTCAACTGTTAGCTTTATATAATCCTAATAACAGATGGCGCTGTAATGTTATCTGTTAACTTGATTAAGTAAGTAATGGCGCTTTATTAAAATTACAACCGTTTCACATAAGCTACAATTTAATATTATGACCAAAGATAAGTATAAGTTACTAACTTCGATCAGAAATATTGGTGATCAAAGGTTACTAAAGTACCTAATACATAGCCATCTCAGTATATTCTGCGTTGATACGCAACCTTATCGCTAAATAATGTATATGAGATATTAGATGGCGCTCTTTACGATACAGTCATCTTCATGAACCGAATGTATTAATGGCGCTTTGTTAAAATTTCATATGACATACAATTTAATATTATAACCAGATATAAATATATCCTTATAAGTTACTAAAGTAATAAAAAGGTATCTCAGTATATTCTGCGATGATACGCCACCTTACCGCCAAATCGAAATAGTAATATGTCTGAGATATTAGATGGCGCTGTTTACGTTACGGTCATCTACATGAACCGAATGTATCGATAAATCAATACCGTTTCACTTAGTCAGTTTTTTTATTTTAATTTCGTATTTCCTTAAACTAAAATTGACAAATAATTTTAAAAGCAATTTAAGAGATAAAGGACAAATATTTTATTAATAAATAAATCCATACAATTTTAATTTATTACTGGCAACAATACATGTAATAAGAATAAAAATAATATTGATGCGTTCACCTGACATACATATCCCTAAAAACAAAGTGTAAAATTATATCAATCGAACAGTTGACTCAATATTACTTAAAGTTATTTTTTATTCATAGTTTACTGCAAACAATTTTTCTTTATTTATAGAAAACATTTATTTTGATGAAGTATTTTTGAACGCAAATTACATTTAAATTCGTACTGATGTGACAGTTAGGTGGCGCTACCTAACCTATTTTGCTTTTGTTATCCGACTTCCAAAAAGGAGGAGGTTATCAATTCGTCTGTATTTTTATTATTTTTTTTTTTTTTTTTTTATATTTGTTACCTCATTTCTCCGGACTGGGTGAACCGATTTAGATGATTTTTTTTTATTTGAAAGGTAGTGCGTGTCATAGGGTCCCATTTTTTTTTAGTATTTTTTTGACTAGGGCATCTATAAGAAAAACGCATAAGTCTTAAATTTGCATTTTCAATGTACGCGATAAATGTATGAATAACTCAATATCCCGCCAACCGATTTTGATGATTCTTTTTTTATTAGAAAGGATGTACTCCAGGGGTAGTCTGATAAGAGTTTGATAAGGTTCTAATCATAGGATCTTCAACTTTTTGGAGCAAAATAATAAAATTAGTGATAGTCGGCCGAACCTTAGCTGGAGAAGTCCAATTGAGTAAAATATAGAATAAAATTACTATGTAGGTATTTACTATGAAAAATTTGACCTTCAACTCTTCAATCCTGATGATGCAGGGGTACTGCTAGCCTGAACTATAAAAGTTGGTCGTTTGATGTTTGCGAATATATAATGAAATTGTTAAGCAAATTCATGGGACAAAAATTTGACCTTCAACTCCTCAACCCTGATGATGCAGGGGTACTTAAAGCCAAAACCATAGGAATAAGCCATTTGGTGCTTACGTATATGTTATAAGATTACTGAGCAAAAACATAAGATGAAAAATTTGACCTTCAACTCCTCAACCCTGATGATGGAGGGGTACTTCAATCCTAAACCATAGAAGTTGGCAATTTGGTGCTTACGGTTATGTAAAGAAAATACTAAGCAAAAATATAAAATCAAAAATTTGACCTTCAACTCCTCAACCCTGATGATGAAGGGGTACTTCAATCCTAAACCATAGGAGTTGGCAATTTGGTGCTTACGGTTATGTAAAAATAATACTAAGCAGAGGCACAAAATTAAAATTTTGACCTTCAACTCCTCGACCCTGATGATGAAGGGGTACTTCAATTCTAAACCATAGGAGTTGGCAATTTGGTGCTTACGGGTATGTAAAAATAATACCAAACAGAGGCACAAAATTAAAATTTTGACCTTCAACTCCTAAACCCTGATGATGCAGGGTACTGCAAGCCTGAGCCATAGAAGTTAGCCACCTGGTACTAACGTATATGTTATAAGATTACTAAGCAACAATATAAGATGAAAAATTTGACCTTCAACTCCTCAACCCTGATGATGGAGGGGTACTTCCAGAGGGGGCGCCCTGTTTGTATGAATTGTAAAAGTGTTTTATGTTTAATTTTTGTGAATATGTAGATGCACAAAGCAAACTTAGAGGCTTTATTTAAATACAAACATAAAAATATAGTCACTAAAAAGTGTAAAATAAAAACTTTTTAACAAAAAATATCTACCGACTTCCATGTCACAAAAAAGTAAAAAATAATTTAAATATATTTTGGTCTAGAACATACTCAGTACTTAGTACATAGTTCTGAAGTCGGTGCTCATATAGGACGTAGTTACCGTCGTCCAGCGAAATATGTCGAGCACCGACTTCAGGACTATGTACTAAGTACTGAGTATGTTCTAGACCAAAATATATTTAAATTATTTTTTACTTTTTTGTGACATGGAAGTCGGTAGATATTTTTTGTTAAAAAGTTTTTATTTGTCGATGTACATAATGTAGGAAAGACAAACTAACGTGGTTTTTATGTTGTGGTGATCGCAATACAGTTAAATCTCAATATTCTTTGTTTTTAATTTTTGGAGTTATCATAGACGGTTACTTAGACTGAAGTATAGTATAGTGAACAATAATTTAAGTTAGTATAATGAACAATAAAACTATTCCTGCTTTTTAATTAATAGAGCTTCATTATTCGACACTTTAATTTAAATAAATAAAGACAGGTGAACTAAAAATATTGTACACCGAGAAGTGCTGAATTATATTGAATGTAATTTTTTTTTAATAAAAAATTATAAATGTCATTGTTGAAAATTTAATACCATCTGCCCTTCTTACCTTATTTATAAGTTTATATGGTACATGTTGTCTACTAACAACGGTGTAGTATTTTAATTTCTTACAAATACGAAATAACACAATTTTAAATTTGTTTAAGTAACATTTCTTTAACCACAGCAACGCGTGGCCGGGTCTGCTATGTATTCATATAAATTCATCAACCCTGATAATCTTAGTACACAACCTACTTAAGCCGTATGAGTTTGGTACTTATTGATTACAATACATTACAACCCGTTCCTGAGAGAACATTATGATGAAAAGTGTCACTTTGAATACCTCAACCCTGAAAATGCAGGAGTATTGTCATGTTACTGTTAAGAGTTGGATTTAGCTGTAGTTTTTTAAACAGGATGGGTTAGGTTAGGTTGGAACTTAAAAGAAAACATAAAAAATAAGCGAGCGTGCGGCAGCGCCCTGCGAGCGGGTGCGCTCTGTTCGTATGAATTGTAAAAGTGTTTTGATTATGTCTTTTGCTTTACAAAGAACAATGCGGGATTTACGCACACAAATATCCCGATGCACTTCTTAAAAGATCTTATCTTTGACCACATGAAACAAAATATGAACTTAGGATATATGTCGCTGTTCAGTGATATTCCAATTTTCTAATGATTTACGTCAAGTAGATAATAGTGCTTTGTTATCCGGAAAAGTTAAAATCAATCTTTATATCGATACGTCTTCGTTTAAATGTGGAGGAGTTAGTTGAAAAAGTATATCCCGATATTGTTAATACAACCAATCCCTACTAATATTATAAATGCGAAAGTAACTCTGTCTGTCTGTCTGTCTGTTACTCTTTCACGACAAAACTACTGAACCGATTTTTATGAAATTATGTACACAGATAGTGGTGACCTTGGGATCCATTATAGGCTACTTTTTATTTCAAAAAATGGGTTGAAAATGTTAAAATCGAGCATAAATGTTTGTATGGTAGTTCGTTTTTGACAAAGAGTTGTACTAAACATAAGTGAATAATAAAACATTCAAAAATATTGATTTTGAGTCGAAAACATATATCCGTAAAACAGGGTATGTCGCGAATTTTGTTAAATTCCAATGCAAATGACAATCTCCATATTGGCTTTTGACAAAGAGGTGTACTAATAATTCCGTCAAGGGGTATGATAGATTTGATTAAAAACTTATGTGAATAATAAAACATTAAAAAATATTGATTTTGAGTCGACAACATATATCCGTAAAACTCGATATGTCGCGAATTTTGTTAAATTACAATGCAAATGACAATCGCCATATTGGCCATTTGGCCTGGACGTCATCGTGAGTTCGTTCAGAAATAATACATTTAAATTGGTAACAATTAATTATCATTCAAATAGATAAATCAAATAGATAAATTTGATTTAATTTACCCATAATATGGGTTTATAATATGAAAATGTATTTATAATGCGAAAGATACGAATAATATTACTTGGAATTCCCGATGAGCTAAATATTAGGTATACTTGCGCTATCTATCACTGTTCTGTTGAATTACGTTGGATGAACATTTGATAGATGGCGTTATCTACAATACAACTACAAAGTAATATCGATAAGTTAAATGTTGATGTTGAGTTACTAATTATTTCGTTATGAGCCACGAAATACTGGATTGCAAACTTAAATATAAAATAAATCCACGATAGCATAATATCTATATCTCATATAGTTAACTCACAATAATTATTTTTATGTTCCATGTTATAACTAAAAATAAACGTCATTTTCGAGTCTGTTGTCCGCTGCACAGTATTAATCCTTATGTAAATAAATGCATTCGTTAGCTTCGTAATTATAACAAAGATCAAAATTGTCTTTTACACTGTATGCATCAAATAAATACGTTTAAAGTTATTAGAGATATCAAATTATATAATTTCCTTCAAAGGGTACGATAATAAAATTCCGTCAAGGGGCAAGATAGACTTGATTGAAAACTTATCTCATTAATAAAACATTAAAAAATATTGATTTTGAGTCGACAGCATACATATATCTGTAAACTCGGTGTTAATGTATTTAGTTCGCCAACAATGAACTAGATGGCGCTACAAAAGTGGCCTGAAACACGCTTTCGAGATCACGCACCGATTCTATAAGACCTCGGCACAATTGTTTATTAAATTAAGTTTCGCACTGATTTGACGTGTTTCATTACGTGTCCGTGGTGTAATTCGGCCGTCCTTCTGTCGGAAGTTATTCACTCGGTATATCGCGACTTTTGTTTAATTCCAAATTCCAACTATCGCCATATTAGCCATATTGCCCTGATGTCATCCTGATCCTTAGTTCATTATGAAATATGAAATATAGTACATACCTATAAATCGATAACAATTAATTATCATACAAATAAAAATGTGATATAAATTTGATTTAATTTTACCGATACGATAATTACCGATGAGTTATATATTAGGTATACTTGCGCCATCTATCCACTACTATGTTGAATTACATTGAATGTATTGAATACGATAGGTGGCGTTATTTACAAAACAACTACGAAGTCTATCGATAAATTAAATGTTGATGTTACATACTAATAATTCCGTCAAGGGCGACGAAACACTAATTTTAAAATTCCAATTTTAATTTGTCTAATTTTTAAAATATTTTTACATAACAATTATGATCCTAACCACAAATACATACTTTAAATTCGTTTCTTCACTCTTTGTATGTCCGGGTAATCGCCGGCCGAGTGGCTAAACTCATTTGTATAGGACTTGCACTATAGAAAAGGTTGTGGAATAACATAATTATAGACTACTGTTTATCATATAATTTCAACGGGGTCGAGATTTGTGCGGGAAAAACTTTGCGATACACTCATTTTTACGCGGGCGAAGCCGCGGGTACAGCTAGTAATTCAATAAGTTCCATACATTTACCGTTAGCCTTTTAATGTATTTTCCAATGGGTGGTGAAACATAGCGAATAGACATGTCAAATGTGCAAATTGCTGCGTGTTCTGCGAATAACAATAGGTGACAAATTCCTTGACACTACCCTCGAGCGCCTGTGCCCACACTATGCCATGCAAAACCATAAATGTTACTGTTGACTATTTGTCTAGCGCACTAGCCATGGCGAGGCAAACAAATGATATAAACTCGAATTCCTGCTAATTAAAAAAATACTTGTCTTAATTACATTAATTTTGGACCAAGGAATCGCCAAGGAAAGAGGAACAAGAGAAGCAGCATCAAAAATCATTGCTCTATAGATCAGCACAACGCTACATTATTCATGCTCATATCTGTAACTGGTTTGGAATGTGTATTAATTTCTCGAATTCAACTTGAACATCATACGTAACGATAGTAATATTCAGATAATCTTTTTCACGGGCTGCCTCGTGGCTCCGTATGCAGCCGGTTATCGTGTTACAGTCGGTCAGTTACAGAATCTAGTACTTTTACATGTTTTTGATAAGTTAGCAAATAATAGATAGGTGAGACAAGAACGCTGTGTTTTCTGCAATATTTACACTGTTATTTTATGCACTTATCAAGTACCTGTTTTTAAATTGTCTTGGAAATCTATAGGTACCTATGGCAAATCTCAGAAACGACTACAACTGTCACTCGTACGTAATTTATTTATTTATTTGATTTATTTATTTAATGAACACCAACATAATGTACATTATCACATTTTAAAGTAGAAACAAAGCAATATATATATAGGGTAAGCTTAATGTCATTACAATTACAGGTGTAGACTGCTTGCAAGTTGAATTTAAAACGTTAAAAACATAAAAAGAGGTTGAAAAAGTAAAAGTAAAAATAAAAATTAAAAAAAAATACACGTGTGCAATATCAAAGTTTGCAATCGTTGCGCAATGCAATACACTTGATTTTAGCTATGTTTGTATGAAAGATGTCAAAATTTAAGGACTTGGAGATATTGTTGCATTCAGTAATGATTCTGTTAATAGGCGCATGTTGTCCGAGGTTTGATCTGTAGGTACATTCAGAAAATAGTTTAAATCTCGAAAGCCTAGGCAGCCTCGAAGGAACTGAAAAATTTAAAAGACTAAGTAAGTTAGGGCAATCGAGAAAACCATTAGCGAGTTTGTACAAAAATGCTATGTCCAACATCCGTCTTCGAGCGAATAACGAACTCATTCTATAGTATTTGAGTCTTTCATTGACATTGACCTTATACTTATACTTTTCCCCAAGTTGCACGAATAAGTAAATAACCAGAAATATAAATTCAGAATAGTAATTCACCAGATTTGACCTAATTTAAAACTGCGAAAGATGCTCGCACAGAAATTATTAAAATAATTATAATCTATTTAATCTATTAATAATCTATTTAAATGCTAAACATTTTTTATATTGAAGAAAATGGATAACATAGGTATATTTATATCATGGAAAATTCGAAAAAAAAGTAATTTGTATCCCTTCACGCTCCTGGCATGCCGGCATTCAATATTCTTGATAAATTTTGGGTAAACTAATTTTACACGCCCAACATATGGGCGTGTAAAATTAGTTTATTGAAATACAAATATATTTATTTCGATTATTTAAAATCCATTTCGTTAGTTACAACAAAAATACTAAAACTATATTAATTCATTAGTATGAAAACAAGTACTATGAAATATAAAACAATTCCATATACCTACCGTGTTCTCGCAGAGACCCTGCGCAGACGATAACACTCAGCCGTGAGCAGTTTCATCTCAATGTCACTCAGCCAGCAAGCAATTTCAGAAGTAAAGCAAAAACTCGGAAGTCATGTTCTTTAAGCATGGAGGATTGAGTCCATCTATATATTTAGGTGAATGGAATCACTAGGTTCATCCGTAAGGAAAAATAAGTACCTGCTGTTAGTAGATCAACCATGGCTTCACTAATAAGAAGCCACTGGTGATAACTGCACCTACCGCGGGCTACGTTTGCGTTTCCAGTACCTACATAAAAAACAATAATAACAGATAAATACTAGCAGAAAAACTACAAAGTAACTCGACAAGTTCACAGGCGTGAATACATGTTTTCTGTTCCATTAACACCTTTAGCATGATGAGCTCTGGAAAAAGTGAATTCCCATCCCCAATAGGGAATGTTAATGCAATCGAAGCACAATGTAGACAATGGCCGATCAATTATATATCATTAGCGCATGTCATTATACTGTTCATGAATGCAAGGTGCTGCTGGCAGTTAATATCACCCTCGGGAGAGTGGAAGACAGTGTGGGTCAGCAATGGGTTCGCAATGTTGCAGCAAACGGTAGAAAGCCGAACATCGTTACGTGTACCTAAATGTATAGGTACAAAATTTAATCCAAGTCGTTCATTTGCTAAAATTTTAAGTACTATATAACGAAACAGTATTTTTTACTATATCTACCGATTGAAGTAGCAAATGAGCATGCAGTCCAACTGATGGTAAGTGGTCACAGCCGCCCATAGACATCTATAAGCAACTTCATATAGAACAGAAGTTCTATTTAAAGTCAATCGCAGATGCGTTGCTACCTCCGAGATGGCCTATAGGACGAAATGGCCTCAAATAAAAGTGAGTCGGAAACTATACCCTTCCACTGAAACTCAAGAACTGTTTCACGATAGAAATAAGTGCACTGGTACCGGTAAAACATACACGCAGAACATAAAACAAAATCCTTTAAGTATTGAAATTTAATAGTAAACTGAAATATTTTTCTAGCACCTCGCGAAATTGCACTGATGCTCGGCTTGCTGTTGTCGTGTGAGCGACTTACAGATTTATAGCATCCTAGAAAATTAAATTTGCATCGCTTTATTACAAAGAATGCATATATTTTTTTAAGCCTTTGTTAATCTATATCTATGTGTATTAACGCGACCGAACCGTGGATGATAGGACGATGGATGATGTGTACGTGGTGACCTTACCTTTCTTTTTTTTTTTTTGTTTTCGAGGGGGAAACTTTCAAAAAGTACCCGACGTCGTGGGAGCGACGCGGGTTATGTGGGATTCTTACCGCACTAAAACCCCCCCGGTGGCCGACCTCGACGCTGCGAAGAGGACTCCGGGAACTCCGATTGACCGCCGCCGGTGTCCTCAGCGTGTGCCCCATCGGGCTCTTCCCTGGTGGGTGTGAACTGCTCACCGCACCTACTGGTTTTTACAGCATGCAACCACACATGCCACCGTCCTTCCCGGGGTCGCTTGGCCGGACGGTTCAAGCTCCCACTCTTCCCGCCCGCAACCCCGGAAGCCTCTTTTAGTCGTCTCTTACGACAGGCAGAGGGTACTGTAGTCCTATTCTGATCCCGGAACTACAGGGACAAACGTGGTGACCTTACCTGAGATGCTTTCCCGCAACTCGACAATAGTTGGCCACACTGTATTCTGGAACCCAATATAATGTGTTTTCTTAACATTCTGCTTATATGCTTCGAGTTCTGACTATCGAAGCACGGTTGCTCCCCAAGCATGATCAAATCGCCTAGTGAGACATCTGCCTATAGTACCTATACCAATTTCTTTACTTTACCTATACCTAAGTACTACTATTGAGTCCAAGTCAAATTACCAGAAATAAGTATACTTACTTAACATTATTTGTCAGACCAGTTATCACTATGCGTATGTTCTCAGAGGTAATATTGTAATAAATTATTGCATTTGCTGTCATTAATCCGGAGTACTATCGCTACCTACATGTACCGCCCTACTAAAAACCTTGCCTGTATGTTTGTTTTTTATTACATCAAAGTAACCGCTGCGGCATCTCATTCTATTGTATCGCAATATTGATATGTTGTCATCGATACCAATGTACCGATTATCGAGTGACTACTCGAGTATCGTTGCTTTTTGCGTATTCCTAGGTATTCGGCGGCGCAGGCGCAGGGCGATGCACCGGAATGAGATGTCCGAAACTCGCCCTTTGAACGCCGCGGCCCGCATCGCCGCCGCAGGGCTGCGAAAACACATGCATGATATCCGGTATTGTAACATAATCTTACTGTTTAACTAATTTTTACATAATTGTTAAGGTATTAACACAGATTTTGTGTGGAAATTTTAAATAGACCTATGACCATAACACGAATCCTACTTGAATTCCACGCCAAATGTGTTGTCCTTAGAGACTAAATCAAAATGCTTTTTATAAGTAGCCTTGTTATACTATACTCATTTGACCTGAATTATACGCCATGTGCACAAGCACTAATTGTTTGCAAAACCATTTATGTTAGTGAACCATAGATACCTTATAGGCAGGCAAGTTTAACGTTAAAGAACTTGCCCACAAGGACGTTAAGTGATAACCTACTAATTTACTTACAATCATCTCTAATATTTATAAAAAGCATTAGCAACCCTACAGTCCGGGCGCAGGCGCAGGGCGGTGGCAGCCGCGCAGCCGCAGTTCCCAGGCCACGCCGCGCACCGCCGCCGCCGCCGGCCGCCCCGTGCGATACTGTTTTGTGCCCGCACTCGCCATGCCGCCCGTAACGAGTTCCCTGTACCCAATCACCGAATACCACCGCATCGATACCACTGACTCGAGCCTTCGCTCTACACGTATAGAGCATACTAATTCAAATGGTTTTGTAATGCTAATTTTGTATTATTGTCGTCAGTCTAATGGTCGCCTGTTTTTATTTTATACTCCTTATCTATGTCCTGTCCTTAAACGAGGTTCACATAGGTAGCCAATGATGATATGACATAATACTATCACAGTAGATACATTAATATTTCATAACTGATTCAAATCTCAAGTAAGAACTTAATCAGTGAATAATATGAAGTCAAGAGCCGCGAGTTAATGATAAACGATCGTTTAACTGCCACTTACCGAACCTAAAGCGCCAGTTCGCGCGTACGAGGAGGCCGTATAAAGCCACCCGTAACGACTGTCATTTGGTATTAGTGTGATCCATTTAAAGAAAGTCGGCGGCTTATCTCGCTCCATACAAGCGTGCGGCAGCCTGGCCGCCGGCCGCCGGCTCCGGGCGCGGTCGGCCGCGGTCGTTACTGCGAGCGCGCGTCTCGCATGCACCGCCTACGTGCGCGGACACCCAACTATCCGGCTGCGTACGAGACGAGCCCGTGCTTTACATTCAATACACTATTAGAAAATTATGTATGTGCTCAATTGATCATTTAAAATACTCTCATACACACTTGGTGTGAGCGTAGCCATGATAATATAAAATACGACAAATATTGATTCTGTATGTTACATAATTAAATATAGATAAGTGTACCTACAACCTGAAACATTCAATAGATATCTACTCCATTAGTTTTGCAGGATTTCGACAAGTAGATACGTCCACTGCCGTCTACCTAAAACTTCATGGTATAAAAAAATCATTGAATCATATATTGCACTTTACAATGATTTTCCGTGTTCGTTATCCATCTGACTATCGTCATGGTGATTTTCTTGCACGTTACCCATGTGAACTTTTTATATAATGCTTATCAGATATATCTTGGCCATTAACAGCACACGAACACACATTTTATTCGAAGTCTTTAACATCATGCAACAAACTTACAAATTATACCAGATTCTAATTTGTGTCTTCTAGTTCACATTTTTTATAATTTGTGTTATATGCGACAATATATATAGGTACATTACACAAGTTATCAAATTTCTTTTTATATTTTGTCCAAGAGGCTGCCTGTTTTATTACTTCACGAGCACAAGCAATTAACCGAAGCTGTAGTCACTTGAGTAGCAACATCAGTACAGGATCATGCGTACAAAGTTTCTACACAGTGGAACACGCTGTTAATTTGCGCTTAGTTGTACATTGTACAACTAGAACGAGCGCAACATTGTAGCCGCCGCGCGCCCGCACTTCGCAGAACCCGCGCAACGCACACTTGTCACACACACTCATTACTTAAGTGCACCACATTCTCACATACATTATATTTTAGAGTTCCTCATAAAGGCTTAGAACGGCTTTCTTATTCGGCTCATATTGAAACTCGTTATCATATTTTAGCGAGTTGATTAAAAATGTTGTTATGATACGAGACGACGAAAGAGGACTTCAATGTTGAATACTCGTAGCATTCGCTATTATAGAGGAAGGCATTTTTATGGTAGCCGAAGATAGACTACATTAATCAAAGATACGAACGAAATTAAACAGCAGCCGAGTAATTAGGACCAAATTCCAACAGTAAAGGGTTCCGTAGTCGAGATGAAACTTCATTTAATAAGCGCATCTATAAAATATTATTTATTTCTAATAAAATTAACTAAATAGAACATACTTAGTAATTAAAACGGATACCTACTTACATACCTTTCTTTTTGTTATCGAGGAGGAAACCTTCAACAGGTGCCCAACATCTTGGGAGTAACGCCGGGTTATGTGGGATTTCTAGCGCTACGTGGAAGACTCCGGGATCTCCAACTGAACACAGCTGGAGCCCTCCGAGCGCAATGCCCCTTTTGGGCCCTTCCCCGGTGACCAATTCATGCTCACCGTGCCTCTCGGTGTTTACGACGGCATGAAGCCACGCCATCATCATTGGCGGGGTCACTTGCCTGGACGGTCCGAGCTCCCACTCTTACCGCCCGCAACCCCAGGAACCCCTTTTAGTCGCCTCTTAAGACAGGCAGAGGATACTGTAGCCCTATTCTGGTCCCGGAACTACGGGGATACCTACGTCCATACCATATCTTTGGAGAAAACTACAGGTATTATTTTCTACCTTTTGCTTTGTTTCGTCAGTGTTGTTGCATCAGTGTTATGCACTGCTGTATTTTGAAGAAAATGGTATGTGCACCATACGAACGTTGTCGACCTTTCCAGTGATTTTTATCTAGGTTTGATCACAAATTTCCTGTCGATAATGACCGCTTTCCGTCAGATGGACTGCACGCTCGTCAGCTACTAGGTAGGTAGGTACTATAAATAATAAAAATGTGCCTCCAACTGCTCCAAAATAGAATATATTCGATCAATATCACTTCAATGGGGATCAAAAATATCAAATAATGTAGGTATGTATGTTGTAATGTTTGTTAAACAGGTACCTACATTATTCGTTACACTTTATGTATTCCAATATTTTTAATCTAAATACATAGTAGTACAGAACAAAATCCACAGAACCATGTGGTTTCGACATGGTACAAGATCGCTCCTACGCTTACTATTCCACTAATATGACGACATTGAGGGCGTCCACATTATCTGTATGTTCACGCACAACTATTCCAAAACGAGGTTAGTCGCTTGCAGCATATGCAGCGAGTATGCACGAAGCTGCGGCACAGAAGCCTCATTGAGTTCTCCTGCATAATGAAAGAGCGCATAGCTTTCCTTCACGGCAACTAACCCAGAAACCAATCCTAACATATATTTGATTAGTATTCGAATCGCGACCATTTATAATTATGTGTCAGATTTCACTACCTAGAATGTGCACTCGATATCAATGTGGTTTAAACATGCGCTGAAATTCTTGCGAAGACTGAATACCTGGTCGTGTCGGATAAATTAATGAATAACCACAATAGGCTATTTGACAATGCGAAAAATTAAGTGTCAATTACTGTTAATAGTATATATTATGAGTTTAAGTATGGTTATTTATTAACATAAGTTGAAAATAATAATTAAATTTATTTAAAAATCCTTAAATAAAAATGCATTTTTTTAAACATTTGTCACGTGACACAAAATGCTCCTGATTGGGCGGGTTTATGATGACGTCACTTGCTTGTAAACTTCGTTTGCCTACTTGCGCCCACTTGTGTTATTTGGCTTTCGATACGGTTTTAATAAGACTTTCCTATAATATCCATTGTTTTTGTATGATTTGTTTACAATATTTTACAAATTCTGTCAAGTACTCTTACCATGGACAACGATTTCGTAAAAGCAGACAGTAGAAACCTGCCGCAAGTCGACGCTCATGGTCGGATTATTTTTCAAAAATAATTCTTAAACAAGTCTTATTGAAATCATAAGACTATAGCTACATTTTTAACTAATATTAGGAAAAACAGCGGAAATATTCGAAGTGAGTTGCACGAGAACAGAATGTTAAAAACATTAGAGGTATTATTTATAACCTCAAATCAATAACAAAATATTTACATTCTGAATGTAATGAATTATTTAAAACTTTAGATATTATGTTTACTTACATCGAAATGGTCTTCACAGAAAAAAATATTTGTACTATTTGCTACGTCACTATAATCCCTCCGAGAAAGCTGAAACCACTTTCGGCGCACTTCGACGTTCCTTGGGACACTCACAAATAGTTTCTGCGGAGTTTTTATTGTCGTATTTACACATTTTGGCACTGCACACCATTTGTAACTCATTTTTTCACATAAAATTTAGACCTAATCGCACTTTCGTTTTTTGTTTACAACAAATGTATGTGGATGATATGAGCCACAGATGACAATACAGGCAAGTGACGTGACCAACCCGCCATATTGTCAAAGTAGCGTTTTTGCGCGCTATTTAAATATTGAATTTTTAATTTAATATTTTTCAGCAAATATGTACCAAAATTAAAAAAAAACAACTTTTACTGGGTTCCTTAACCTCTGCTAGATAATATAAAATTTATTTTAAAAACCTGTCAAATAGCCCATTAGCAAGAATCGTCACGTTTAGCTTATGGTAAGTAGGTATTTAAAAATGTTAGGTAGAGAGGAATATTCATTTTATGATTTAAACAATTCCTCATTTCGTTTCCTTATTAAAATTAAAGTATATGTATTACATGCAGGTTTTATATTAATTATATTTGTACCTAACGATAAGGCAAACGGGGCACCTGAAAGAAAGTGGTTAAGGTCGCCTATGGCCATTTGCAACACCAGAGGAGTCGCCACTGGATCGCTGGCCATGAAAGAGAGCTCTTTTTACACCTTTCTTGAGGAGCCCCATGTCATAGCGTTCCAGGAATACCTCAGGAGGAAGTTCATTCCACATCTTGCACATGGCAGGAAAGACCATGCAAATCGTACCGCGGAGGACTGCCACGGGTCTAGTTGATACGGATGGAACTTCATCCTTCGGCGAGTGGTGCTATGGAGGAAGGATGACGTAGGCATCAAGTCAAAAAATTTCACCAAAGCGATTAAGCCAAGTCTTACGTCTTCAAAATTGCCAAATTGTAATTTCTCTCGTAAATAATAGACGCTCCCTGAGAAATTTCATTAATATAAGATAAAAAGTGTATCTAGTGGCAGTAGAGTAGACACCACTAAAAGGTCGAGAAAACCCCGTAAAATGGACCTTTGTCGATTGAAATTTATAGGTACCTGTAGTTTTAAAATAAGTTTGTTATTTCCTTAAAAAAAGGTGGAAACCTGTAATTACGTTAAAAGTTTTGTGAACTCTATCAATCCGCATTTGTTGCGTCTACTCTGCGTGGGGGTTTGTTCTATAGGTGCCTTTATTCAAATGGAGACGTGTACCAGTAATAGGAAAGACTAGCCGTTTAGATGAACTAATGTGATAGGTTTTATTGCCCTCGGATTTTCTCTTACTTTTTTTCAAAAATTCCATGTTACATACGAGTAGGTAGGTAACTAACAGCGGGCACTGCGCAGAATGTTGCTTAATCTTCTGTTCTAACTGTTCTCAACACTTTCAAGAAATACATTGTATATACATTTAGAGGTGTTTACAAATATTCGCTATTTTTATACTGTGTTTACGTTATACAATAATAATATCTATGCTAAGCTGAATAAAACCGGCCTGCCTGTACCTTTATCATTCCAATAGCGTGTCCCTCCCAGGAAGCGAGAACTAGATAGTTAGATTACGGAAACACGATGCCAAAAAGGGCTTCCTACCTCCGTAGAGGCCAACCTCGGGATTTGCATCAGCCGCCCGAGTGATCTAGTGACGTCAGCACGGCGTAGCTGGTGTGGTGGGCGTGGCCCGCGCCGGCGCCGCCCACTGGCGAGCACACACAGCGAGGCACTCGTACGTACGGCGAGCTGCGGCTGTGTGCGAGGGCGGCATGCAAATCAGCTGAGCCGCACGAGACGCGAGGAGCGACACAGAATTATTAAACCTGAAATATTAGGCCGCTTTAAGCGCAGCTCGTGGTTGATATTTTACAGAGCGGGAGTTCATGCTACGCTCGAGACACAAAGAAGCTATCTCTTGGCATTTTATGATCTAGCTACCTCTATATTCTATAGAAAATTTTATGGAATACCTACTTTACTTAGCGAAGACCTCCTTAAATAGCAAATTTGGATAAAACATACCGTTTTTGGTTAGATCACTTTTCTTGTGGAAAGAAAATCCTTGTGAAGTGATAATAATTATTACTTACGACAAGTGAAAGATAAATATAAGTATAAATACCTCTTTCTTCAGTGCAAATTTTCTTTTTTACGCACACTCTGCTGGACTTAGCACTTAACCAACGTCGTAATAGCCTGCGACCACTACAAATATACCTTTATAGGTAGGTAGATACAAATAGATAAATTAGGTGGACCATGGAAGGCCACCTTAACAAATAAAAAGTTCTTAGGTATTCGTTTATTTACGGGATAAATTAAAGAATTCAATAATTAACAGTTGTTACCTATGTTACACAATGTTTTATTGTGTAACATAGGTATCGATTTTCCTTAATTATAAATGTAATCACTATTTAATAAATTTGTTTTTATAAGGCTCTTCCAAACGGCCTTGCCAGGAACAGAGCTCCACACAAGCCAATATTATAAATCAATCGTACAACCAAACACTAGAGCTGTAATAATTAATATATCTCCTTTCATTAAAACTACATAAAAACCTAATTTATTTAAACGAAATATTAAATGCATAGAGTTAGGTAAAAATTAGACAACAATATATTTTTTATTTACCTATATCATTTTAAGGAGTTATACTCGTATTAAGTTAAAATAATAAAAAATATATTAAAAGGGTATAAACCACGGTGTAGTTAGAGCATTTTATTTTTATTTTTGTATGGATAAAACTGTATCTTGCGATGCGATGTGCTTTATGCAATGCAGCGGTATATGAGTAGGTATTACTTTAAAATTTTATTTCAAAACGTATTATTTCTTTTAATATTTCACTCAGAACCGACATCAAGCCAGGAGGAACAAAACTTGTGAGAAAAGGAAAAGAATAGAATTTCGAGTTCAAAATTAGGAGAAATTGAGTAAGGAGGTATCAATCTATTGTATTCGTAATATCGTTCGTTAAAACGAACATCAGAACATTGCAACTTAGTATTTAAATTCGATATGTTATGTCATTAATATCCAGCGAATAGAATCAATACAAAGAAAGTATAAAAATTTTTTCAAGTTTCAAAGACCACATAACATCTGACTCTTATTTAGAAGCGTGCAAATATTTTCGTATAGATTCATTAGAGTGTAGACGTACACAATATGATGTCATGCTATTGCACGACCTGCTGTCTGGTAAAATAGACTGTTCTGAACTCCTATCAAGCATTGCGTTCCGAGCACCATCTTATCGTACGCGGCACATTGCTCTTCTTGATGTTAGCCATACAAATACAAAATATGCTTAGAACTCAGTTCTTTGTCGCGCAGTTCACACTTATAATAAATTTTACTCGGCCCTAGATATCTTCTATTTATCAAAGAATCGACTAAAAAAACAAGCTAGAAAGTTGCACTTTAATATTAATCAATTTCATTACCATATTATTCAAGTACTCACATTTTTACTATTTATCTATAGTCTCACAAGCACACACACACATTCACACGCACGCACACACGCATGCGCCCACACATTCTTAGCATGCGTGAACATACTTTGATCTTGTGTATTTTACAAAACTATTTGTGTAATCCTGTTTTGGCTTAATTTAATACATAACATGGACGAAATGTATATTTTCTATGTATTGCTGTTGGATTACCTAATAAATAAATAAATAGATATAAGATAGAAGTTACGAAGCGGTGGTACAATCCAACCAATAAGGGTCCAAATCAAAAAGTTCTTTTTGTAGGTACATATCCAGGATACACATGTAGGATTTGAGATACCCTTAAGTGGGAACCGTAAACCGTTGTGCACAGACAAATACTTCACATCTACCTACATCAGTATATTAGTTGTTAATAAATAAAATAGTTCTATAGGTAGGCACACGTCTATTTTCACTCGTATGCAACTTAAGTCAGTCACGGATAGTTGGTTCCTACCCATCCATTTGCCTATAAATAGCTACTCGAGTTATCACACTGTAGAACATAGTAGGTACCTACTGCTATTAAAATAAAAATACGTTATGCAACAGATAATCCTAGTTTTTCCACTATCCTCCATATCGGAATACCAGCGCGGTGTTAGCATAACGCGCTGCAGCCGCCGACGCCCGCATGCGCTGCGCTAAGTGAGTGACATCGATACCAAGCATCCCAGCTCGCGAGCAGCGGGCGCTATCTCCTCATTGTAATAACTAATTAGCACCCACAGATCCTGGTGTTTTGCATTATTATCTAATTTCATAACTAGTAAATAGAGTACGAAATATTGGCTTTTTAGCGATTTTCTACAAAATTCACTACAATTTGCTAGGTAATTTCGTGGCCATTTAAGTATACATACATAGGTACCTATGTACTTCCATTTGTTAATGCTCACCTCTAAAGATTAAAAAAAGGCATTACCATATCTTCAGATAGAATTATTCTTCTATATGATGTTGCTTATTATTGTATAATATGACAGCACACCATTACCGTGACCATTTACCGTCAGATTGACTACAGGGTCGTATCCTATGTCATACTTATAAAAACAAAATTTACATCTTTGTTGGCCTTGACTAATATTTTAAGGTAGGTATTGATTGACCATAATAGAAATTATCACTGACAAATAATCTGATTCTACGCCGAAAGTACGTGTCAGCGCTAACCGTCAATAGCTCAAGTTTCCACATTTACAACTTCTATACCACATAGGAATACTACACCACCATGAAGTACCATGTCCCTAGTTATAAATATGAGAGCACTCTACATACTAACAATCGCCCGGCAGATACGTTGTTGAAGCTACATTTAGTTTAGATAAAGTTGTAACATTCGATTTTGAATATTACCTACCGACTTAATTGATATTATTCGACAATTCTCTGTGTTGCAGCGACTTGTTGTTTGACTTGTCTTCCATTACTATAATAGTTATTGTTGACCTGATTTTATCGTTGTAATATTGTTATTGAATGTCGATACCACATTTACCTATAACATGTAAAATACAAAAAAATCGCTGAAATTGACATAGGTATTGTTTTTGTATGGGATTAAAGGGTTAGCACCTACATGCGTACACGTTACAATAGATTAGAAAAATCTATAAATATAATACTTACGACGATCTACTTGTATGACAACGAAAATTGATTTAAAAATGGTGACGTACCTAGAATCAACGACTGTACAACCTACCGCAGATAAATTAAATTAATATTATAATCAATTCATAGCCAATAGATAATCACAAATTATAAATAAACACTTTAACATTTTAATAAAGTCGAAATAAAGTAGACTAAAAAACCTTTAGAAGCAAAACAGCGTAACTAAAATTGTTACTGGAGGTCATGGCACTGCTGGTGCTTTCTCTGTCATTTGTCAAACTTAACTGATAGTATACATTGCGGAAACAAGGGATAACTTCTTACCCAAACTCTAAACAGGAAGAGAACCCTTTATATCCCCCCCCCCTGCGTCCCCGCAGCGGGATGACGAACAGCGCCCGACCCCCCATCCCCGCAGTTTGTTTGACATCTTTTTAATGCGCTCATTATTTACCGTCATAACCGCTCCCCTCTCTCCCCTCTCCCGACGTCTAAATCGGTATTGTGACATCGGTGCTCCAGCCCGTAATTCTTTCAAACTCCGCTCCATGATGAATCTGTATTCGTTAAAAAGGGGCACTTTTTAAACGAAAGTCATTGTGACTCGCTCGCAGCAACTGCGTGACTTATGTCCAATAAATCTAGTTTGTAAGACGCCACACGTGAGTTATTACATCACATAATTTTCCAAGCACCGCTCAGTGAAATGTTCCGCTCACTTACCTGACATTGATAAGAAATAATATTACAACTCATGCATGCATATCAGAGTACATCTACACTAGGCAGATGGAACACTGTCCAAAAAAGTGAAATAACCGAAAGAAATGTACATTCTTTTCACTTTTTTAATTAATTTTTAAAGTATTTTATTGTTTGGTATATCAATTTCATTGTGTAGGGGTAGAAAATATTCCCTTGCCATTGATTTTTAAAAAACTTTAAGTTATGTTATCTACAGAAGTTTTATTTTTAAATTTTCTGCAATTTATTTACTTAAATTACACAGCAACAACAAAACAACACACAACAACAACAACAACTACAGCAACTTTTAATATCTATAATGTTGCGTGTTCAAAATACTATACCAATATGTTGTGATGTATAAAATAACATACTATCTACATAGATGCAAAACTTAATATATGAAACTTAACACAAAATAATTATTGCGTTTCTGTGAAAGAAGGAGCAATGTTGATCCCGGTTGACTCAACTACATCTTACTGTTCTATACGGAGTACTTCTCTTGAATTAAAAAAAGTAACAATATATTAAAAGGTGTCAACGTTGAGCTACGATTAACGTCATTAAAAAAAATCTGACCGGAAAAGGAACCTAGAACCTCAGTGTCTAATATGTCTACTGTGCTAGAACTCTTCATACTGACCGTGACTAATTAGCTTATGAATTTATTTTGACTTTTCAATAATTCCTGCGGCGATTAATTTTTCTAATGTAGTGTAAGTTGAAGGTAATTCTAAGCGATCCATGAAGGTAGTTTACATTTTTCTAATGAATGGTCGTAACGAACAATGATTAAGTTGAAATTTGCCTTAATTGCCGCGGACCCGCAGTTCTCACACATCTGTCATCACACTCACTGTCCTTAGCATTTAAGGAAACATAAGGAATTTAAGGAATCATCTCTTGCAAATTGTGTATGTAAGAGTACACTCTTACACGCAAAAGCAAAAGATGTGCACATTTTTTCCTAATATAGCTAGGTTCCGTAAATTAACATTAATTTCATTATCTTAAACTCTATATTACCTATTAAATACATGACCACACAATAAGAAACTATGCAGGTGAATATTCATATCCATGATCTCAAGTTTATAATGCAGATGCGATGCGTAGACTATGGCTCTATACCAGCGGGCACCCCCAGAGCGGGGACGGCTCGTACGCTCGATCACCGCCAGTTAATTAACAAATCGCAATTATCGATCAGTTAATAGCGACCATAAGCAGTCGGAAATTTTTATAGCAATTCCCATTTACGACTTAAATTATTTTCCTTATTGCAACGATCGCTGGTGTATAATGTATGCAAATAGTTCACTAATTAGTCATTCTATAGTTTTTCTTAACCTAACAATTTTTATTCCGAGAAGTATAGAGATGTAGATCGCTTTTGTGGGTAATTTATAAGGTTATTTATCATTACGGCTACCTAACTAGGTAATTGGAATATGTAATTAATTTTATTAATGATATTTTCAAAGATATATTTCTTATAGTATCGGTAACGTTCCGATTCAGTCATCACGTTCCAGAGCAACGCTTCCACATGTGATCCATTTGAAGTATTGCACCTATTCGGAGTCGATTACGAGTTCTTCGCGACGTCAGACAGATTAACTATGTTCTTATAAGATTGGATTAGCATTATAACATAAACATCGGTTATCATCTCTAGGAATATGCAACCGAAGTCCCGCCCAAAAGCGATCATGTAGTAATTGTCACACACTGTCGCAATCAAGACGCAAGAACCTGATTAAAACCGTGCTGTAGTCTGCGTCGACAACCATTTTTTAAGTCTCAGCTTAGTCTCCTGGGGGACTAACAGATCTATGAAGAATTTTTAGTACATAGGACTTAAATACTATTTAGTGTTCATTATTGTTTCTAAATAGCATTTTCAGTCTGCGCAATAAATCGACCTAGTATTTAGGGTATTTCTTGAAAAATCCAACTCTCTTATTTCACTCATGTTCAAACCACAGTAAATTGCGAGCTTGCAAATTGCTCTTGGTATAGGGGAAATCAAAAACTTTGATATAATACAAAGATACGCATGCAAATATTTACGTTATAAATTCCGTATTCCACACCCAGGGATCCCCACTGTGGAAACGTAGAGTTCGTCACAAAGCATCATACCTATTTGCTACGCTTTCAGAATCCCAGATCTCAGAATCCGTACGCACAACGCTCAATCAAATTCAGCAAGGTCATAGGAAATGTTACTTGTGATCTATTAACGTCCGCACTAAACAAGGCTTACGATGATTTAAGCGGTGTCAGGTGCTCGGCTAATGGATGTGTGACGAAGGTTTAAGCTGAGAGCAACACATCAGTCGGCGGCGACGGCTGAGAGCGGAGTATTAATATGTTGGCGTGCTGCTGACGACGGTATATTGCTAACGCATCAAACACTCGCGCGGTTCGCGGAACTGTAATTTAAGTTGGGAGGACGACGTGACAACTTATGCTTGTGTAGTACGTTATCTTGTCACGTTGCAATTGCTATACAAATACCCTTATTACTCATGAGGGTATTTGTATTATTGTAACTAATTATCTCAGTCGCCAATACTGACTTGTTTATGGAAAATGCAGTATTGGCAATATGATAACTTTAAGATAAACGCGTTTGGGTGTTTTTAGGGTTCCGTACCCAAATGTGAAAACGGAACTAAAACTAAAACTAAAAAACTAAAAAAGTTACTAAAACTCCGCTGTCCGTCTGTTTGTCACCAGGTATGAACCATGATAGCTAGACAGTTAAACAGATGATGTATTTTTGTTGCTACTATACCTACAAACAAATATTAATACAAAATAAAATAAATATTTAATCCCCATACAATAAACGTAATTTTTTGATACTGTTTTTTTTTTATAGATAATGGTCTTCTTGCACGAGTCCGACTCGCACTTCACCTCATTGATTTTGGAATAAGTATGGCCTAAACCCTTCTCATTCTGAGGTGAGTTCCGTAGCTAAATAGGGGCAATTTGACTCTAACTATACATGCCATCTTCCTAAATAACCTTTAAAGTAAATCAAAAGTATGACATAAAACATTAACATTTGAACTTTATAAAAAATCACCGGCATCACTCGCGTGACAGTGGAACAAGCGCCATTCAAATCTTCATGCACATCTAGACAGTGCGTATCGCGCTACAAGACAATGCGATCAGACTTTGCTTTTACATCAATGGTTTATATTTAACAGAGAGGTGTTCAACGGGGGAAGGATTTATACGCCGGTTTGACGCTAGAGATTTATAGCGGCGCGCGCGCACGTGCGGCCCGCGAGGGAACTACTGAAAATAATGTAGTTACAGGCAATGTAGTCGTTACGCCTGTCACCTCTCGTTATGTCAATAATACGCCAAGGACGTGGAACCCTTAGTTACCAACGCTTCGATACAAATCAACCTACCACCGCTACACCTACTCGTATTTCTGCCTTAAAACAACAAGTGTTTGTCGGTGCTGAGTTCTGGTCAGTCAGAGTCGGTCAAGAGCAACTATGCAACGAAACTAGATACTTATGACTATATATTTTAAGAGATCTAATTAATTTAATAACTGCTTAAAGACCAACATGGCATATACACATTATCCGGTTTTACTTCTGTAGCACTACTAGTTTAGGTGTCATTACTTGCCGCGAGCTACCAATTACAAAGCGAAATCGAAAATTGAAATACCACAAAAGTCTTGTTAGTGTCAATTGTAATTTTATAAGTGGTGCAATTTCGGTGTTGCGGCAATTACCGCGGCGGGAGCTGCCGCTATCGGGACAGCTGTATCGGAGCTCCGTCAGGGGCTGACGTTTAATTAATTTCCACCACAATCACCCTCCGATGCATCAGCACTGATTGCCGACGGAGATTCGTATCGACGTTTCGGTAAAAATCAAAGATTTTCAAAATGACCACTTACCAAAACCTACATAGTTGTATGATTCAGAAATGGATTGCGACTTGCGAGTTACAAAAACTTTTAATATAGATGATAGTTTTGGAGATTACATAAACAATCTAGTATCTACCTATCTAGTATGATAGTGACTACCTTAAATTGTTCTTTCATAAACATTTAACCCGTCTTTATCACTCTACGTATCATTAAGTGGTACCTATTATAAATGTGAATAGGTAATTCATATCTGTCAATGTTGCAGCGTCAGTCCGTGGCGTCGTAATGTAACTCGCAGTTGCGAAACAAATCGCCTGATTGCATGTAGTACAAGAAAACACAATGTATCCGATGATCGAAACATGTCGCGTACGGCGCTGAGCGGCGATCGCCGTGATAAATCAACGACGGTTTATCTCGCGACACCACAATAAACAGATCGGCTCCGGCGACGTTTCCTCCATTTAGATTAATTTATTTGTGCTGGGCGCAATGCAACAAGAGGCGCGGGCGGGGTTGGGAGCGGGGCGGGTGGAGAGGGAGGGGGAGGGGGGATGCTGCGCTCGTAAACATGTCAGTGGAGATGCATCGGCGAGCGGCCCGCCCGTCCGCCGCCCGCCACTTCATAGGTTTCACACCAAAATCGCAACTCTACATTTAAAGTTTTACTCTTGTCACTACGTTGGCTATACTACTCGTTTATTATTATGGCCTCAAATCAATCCTGAATATACAATTGGTCTGCCGTCATAGGTAAACCGAAAGGAAACGAAATGCTCACGTATTTTTTTTAAGTTATAATATCTATTATTACACTACCATCGAGTCAGGAGTCATACCGTTGACATAAGCTACATATCAATAGACAAAATACTTAAGTGTAGGTACATATTTACTCGCAACACTTTGGTATAATTATTTTCTGATTGATTAGTTACGTAATTTAGTTAAGTACTACCTACCTAGTTTAGTTAATTACTCTGTCGATTTTAATAACGCAAAGACAATCCTAAGACCGTCGGAATCGCATTCTAATAGTCAGTTTGCGCTCCCGACTGTCAGCGTTAAATTAGTTTCCGGATCAGCTCGCAAACTGGACCAACGACCGAATAACGACGCGATACATTGTGCGCCGACACACGAACAAAACGAGAGCGACTTGCGCGCAACCGACGAGCCCGCATCGGAACTAACGAAACAACGGAACGATCCTCCCAACATTACGTACAAATCTATCGGGGTGAAGAATGACGGCGAGTGGGCGCGGAACGACCGGCGCGACTCAAAAATACGCCGCGGATAGCCAAATCTGTTCAATTGTTCTCGGGAGATTAAGCGGCGACGGCGGAAGCGGCATTCCTCGGGGATTTATTGGGCGATGGGCCATCGGGATTAAAACGCGAAGGTAAATGTCGCGCGTATTCTTAGCGCGCCGCGTCCGCCGCCGCTCACGTGTCAATGTTCTACAATTGCTATTATCCTACTCCACAAATAGCTGCCACGCCAGCGATGTTCAACCTATTTTATTTTTTCTAAGCGCTTTAGATTAATTGATCTGGACACTATTCACCACAATCGTATCGCGTTGACTATCATTGCATTCTTTTTTGAGATCTCGTACCATAATATTGCGATACGTAATTATTACCTGTAATAAAAAAGATGGCAGTTTATAGAAATGACAAACGAGAAACATATAAGAACTCGGTTTCATTTTATAATTAATAAATCAAAAAATGATCTGTTGGTTGGAAGCCACTGCGTTATTTCCCGAGCGGAGAACCAGCCGCGCCTCGGGAGCCGTCGCCACGTCCCCATATAGTTAATTGCATATTTTACACACTTACAAGTCGCCCGGGATTACCTCCTCACTTTGTTTTGTTTCTGTTCCGACGCTGTACTTTATGTGTTTTAGAGATCTCTATTAATTGGGAAACAAAGAGAAACGTTTATTTTAAAATGAGAATAAAACGAGGAAGACATAGAAAGAGCTTTTGAAGTAGGCAGACAATAAATATTATGTGAAGACAAATATATGTATTTTGATTGTCTACCTACTAAGTGTTTTTTCTTTTACGAGTTATTATAATGTAATGTAAACAATGTTACTTTATAACACGAATAGATACCTAGCGACTTGCACATAACTCCAACGCGAATGAATATAAATTATGAGGTACCTGACCCATCTAGTTGTTTTATTTCCCAATAACACAGAGCGAAGGTATCAGAAGTATGTAAATTGTTTGAATTGCGTCACAGCGATGCGACGCTCAATCCGCCAGGAATTCAGGTATTAGAGTGATTACGGCAAGATAAATTCTTTCCACAAGTTTATATGAGTGAAGTTCAGTAACGTGTATTTGATTTCGTGGGCTGAAAGCGATTAGTTCAGCGCCGAAGCCGCGGCCACTTAGCGGCGATTAATTAAGAGTAAATGTGCGTCCGCTGCCGCGATCGCTGCTCGCTGCCATAGTCCACTGCGCGGACAGAGGGACACTTTTGTTCTAACATTATTTTATTAAATAGAAGTTGTTTTAAGTGAATCGTTTAGTATTATGATACAGATAGTAGAGCATATCGTTTAACCGGGAGGTTGTAGCGTATAGCAATTCTTAAGTTTCGGTGAAATGGAGTGGTTGCCGGCTTAGTTTCATAGAAAGTAACAAATTACTCCTCGTGAGTAAAAACGTATGTTTGCTTGACTTCAGATAGAATCCTTGTTTTGTATAAATGTTCTTACAGATGTCGCACATGTCAACAAGTGGACTGCATGTTCGATATTATAATAAAAAAGTATTAGATGATAGTTATCAGTATTTAGTACATAACAAGACAATGTGTTCTGGACAAGATTATTTAGTAGATAGCTTCTGCAGTCTTATTTGACTAAGTTTAAATATACAAGTAAAAATAAACACAAATGTATAAAAAACGAAAAACTTTTCCATGTACCTATACTTATTCTTAAAAACTATAAGTAGTCAAACGTTTAAAATTAATACCTATTTTTCCTTCATAAATAGCACAAAGCATTCATCAACAATCCGTTCAGAGTGTCAGACAAGGCACAGACATCTTCTAAGACGATGAAAGTGTTCAGTTTGTGCCGAGTGGCCCGTCTGGCGCCGCGCTGCGTCGCGCCGCAAAAACAGCGCGCGCCGGCCCGTCTGCCGCCGCCGAATAATGCACCGCCGTCCGCCGCTATCCTCCCGCGATGCTTTATTTGTGCACATTTTCCACTATGCTTTATTTCTCCATGCCGCCTTTCTTTATTTTTACCTGCCACTCTTCTTTATTTTCGTTCGCGTATCGTCGCCACATTCTCCGACCGAATAGCTGCGCGAATCGATCGGTTTCAGGAGAAGCGACCGCTCGCTCGCTGACTGTCGATGCCGGCCGGTAATGGCCAAATTATAGTAGTTTTTGCTTTCTTCGTCATCTGTTTGACGAGTTCGGAGTAACAGAACAAATTATAAATCGAGTTTTTAAAAATCTCGTCAACGCGGTCATGGATTTGGTGATTAGCAAAAATCTAGATACGCAGTTGTAGGTCTATGAACAATTTAGTTGTACCTACATAAGAAAATAAACTTTGACTAAACTATTTATTTTCTAACGTAGTGGAATAAAGGTCATTATGGATTGTTAGCAAATAAGTAAATAAAATATAGTTTGTACGTATCTACTGTTAGTAGAAACCTAGTAGTAGTAGGTCTGTATGGTCTACTTTCCGCTCGTTGATGAAATGAAATGTCTTCATTTTGCATAGGCCTTCGGGGGCGCATACATATTGTCAGTTACATATATCTTGTTTTTACATGGGTAACAAAAGTTGGAGCTGAAAAATCGAGAAGCATCTTTGCAATCGCATCACTTCCTTCAAACACAACGTCCACAAAAAGCCAGTTGGTGCAGCGCGAGTGGTTGCCGGCGCGCGGCGCACACGCGGGAGATGCGCCGGCGATAGCGCGCCGTTTAGCCGCTCCGCTGCACGCGGCGCGACCAACCATACACTATATCTGTATTTATGAAATTAACAACTTCGACACACATGCATGGTATTGTAGTATCCGTAGATAACTGGTTACTAACAACACTTCATCATATCTGTAGTGAGGTTGCACAACGTGTAATGTGACCGGAGCTCGGCTAATGTAGAGTCCCACAAGGTAGGATATTACGAATTTATTTAAAGATCTCGCGGAAAGGCTTCGCCATATTCCACTTTCATATAATTTATACAACACATGCATCTAACAAAGCGTAGTTATTTTTTACCTTATTTTGCATATTTTTGAGATATTATGTTTAATATGTGCTGTGATATTATGCTAGGATTTCACAAAGTCTTAGAACCGAGATATGATAGCAGAATAATGTAGGTAACCATTATTAGCTATAACTCCAACTGTAATCCTATAATACCTACTTACATATAGGTACTTATTTACCGTTAACAAAAATAGGTCCTGGTAATTAAATCTGTTAAGCTATTAGCTCGTTTATTTACGTAGCTCCAAACGTGTAATCATCTCGGCGACACCCATTAATCAGACGCTAACCTACAAGCAGTAGCGGATTAACTGGAGTTCTCGTTAAGCTGTTAATCCCGCAGCGCCAGCTTCACAAACACGGCGACACGCGGTCGCGGCGACACGTCGTCACGTCGCCACGCCGTCACGTGACCCGCCGCCTCCGCCGCTAATCCCGGGACTCAAGACGTGCCCCCGATCCTTGCTCCGGGATTAACACGGTTCAAGTGTGAAGGTTATTTACAAATTAAGTAGTTAAAGCAAATAGTAACACCAAGACAGACTCATCACATGGGATGAAATATTAAGATTCTGCGAAGTTTAACTACACATAAATAAATTACGAATAGATTCTAGCCACAAAACTGCTATTAAAGAGTTCCTTATAGGTATTTATAGGAGCAGACACGTTTTTCATATCAAATCCCTAAAAACTATTATCTTCCTCTAACAACCTTTATAAATAATTATGGATGTGCAGAATTAATGAGCAACATACGAGTATTGTATTTTATACCAGGTACCTGATTTTATCAGTGAGAATAGCTTCCGAAAAATAGTTCTATTTTTACCTACTTATGTGCAAAAGATTGCTCACAAAGTCGTTTATCACAGAACAAGGGGATCCCTTCTGGTAATGAAATTTGGATACACAAACACGAGTTGTTTGTTCATCTGGCGACCACGCTGCGCAGCATCGACTCCTTTGCGACATGAGATTTGCCGCACAGTGCTCTTAGTACCTTTTCTTGTTATCGAGGGGGAAACCTTCAAAAGGTCAACACGACGCCGTGGGAGCAACGCCGGGTTATGTGGGATTTTTGCCTCAGTAAAACCACCCCGTTGGCCGGTCTCAGCGAGCTCCGGAGGAAACTAGCCACACGTTTATATTTCTGCCATGAATCGCTCCGTTATTTTGCTTTAATATATTATCACAGATATAGAGGAGAAATTTGTATGAAGCTTCAACTAAGTTTTGGGGACTATCAAAAGGCCGATTACATTCCCTGAAAGGTCGATTACAGATGTCTTCAGACGCTAGTGACCACATACGATCAGGTAGTCTACACATTTGCTACTTTAATAGCATACAAAATACAGTAAGTTGTGTACAAAGTGAGATACAACACAACAAGATCTAATGTAACCTAACTCTACGTATCGAATTACTGTGTTAGTCGTCAAAACAGATGCTTAATTATTATAGTAGATGTTTCCGTCATGTTGTGGATGTGAGGTGTAGGCGGGGAGGCTGATGGATATGTTTGGCAAATGAACCCAAAAGGGAGGAGTGCGGTTTGCGGGCAGAGGGTAGTTATAGTTCCGCTTAGTGATGTGCCAACTCGGGATAAAGACAACTCGGGTCGACTCGTTAAGTATATGATAGTATATATCAATTATAAATATACATTTGACCTCTTTTTTATTGTCGTCAAACTGGAATCAATATAAATTTGAGGACCTTTGTTTTTCTTTTTGGTCGTACAACGTGAATTATTATAGATTTGACGACCCTATTTTTTAGTCGTGAAGCTTAAGGAAACCCAACTCGAGTTACAACGAATTCAAATCGAGTTGACCATCACTAGTTCCGTTCACTCCGGGACTGATGTGGTATCAATTACGTGTATTGGTAGATATTAGGTTATACAAATTAAATATAGTGAACCGTGAATTAAAAAATATAATTGTTACGGATTATTGTTAATGTACGACACAAAATTAAAATATAATTCTTTTTCAAATATCTCGAGATATAAATAAGCACCTGTAAGTTAAATTTATAACGAGGTTTATAACTAGCTGGTGATATTGTGCTTTAAATGTTGATAATTCATCTTTAGACTACGTACCCACCTATTACACTTTAGTGAAATAATAATAGATAGCTGTCTAAAATATATCAGAGTGCTTCATATACATGCACATATATTTACATTGATCGTTAAAATTACTGTTTTATTGTTTTCTCCGGACCTATTCATTTAATCAAAATAATCAATCTCAATTTATGTTATTAAATGGATTGTTGCGATGGATTGTTTAATGGAAGTTTGAAAAGTAACGACTAAAGTTTTATTATTCTACAATGAATATTGATGAAAGTATGCACGGTATTTAAAATTATATTTTAAGACTAATATAGTTAATGTTAATATACTTACATATAGGACCTTAATAAATTAAACGTTGCAACCTCCTTCGGTGTTTATTTTCGAAGAATGTTAACCACTGCACATTATAACTATAACCTCTTAGAATGTTATGTTTAATTTTATTTGCATTGTAGCACTTCAGTTATTGTAACACACGATAAGGTCCGTACATATTTTTCTACAAGTAGGTATATGGTATGTTCTGTAAATACAAGGTCACGGCAAGGTCATGGTGAGCAATCTTGCAGTTGCTCACCACCAGTCAGCACTTACCTTCCGACGCTTCCTGAACCGACCACATTGTTAGGAAATTCCTAGCAATTCACCACTTATTCTCCATTCCTTACATCTAAGGCATGTTGATTTCCGCAAAATAGTCGTGTGGATAATAAAAATATTACGCGAAGGTCGCGGCTCTAGTCGCCGCTAGGTATTGCGTTCGATAAGCGAACAAAAGTGACCGCATATTTGGAATGGCGCAGAATTATGTGGTGTCAGTTATCTGTGTGGCTGATAAGTGCCGCGCCGCCATATTCTTGTTAATTGGTGTTTTTGCACAACTGATAAGGTGACAAGGCTCCAAAAGAGAGTCGGCTACCTTTCATTGCTCGACTACATGCTGGGACAAAGTCATAGTAAACTAAGAGCTTAAAGAATAACTATGTGAGACAGCGAATTGTCCGAGAGATAGGCGGTGATCACGCTGCTTACCGCGACGCTAGTCGCTTACCGTCCACACGACACATTCGATTGGCTGCAAGCTCCACTTCTTAGCATATTTTGACAAATTACGATACATTTGCGATATCGTGACGTGGTAAGATTAAATACATAGTTACATTAATTTTAAACGTTCAACTACACGCTGACCGTGCAGATTAACACTTGAATGTCTTGTATGCCTCAGATCAGAAAGTGTTTAAGAGACTTCTTAACTTAATAATAAATGGCGTATATGTCGGCGGGACACCGCGTATTTATGAAAAACACGTTGACGAAAATAATTATTCCAGTTATTTTAAAGATCAAAAATTGTTTGTTTATTAAATTAGCAATATTTAGTGATTTCTAAAGATGTTAATTTAGTTTACCCTCCATAAATTTGTTATTGTCACCTCGTCTAACTTTATTATAAAAAGGCGAGCGCCTGCCGGTAGCAAAAGATTCTTATTCAACCGTCGATGGGACCTCCTCAGCTGTGAATAAATAGAAGCAGAATAACACCTGTATTTTACTTGAAATCTTCAAGAATGGACAGTATTGAAGACCCTGGCCTTCCTGACGTCGCTACCACTTCGTTATATATAAAAGGTACTCAGAAATTACTTTGTTAAAAAAATAACTAACGGAGCCAACATGTACCTAATTTATATTACCTATGCTTTTAACGGACTTGGAACAAGACTCCGGAAACCCTCAAGATGACCACAATAAAGTGCGGACATAAGTAGATACATTTGTTACCCATGGGCTTACGCTTATGCCTCTATACTTTGTTACTTGTAACAGAACTACTATAAGTTAATTCCTATTTACTGTTTTACTATCGCTTGCTGTCAGTGTTTAAATATGTCCAATTTATCTACCTACGTAGAACTTCTTAAGATAAATCTAGGTAGGTACTTTAGGGAGCAATGTAAGTAGAAAGCGAGTCTGTAAATACATAGGCGGGTACTTACGAATAGGTACATTATGTACTGTGCACTAAAGGAATGTAGGAATACGCCTCATATGTGCAGGTTCTACCTGATTAGTACATAGGCTATACTCGCAAGAATGTAGCTCGTTTCACGCCACTTGCAATCTTAATCGAGAGTTCTTTAGTGTGCAATATAAGCTCCAGGGCAGCCTCGCCGTCTCGCTCGGTGCTCGCTACAGTCACAGCCGACAATTTTTGCCTTAATGTCTCAGCAATACGGTATACAAATGCAGTGGGTGCACCGCGGTAATGCCTCGAGCAGTGCGATCGCGAGACTCCGCCCTCCGCCGCCGCAGCCTCCCGCCCGGGCCATTGTTTACGTACAATGCCACGTCTCATTACAAGGGATTATCGCCGCGGGCCGCGACATTGTTTATCTAGTTAGCGCTCCGCTCATACGTCGGCCGCTCCACCGCCGCCATTGAAATGTTTATCGATGTTGGCGGATAGCGCTGTCCCATTGTGCGAGATTTATACGCGCCGCAGAGTTCGTGGCGTACGGCTTAGGAACGATTTGAAGAAGTAAATCGCGAAGCGGGTCCCAATCGAGTCGATAAAGCTTTCGCGAGCATGATGTCGAGTAATTTCTAAACGCTGCGATGGCTGACATAGTTATATTCCACGATCGAGCGTAATCTCGATCTGGCCGCTAAATTGTGCACAAACGTTTGTCCGGCGATTCCGCAATCTTGCGTTGAATTATGATATCCTGATACAGCATCTATAGCGCGGGGCGGCCGGAGCGCGGCGTGCGGCGAGGGGGGGCGAGGGGGGCGGGAGGGTTGCTGCGGCTATCGGCGACATTAGCGGCACATAAATATTGGTCACAAAGGCGCGATGCGATGCGATAGGGCGGTCGTTTTGGTCGCGCTGCCGCCGCTCGCTGGACGTGTTAATCCGGTGTCGCTGCGCGCGATAGCATCGCTGCCGCGTCGATGCGTTATCGCGTTGACAATTATTCGGGCGCGTCAACCGCGAGCGTTAATTGCGCGCTCCGCGGCCGCTCTCCGCTGCAACAACACACGACCAGAAATGAGAAACAGTCACGACTGAACCTCTCGAAATTTATGTCAGCCGAGCCAACAGAGGTCGCTGTCTTTCGGAGTTAATTTGCAGAAGGTGAAAGCCATACAATAAATAAATCTACTAAAAAAATAAAGTCATTTGTATCTGCTAGAAGTATCTAGCAATTCTAGCAGTAGAATAGCAATAGCAATCTGTTCAGTAGAATATCTGTAATAGTTTTGTCGAAAATATTAAAACAGCTTCTTCACTTGTATTTGATTTAAACGATAATTAAATAAATACCAATTAATCAAGGTCTAATCCAATCGCCTCTGCATATACCTACTAGGCTCTATCTCATTATCATAAAAGAGTTTTATAACGTCTTCATCACTGACATGGGAAAAATGTGAATTAGTAACATAATTTTAAGAGGGGTTTTCATATACTTTTATGGACAAAGGCAGTTGCCTAATTTCTAAATTATTTTTACATCACAGGGGGGTGGGTAATCAATGGGTGAATACTTATTTATTTTTGTTTCATTTCTGGACACGGATTTCCCCTTAAAATTCGATATTTTGGCCTTACTCGGTCACAGTGACTGCAACACACGTGAAAGACTTACTTAGTCTAAGACTTTAGAATACTTACTTTTAGTGATAATTTATTAAATCTAGATAGGTTCTTAGGAAGTCGAACCCCAAAAAACCAGCATAGTAAAAATAATTTGAAATAGTTTATACGTACCTACGTTTTTAAGTTGAAAATAAATTGTTTTTTCTTTTTTTACTTGAAAGTTAAAACCTACTTTCCAATAGTGGTTTTAATAGTAGGTTGCATAGGGATGTAACGGAGCTTCGATTCCGGTTCCGATAAGTCGGAACTTCCGATTGGAAATGCACCTTCGGTTCCGATTCCGGTTCCGAAATTTTTATATCGGATCGGAGATTTATATCGAGGGCGTCTAAAGCGAATTTGATTTAGGTAATTTGTTATCTGTTTACGGGAAAATGTTAATAGGAAACATGTCAACTCTTGTTGTCGTCGTGTTGCACACACTTTTTTTTACTTTGTAAAAGTTGAAAAGGTTTACTGTCTCACCTTGTTACTAGCAGTTCAATGATGTATCATTGAAATTGTCTCAGTTTTCAGAATGAAATAAGCTATAATTTTTAAATTTGAAGAGAAAATGGTAGATTCATTAAAAAAAACGTTCTTTCCTCACCTTTCTTATTAAAATGCGTTAGAAAGAGAGGACTGTTCTTCTAGCATAAGAATGTACCAGCAGAACCCGCAACTTCATTCGCACAGAGCACAATATGTTTCATCTATTACCATTTTGTCAATAGTCAACAGTATATTGAACCACAAAGCCATTTCATTAAATTTGCATCAAAATTGATGAACTTTCATATAAACTTTCCTCTCCATTTTTATCCCATTAAGGAGTAATTTACAAAAAATCTTTCCTGGTGCTCACCTACACTATAAAAAAAACAGTGCAAATTTCTAATTACATTCGTTTGGGCTGTGAGTTGATATGACAGTATTTAATTCAGTTTTTTTCACATGTACAAATTTGCCCGAATAAAACACTTTTTTTGCCATAATGTTTATTGACTGCTACAACCTTCGATTCCGATTCCGGTTCCGACTCCGATAAAACGAATTTAAAAACTCCGATTCCGACTTCGGTTCCGATAAGTGACCTCCGTTACATCCCTAGTAGGTAAACGTTGCGAGCAGACGGGCCGCCACTCGCGGATCGCAGATAAGCCGCGCCGTTACTTAGCGGTGCCGGCCAACTCTTATCAATGCAATCACTGAGCTTTTACATTTCAGAGAACTAATGTTCAACCATTATGCGCCTATATATCTACGCGATGTCTTCATTATCGACTTATCTTCATAATCATCAACCTATTATCGTCTCAATTTAGATAACGATTAAGCCACAGTGGCTACCGTCGCGGTCAAATGCGGGTTGGTAACAGCAACAGTCGACACACTTTCAGATATTCTTTACGAAACTTTCAAGCATGAAGATTATCTTAAAATGTCTTCTTTCACCAAGCAATTGATACAAAATAATTTACTAATACGCACGTAACTTTGAAAAATCATAGAAGTCGGATTTGAAGCGGAACCCTGCGGCGTCATAGGTCAAATTTCAAACTACAGATTTTATTTATCAAATTACTATCCTCAAATACCTAAATCATATAAAAATAATTCTCCACGTATTCATCATAGCAAGCATTTTTTTAACGTGCGTGCAAGCCACTTGATGGTAATTGCGGAACATCCCATAAAATTGAGGTTGTCTAGTAGCTAGTAGGTTACAAAATTGACAATTACATATTTCTTTAATAAAATAGTTAGATTTTAAGCTCCGTCGTGTAAAAATATTTCCAAATTCTTAGGAGACTATAGACTTTTGGTAAAGTGTATATACCTAATTGTGGTGATTAAATAATAAACTGTCATTAGTTGTAAATGTAGTTTTCCAAGATTAGTGGAGAAGGCTCCATAATAACTAACTAACAACAAGTATTCAGTTTGTGTAAAGTTACACAAGCTAAATCTTCTAACTTCTTGTTTATTTATAGGGAACTAACATAAAATAGTTTTGATTAAAGTCCAAAGCCTACACTACGCTAAGTATACCTAGCTACCTACTTAGGTATATAGTTAGGTATAGTTAGGTATACTTAGAAATTAATTAATAGTTAGACCTATTTTAAACAAGGCATGTTTAACATATTAGGTACATAATATTACTATTAATAATGTACCTACTTCAGACACCATCAAATCTACGCAAATCAGTCGTGAACCAAAACAACAATAGCACGTGCAGCAAACACCGCGACAGCTAAACGAGGTGATGCGATAATTATAGTTATTTATTACTCGTACAATCAAAGTGTCCCGCTACACGGCTAATGAGATGTGGGATAATGAGTCGCTGGGACGCAGTTCCGGGACGCCGCCGCCGCACGTGTGGACCGGCAGGGCGGGCCGGGGCTACGGAACCTAATGCCACTCATTACAATAGTGGCTATTCAATTAATGCTAGTATAATGTATCACGGCCTTGCATTACCTACTCTTTATCGCTATTAAAAACTTAAATCCAAAACCACATCGGTAATAAAGCATTCTTATGAGGTATATACACGTATTACGTAGCTTGGTACTAGGTACTACGTGTAAATACGTATTATTTAATTTAAAAAATAACATGTACCTAGCTAATCTACACCTTCTAGCTACCCTATCTATATATAAATACGTGAAGCAAAAGCTTGTGATCCGGTTTTTAGAATACTTGCTGCAGTCGGAGGAGTATTAAATAACGCACGGTTATAGGTGATGTAGAGAAGGATTACGCAATGCTAATATTTTTTCAAGTAATGCATACGACACACATAAAATCAACTAAAAACACATTACACACTACCTTTCATTTGACACAAACATATACATAATAAACGAAATAGAACATTCAGTGTCTTACTACGAAAACACAACGTTAAAAATGTCAAATGTATTTGTCAAAATACCCGCTACTTAGGTTTTGCTTTTAAATGCAACTTGGCTAATTAAAGGGTGCGTTCAAAGTAATAACTTGAAAATTATTACAATTTATTTAAATTTGAGAAATATTCGTGCTACATTGGACAATATGAAGTTTAGTTTTTTAATTTAAATTACGGTCGAATTTCGACCGTAGCGACGGGTGACTAGTTTATTTAAATTGATAACATATTTTGTTTTAGGTACATAGTAGGTTTTACATTCTGAAATATAATTCGAGATACAAATGTTAACATACATTAGTGTTGCCATCTCTACAAAATAACTTCATTATTTCGTGGAAAGTATTAAACAGATTAGGTACTTAAAATTGTATGCATATCTAAATACATTACAAAAAATATAGCACACTGTTTTAAAATGTAATGTAACATGACGTAAATAAGTAACAGTAAGTTCTGCAAAGAACTATCGTCGCGACTGGATGACGCTTCAGGAGACCCAAGGGCTGGTGCGTATTTTGGCCAAAGAATCAGTTTGGCCCTACAAAGAGGTAACGCCGCCAGCATTCTTGGGACTCTCCCAAGAGGCAGTGATATGGACTCTTTGTTTTATTTATAATTTATTTTTATTTTCTTTTACTTTATTTACTTTTAAGAAAAATATGTTCTATTTATTTTTAATATTTTATTTTGTTTATAGTGTAAATAGATTTGTTCCAAAGTATTAATAAATATAATAATGAAAGTTTTTAAAACTATAGTAAGTTATGCGTTTGAAATGCACTTCGTAATACTTTTATTAATTTAATACTTGTAACAACACTGGCAATTGTTGCAAATTTAATTTCAAAAAATGCTTACTATTTTAATATTGATTTGTTTACACTGAAGTTGAAAACGGTTAAAAACAATCTATTTTTTATGTTTCAGTTACCCATAGGGATATAAATATTTTTGAGTCCTTATTTCATTCCTACTCTGAAAAATCTACGTTAATGAGGTTATTGTTTTAAACAAACCAAAGCTGGTAAACCTTTGTTTACATTTTTGATTTCTATTTTCGTCCTAACTACAAATCTTATTTGGTCTTGGTTAAACAGGTCCACCAATTCGCACTTGGCCAGCGCGGTGGACTATGGCCTAAACTCTCTCATTCTGGGAGAAGACCCGTGCCCAGCAGTGGGCCAAAAATGGGTTGATGCGATACAGGATCTTATAAGAATTAATATGGTTCTGAACATTTCCTTATTATGTTAGTGCCACGTGCTCCTAGGCCAACATATGTATCAAAGTGAGAGAGAGTTCTATTTAAGCACTTAAAACTGTAATGGGTTGACTGGGTCATTGTGGATGACTGGGAAGTAATAAATTATCAGTTCCAAAGCTTAAATTTACTCTTTTTACGTTGGTACCTAAGTTATAAATTAATATGGTGTTAATTACAGATGTTCACGAGCGGTAGAGACTGCTTACCTATAATCAGGTGGACTGCATTCTCGTATATTACTTCTCTGTGGTCTTGGTACCAGAATAGAGCTACGGTATTTCATACCTGTCGTAAGAAGCAACAAAAAGACAGATTCCAGGGTTGTAGGTGGCAAAAGTGTGAAGTCAAGCCGTACAGCCTACCCAGATAGAACGATAGTATGAATATCCGCATACTGCCGTAAACACCCAAAGGTAGGTATCCATCCATCCATCCATCCATCAGCCTTTGAAAGTCCACTGCTGGACATAGGCCTCCCCTAATCTGCGCCACTTCGACCGGTCCTGGGCCATCTGAATCCAGCGGTTACCCGCCGTCTTCTTCAGGTCATCAGTCCACCTGGTCGGGGGGCGGCCTGCACTCCTTTTGCCCAGACGTGGTCTCCATTCGAGGACTCTTCTACCCCATCGGTTGTCTGTCCTACGAACGATGTGGCCTGCCCATTGCCACTTCAGCTTACTAATTTTGAGAGCTATGTCGGTAACTTTCGTTCTCCTACGGATTTCATCGTTACGAATTCTGTCACGCAGGGAAATACCAAGCATAGCTCTCTCCATAGCTCGCTGAGCGACCTTGAGCTTACGCACGAGGCTCACAGTAAGGGACCACGTCTCGGCACCATATGTCATCACTGGCAACACACACTGCTCGAACATCTTCGTCTTCAGGCTCTGAGGTATATCGGATGAGAAGATATGGCGCAGTTTCCCGAACGCTGCCCAGCCGAGTTGGATTCTACGAGTGACCTCTTTCTCGAAGTTGGACTTACCCATCTGCACCACCTGCCCTAGGTAAATGTATTCGTCAACAACTTCGAGGGTGGTGCCGTCAACAACAACCGGTACGGGTGTGACATGGACGTTAGACATGATCTTCGTCTTGTCCATGTTCATCTTAAGACCCACCCGTTGAGAGGCACCAGAGAGGTCGCTGAGCATGGTGTTGAGGTGCTCCATCGACTCCGCCATGATGACTATGTCGTCTGCGAATCGAAGGTGAGTGATATATTCGCCATCGATGTTGATGCCGAATCCTTTCCACTCCATCAGTTTGAACACGTCTTCCAATGCAGCGGTAAACAGTTTCGGAGATAACACATCCCCCTGTCTCACACCGCGCTGCAATTGGATCGGGTTCGTACTTCCGTCGTGTAATCGGATCGACATTGAGGCTGCCTTATATATACACTTCAACACTTCGATGTACCGATAGTCAATCTGGCACCGCTGAAGCGACTCCAACACCGCCCATGTCTCGATAGAATCAAAGGCTTTCTCATAGTCCACATAAGCCACACACAACGGCAGATTGTACTCCTCAGCCTCAAGGTAGGTATAGATGTTCGTAATTGTTCTCCCGGGCAGTGCCCTACACGGGCAACGTGTTTAAAGGGCTCCAGTTACGTTCCGCTAGATCCCAGAGTACTCTATGTACACCGAAGAAGGCCACCGAGGGAGTTCTAGTGTAGTAAAAATTAAACATAGACGAGTTTCTCACCTACCACTTGAAAGTTTCCTGTCCACCATCAGAAAAAAATTGTCATTGTAAAAACATACCACAAAAACTAAAAACCAATGTAGTTAAGCTGTATTGTTGATGCTCGTAGAATGTATTACAGCATTACAAAGAAAGCCGAAAGTCAGCACAGTTTGGGCGGTGCTGCCGTCACGCTCTGGTGCGGTAACGGTTTGTTTGCGGCGGCGGCGCGGCGCTGCTCGGGTGTCGGGGAGCGGCTAATGAGCGCCGGAACATTACTGCTGCCGTTAACTATTAGAGAGCACATCTGCCGCCCTCGTATCCGTGTTTGACAACTCGCTAGTTTTTGTCGCCAAATCCTAATGTGATATCTAAATTAGCATGTGGTTTCCTGACAGCAAAAAAGTGATGGATGAGATACACCTAGTTTTTTGACTGTCTATTAGCAGTGGGAATAAATTGTTGCGTAGTATCACCTACTACGCAGGTTATAAAATCCGAATAGGTCCTTATTTATCTACGGATTTACAATTCACAAAATACAGCCACATTAAATTGTGCTAAATTCGTAACTAAACAATCAATAACAATCAACGTGTTATTGATTGTTTAGCCACGATTCATTCTCAAACTAAATTATTTTGGAAGGATGTTTTCATCATTCATAAAAAATATAAAGTATTAAATTAAAAATCTGAAATCCTATGTATATAGATACATTATAATACCGCACCAAACTAATTCGCATATACCTAGTTACTGGATATAGGCTATATGAGATAGATAGATACATTATCCACTTTCAGTACCTAGTCTTACAGTAGTCACCTTCCGTTAATCCACTTAAGGAGCTAAGCAGATTAATTTAAATAGTTAATAGAAACAAGCGTTCAAACAAATTGGTATACATGTTTATTGGAATTGGAATATGTCAAGGCAAAGTGGCAAAGAGTCAATTAACGGTTTAGTATTCCCGGCGGCGCTCGCGGCGCTCCCGGCGCTCCCCGGGGAGCCGCGCGGGACACACCACTTCCGTGCCCTGGGACATTGCGGTACTAGCCCTGTGAGGATATTAATTGCTAGATTTATGATATAACGGTCATCTTACCACTTAGGAAGACATTCAAATAAACAATTCAATTTCCTGTTATGACTGTGTGTGTACTCTCTTTGTGTTTGTCTTATTGTTAAACACCCATGATACAGGGAACCCAAAGAACTATACTTGTTTGTCTATAGGTATTATCTCGTGATTAAATGTTAAACTCATTAAACAACCTGCATAATGTAATGTACCTAGATATTGGACTGAACAAATACATAAAACATTATTATACCCATAGGTTTTCAAACCTACCCACAGGAGCAAAGTAAAACTAATTCCTACAGTACATCACTAAATAAAAGACATGAAGGATCTTAAAAAACCAAACCTCACAAATTAAAATTTTAAAATTAAACGTATACCTCCCTAGGTAGAGCCTGTAATATTGCTGAGGATGCCTACTCACCAGTTGATCGGTCGTCGGCCAACGATAGAGTCGATCATTGAAATGAAATGAAATGAAATGAAATGTCTTTATTTTGTATAGGCCTGCGGGGGCACTTACAAATTGTCAGTTACATTTTTTTTTCTTAAACTACCACCGGATCGGAATACTACCTCAACTGAGAAGATCCGGCAAGAAACTCAGCGGGTTTGTCTTTTTTTCTTATTTATATTCATTTTTTTAATATTATTACAATCATGTTTTTTTTTACATGGTAATGAAAGTTAGCTCCAGTATCTTGCCTTGCAGTTCAGTAAAAGAGAGCCCTGTTTGGTAAGATACGCTACACTTTGACATTTATTAAATATACTATAGTAATGCATATTATTGCTCAGTCCCAAGCTGTTTTGTCTTCTATGTAATCAGAAATTTTATAATACGCTTTACGGCAAAGTTTAATCTTAATCAATGCTTTGAACTTATTCATTGACAAATTTCTGATTTCAACAGGAAGTTTATTATAAAAGCGTATACATTGACCCATAAAAGAATTATTAATTTTGTGAAGACGAGTAACATGTGCAGAGAGATTGTGCTTGTTCCTTGTATTTATGTTATGCGTATCACAATGTTTAGCAAAATTATTAATATTTTTCTTAACATACATCAAATTTTCGTATATAAATTGGGATACAACAGTAAGTATATTTATTTCTTTAAATAATTCTTTTAGTGAACATTTCGGACTTAGGTTATAAATGGCTCGTACAGCCCTCTTCTGCAGTATAAAGACAGTATTGAGGTCTGAAGAGCATCCCCACAGCAGTATGCCGTATGACATAATGCTATGAAAGTAACTAAAATAAACTATTCTAGCTGTTTCTACATCGGTGAAATGTCTGATTTTTTTTACAGCATAAACCGCTGAACTGAGTCTACCCGACAATTTTTCAATATGGGGACCCCATTGCAATTTGGCATCTAAAGTAACGCCTAGGAAGACAGTTGACTCCACAAGGTCCAAAACCGTTCCATTGAGTTGTACATTGGTTTCAACCTGCCTAACGTTGGGCAGTGAGAATTTTATGCATTTAGTTTTTTTCTATATATATTATATATATATATATATTGTATGTCGATCCCCAGTTACTACTATACCTACCTCTCGACCACAGAGATACAATATCACTACATAGTGCCCACACATCGATTAGTGTATGGGCACCCTGAGATTTACCATTGACATGTATTTTTTTTCTTTTTATTTGTATTATCTATATATTAATACGTGAAGCAAAAACTTGTGAAGCATTTTTAAGTAATATGCCGCAGACGGATTAGTATAAAAACTTTGCACGGTTATAGTAGACGTAGAGTTAGAGTGCAGAATGTTAATATTTTTTTCAAATAAGTAATCCTTAAAACATACATAAAATAAACTAAAAACACATTACACACATTGCCGTGCATTTGTCACAAACACATAAATAATAGACGTAATAGAACATTCAATGTCTTACTATGAAAACACTTAACGTCAGAAATGTCAGTGCCTTTGTCAAAATACCCGCTATTACTTTTAAATGCGGCTTAGCTAATTAAACCTCTTTGTATATTAAACGGGTGCATTCAAAATTACTTGAAAATTATTACATTTTATTTGAATTTGAAAAATATTTGTACTACTTTGGACAACATGAAGTTTAGTTTTTTAATTTAAATTACGGTCGAATTTCGACCGATGTGACGGGTGACTAGTTTCTTTAATTGTATTACTGTTATACTGAATACAACCTAAGATTTAAAACAGACGTACGAATATAAAATGTATCTACGAAACACTAACACTACCTTAACTTAATGATCCGAGTGTAATAGGCTCTTGGACTCGTAATATTAATATAAAAGGTAAATGTGATATTTTTTATGGCTTTTCGCTTTAGAACTGTCATATTTTATTTAATGTAGAACACTTTAGAAATGATATAACACATGTACTTACTACATAGGTATTTATACACATTTCTGAAGCCGAAATCACCCAAAAATACAGTTTTACATCAAATCTGTATTTTTGGGTTAATGGTAAAGTTATACTTTCAATAGTTTGGTATCCGCTCGATACCAGCTATTGAAAGTTTAACTTATACCATTAAAAATAAATTGTTGTTAAGACGAAAATCTCACTGCTTTAAAAAATATCTAGGGAGGGAAAAACAAGTTCGTGTAGGTATATACAATAGGCGCTACACGGGGTGTAGGTAATACGTAATTTTGCTTCTTTTTTTAAGAATAACATTAGTTTGTCCCTCTACAGAAAGAGAATTTACTGAAATTGTATTTCAGTACCGCGTTTTTATTATTTTTAATAATCTATTTAATTTAATGCTTTTAGTTTGCGTCAAATTACTAAGTATTAAATATAAAATTACTACGTTAATTGCCTACCTACATATACAGCAAATATTCACTTATAGATTTCCATATTATTATGATAAACATGTGCTCTTTTTATATTTCTGGCTCTTTGCTACAAAAAAAATATTATAATGGTCCTGCTCCTGTGTCATACAATACATATATACGGACGGCTTCGGCGACCATCGCAGTTAAGCAGAATATTATTTTTAATTTTCAAACGTGTATCTCCAAAAAGGTTACAACTAATAATTCACAAAATAGAACATGACATATGCAGATCGATACAGTTTGTGTACCTTCTCGTTTAGAGAATTATACTTTAACATAAGACAAGGGACCACAGAACACACTTTCAGAAGAACAATATTCTCCATTGTCTCGTTATTTCTATTAATAAGTAGTTAAAGAGTAGAATTAAAGAGTAGTTAATAATCTCCAGCAATCATTATTGTATCTTATTGCTTAGTAGTTCTATTTTTTTTATATTTAACACAAGTTTTTCGTTAACATGCCTATTAACATATCTAATATGTATTGCGTATTTGTTAAAAATAAAGAATATTAAGTAGAATTTAAGTAGCCAACTCAGAGTAGAAGACATCAGTGATACGAATATCTATTACAAAAGGGTAGCTCTATCTAAAATATTTTGCTAACAATATACAAATAATAAAATGAATCAACATATTCACGCTGCGTGCTCTGGGTGTTCTTGTAAATTTAATCGCAGTGCCAGCAACATGCCAGATGCGCTATAATGGCATCGAGGAAATATTCGTCAAAATCATACTGACAATAAATGTGTTAAGGCCACTTGCAATATTGAAATATCGCGTACCTATAATATTTGAATGTTTTGGGAATGCTCGATGAATCGATCGCGAAATGTGAGACTTATCACTGACTTGCTGCGAACGGCCGACGGCCGCTCGCCGGCGGGAACCCGGCGGGCAGCCGTCGGCCGCGGGAGCGAGCAATACTCATCTAATTTAATCTGGGAGCATCTGTCGCGCGGCTAATAGAGACGATACACTAATTATGTGTAATATGCACGGCGTCGTTAGCGCTCCATTAGCATAAATAAGCCGCGACAAATTTGACGCGCGTCGCTTCACGATTTATTTATTGAAGCCGGCGAGAGCTGGAACCGAGGAATGTGTCCGAAAAGCGCGGTAAGTGGTTTATTTGCGGCCGCGCAGCTCCGCGAGCCCCGCCGCCGCCGCCGACACCCCCACACTCCAAACAATGGGAACTGTTCATTAACCTATATTATAATAGTTGGATGCATATTAAAACCCCATTGGATGTAATGATAGATTTTTTTTAAAGAAACATTTGGTCGGTATTTTTTGTTACCCAATTATTAACACTAATTGAGGTTAACCACTAATCTGCCCAGCTTGTAAGATGTAACACAGGCTTGATTCCTTCACAGGTACGCAGAGTTGTTAGATCGAGTAGGGAAATCTCTCAGAATTAAGTTTATACGTACCTATGTGAAAATAGCAAAGCAAAAATTATTTACATAAATTCTTCGAGAACGTTACTTGAGTCTTGTATCAAATGAATCGGCAATGCTACGACTCTATGTTATAATATAACTAATCGACCCAATGTTAAAATTATCTAACACTAAAATTAGTATTTAAAAAACTTTGAACCAGACATTAAAACGGAACAAGGCATGAAAAATGATTAAAAAATTATAATAGTACCTAATGTAAAACTTGCTTACAGATATGACTACTGAAAATCAGTTGTTTCGTAAATAATACTCATTTCACTCGACAAGATATAAGAAACGAACAAGCACATTACCAATTCAAAATTTAAACAGCACGTAAACGACACGTAATTTTAAGTGGCATTACGGCAGCCTCTTAAATTAGTGGGAAACCTGCGGACGGAGCGGCGTGTGTTTACAAACAGCGCGTTAATGGCGCTATTTGCGTCGACCCCCCCACCCCACCCCCCTCCTCCGAACGACGCGGACTATTGTTTATTTAGATGCGGCGATTAACGCGACAATGCTGCGCAGGCGCCGCGACGCGCCGCTTCCCGAAATACTTTGTGGTTAATAGTGGAATAACCACCGGAACCATTATAACTCTCAATAAGTATCTACATCTTAAGTATTTCGTTATAAGTGTCTATCTACTTAAACATGAATCTTTACTACAAAAGAGCGTTTTTTTAAATGTGCTGTACTTACATAATAAACAAAGTAAATTATGCTTTTGCAAATAATAACACCACATGTGAGAATACTACCTGATATACTTTCGTAAGACAGTGTTTTGAATTTCCAATAAATTATGATAAATAACTAGGTACAAAAGCAGTTTGAAAACAAAAACCCGAGGAAAGTAAATATGTACCACAAATTAGGTAAAATCCAATATAGATATAAATAGGAAAGCCAAGCTAGATAGGTACCTAAGAACGTTAATAACGCAGATTTGCGTAAAACCTTCCGAAAATTGATATACATATTACGTATTCGTAATTTTAAACTGGAAAGCCTCAGGTTACTGCGATTCATTAAGTAAGCATCAAAATTGGCGGACTTTACATAACCCCCTCCCCACCCCCTATTTCAAGTCCCAAATCACACTAGTTTGGGCTTTGCGTTCATATGCCAGTAGTCAGACTACAGTCAGTTTTCCTTTTTAAAATTAACATATCGGCATTTTAACTTGTTGTTAAAACACATTTTAACTCCTACTTTTAGTTTCTACTCTCTATTTGGGTACAAAATGTCATGCCCGGATAGCTCAGTCGGTAGAGCATTGGACTTTTAATCCAAGGGTCCAGGGTTCAAGTCCCTGTTCGGGCGTATTTTTTGTTGTTTGTTATATTTTTGGATAGATACAATCTCTACGACGACAAAAGAAAACCTACAGTTAAAATTGTTTGGTCATTTATTATTTTAAAAACACATTTTAAAATTTATTGAAGCCTAAAAGCCCAACTGGTTTTGAAATGTCTAATTAATCAGGTAACTCATTATTAAACGGTAATTAAAGCAGCAAGCGAGGATGTACCTACTTGCATGTAGCAGCTAATATTGGTACACCATTGTACACAATATAAAGTGCTTTGCTGACATACATACCGACAATATGGATATGCTGCGAATAAGCTGGACCCGTGGCGGTCCTCCACGGTTCGGTTTGCACGCTCGTTTTTGCCACGGACGTGCAAGTTGTGGAATGAGCTTCCTCCTCAGGTATTCCTGGAACGCTATGATATGGGGCTCTTCAAAAAAGGTGCGAAAAGAGCTCTCCTTCAAAGCCGGCGATGCATTGGCGACTCCTACCAGTTGCGAATGTCCACAGGCGACGGTGACTACTTTCCATCAGGTAGCCCGTCTGCCTTATTATTAGGTTAAAGTATAAAAAAATAAACGATTTTCCTAAACTTTAAATAAACTATAAAAAATAATATAAATCACAGTAAAAAGTATTTTTTGTTAGTATTGGTAAGCTTATCTTTATTATCAAGATTTGTTAGGGTATTCTATATCATCATTTAGTGCTTCATCCATACATGGATAACTCGTAAGTTATCCATGTATGGAGACAATTCACTTCTCTCGAATCTCCTTATAGTTAGGTAGTAAATAAATTCCAGGAACACGACAAAAATAAAACCAGTAATGAATTTTCAAATTAATATTTATTGAGCCCGCTCGACTTGAAGCTATTGCAGTACCTAATACATATCTACATTTTACATAACACAATGAGCGCATCCACAGTTCAAATCACATCATATCTTATGCTAACACACTGTGTCCAGCCCTGGATTGCCCACAGTGGACCATCCTTTATATACTGAGTCGGAATCAATCCACACATTTCCGTTATACGGCCGTTTTAATAATCATCTGTCATAAGCATAAGCAAACCTCAAGGAAATCACAGTCATGTGATTGACGATGAAAGATTATATCTATTTTAAGAAGAAATCACAATCAACCGCAAACGAAAATGTGTGAATTTAGGTCAACAATTAGTACCTATCAGCACACAGCCCGCCGCCGCCCGCGCTCGAGCATGACTAAACGGTAATTAAATGGTCTCGTCCGCAAACTGAGCGAACTCTCACACTATCTCGAATGTTGACACCAGTTTATTTTAATTGGCGAGATATTTTTGAATATATTGTGGCCAATTATAAAGCAATTTCGCATTCATTAATCATGACGCTGCGGTCTTATCTGATTTGTAATAATTTATTTAAATAAAGATTCAGTAAGCTCAGTTTTTACATCCAGCGGTACGGAGCCAAGTCGGAGTCACAGACGAGCGGACGCTAAACGGTTTCGTTCGGCGACCTTATCCATTCGCTCATATTTACAGTTCATATTCGTTTCCAAAACCCGAATAGCTAACAACTCTCTGCTAATTGCAAGACGTTGGTCGGCAACAGGGAGAGGGCCACCTCCCCCCCGTCCCCGCCCCGCGCTGACAACACACGTGTGAAACAATCGCAGCGGCTAATGACGCCCGATCGCTATCACCGGGTCGTTAGCGATTCAGAACGCGATCGTGAATATCGCCAAGAATGTAGAGCGAATAACGTGAGCCGCACGGCCAGCGCGAGCGGCCCGCGACACATGTGGCGTTTACTCATCCTACACTTAGACAGTTTACCAACAAAAACACTGCTCGCTGACATAATGCAGACTGAATATTTGTCATTCAACGTACATCGGTCACAACAATACCTTCCCGCCCGTCACCCCTAAGTATTACCACCTAGTATCGTCGTTAACAATTATTTCAGCGATTCGTTTCTATTCTAAAAAGTTATTGCACATTATTATACATGTCAATATACAATCAGTAGGTTACGGAGTAGATATTTCCGAAAGATCACGTATTTATATTTGTTATTGGTCGTTACACAGCTATTTGTATATTCTATAGAGCATTTCACACTTTCCCTAACCAATGGGGTGCAATTGTACAAATAAAGGAACAATAGAAACGTGAGAACATAATATTTATCCGGTAGACAAGCATAGCATGAACACTTTACTATTAATTGTAATCATCAATCTTATTTTTACATCAGACATATTTTTACTACAAAAATGTATTGAATCTTTTGCTTCAGGTTAAACTTCACAATTACATTGTATTTATAACACTTATCTACCCACTTGATATCAGAAAAATAAAACATCGGTCTGAAGACAAAAGTACTCGAATAAAAATAGATGTAATCATGAATACACGTAATCAAGGAATAATAACAAATAGAGAGGCAGGAACGCGCGGGCCGTACGCGGGCGGCCGGCGCTGCCCGCCGCGTGCGCACGCTGCCTACGGTCGTTCGTTATTAAGCGACATCTAACCACGACAGTGTACACTGAACAGACAGATGTAGCTTATTTCTCCACATTCAATATCATCAATAATTTAATTCATTGTTCGAGCAATATTGTCGTGAAAGTTGTATGTCGTCATAAGGAACGAAAACTTACAATTCCGAAGGGTGTTCACAGCGGCTACCTAACTATGTACAGCGCTACTCTAACCTTAACCTTAAAATACATACGTACATAACGAGTTTACTTTATCTATGTATAGGTATATATGTACATACGCGTTGCAGTATTTATTAGCTATTACTGTCGTGCCTACTCTAAGCGGTGCCTCGGTCCCGCCACTGCGGTGCACGCGCACGCCGGAGGCATGCGAGGCCCTATCGGGGGTGAGTGCCGTAAAAACAAACTATTTATTGAAATACGCTTATAGATATTCATGAAATTTGTCATTGTGCGATTGACGACATACTTAGACATTTTTTAATAGATACCATCGTAATGAATTATTAAAAATGAATATTAATAAAGTAATGGATAAATTACCAGCCGCTCGGCAGCCTATCAACACCTCTGTTAAATAGCCGCGCGAGGAATCCGATAAAAAACTTTTAAGTGAGTATTTTTCGCGACATAACGTGGAACGAACCCACTGAGCGGAGCTGCATTAAGCCGGCCACCTGCCGCGAGGTGTCGCCGCTGTACCTAGTGTATTAGATGAGAAAAACTGAACAATACCCACGCACCGATTATACAAAATACAAAAATATTAACGTAAACTAAAGAAATATATACCTAGTATCGAAACAAATTTTAATTTGAACGATTCGGTTTCGCCTCAGTTGTGAAAACCCGTACCAGTAAGACATTTCCTTAAAAAAATTGACTAGGTCTACGTGTAAAGACTTACAGTGGTGAGGATGATCGATAATCATAATCGATTAGGAATCGTCTTGGGGCTAGCTTGCGCAAAATTTTCAGTGCATGCAGGCCTGCGCTAGCGCACACACCGGCTGTGCGCGGCGCCCCTTGTTGCCGGTTATGGAAATAATGACGCGCACAGTTCACTCAGACGGTGTCCTTTCTGAACAAATATCGACAAGTCTCATCCATTTTTTCTATTGGAAATACAGCTATTAAATAATTGTTCTTGTAAAAGCTGTCTATAGGTAATTATTTTCTTAGCACGGTAGGGGTGCCGGCTGTCTGACTGGTAGTCGGAGATGTTCCGTGGCTGCCGGCGCTCAGCGGTCGCGGCTGGACCGTTACCAACGCTAAGTATCACGTGTCGCACGTTTATAATATCATACGCGAACTTCAGTTACTATTAAGGGATTATTTTACGGGTACAAATTGTCTTTTGCACAAAAATTAATTTCATAGTTACACAGATAGACAGAGGTACTTGTATCTAATTAATTAGTTACATTAAAGGTTCTGTTAACAGATCTAAAAAACATTTAAATATATCTACAGTAATTAATAAAATATATACATATTTTATTGTAATGGATTGGTATTCATTAAATCAATTTGATACAAATGGCAGCTGACATTACACGACGCATAATACTGAGAATGAATATTAATACGAACACTCATGAATATTCAGGCTCGCAGCTATACAAGGTGCACGAGGCCCGCAACGCGCCGAGGCACCGCCGGCTAACGCTACGTCTACAATAATGTCTTTCTTTACAGCCTTAGTTCACGGAGGTCGCGCGCACCGCTCCGGTCCGTGCCGGTCCGCCCCGGTCCGGTCCGGTCCGCCCCGGTCTGCGCCGGTCCGCCCGCCCCAGTCCGGTCCGCGCCGGTCCGGTCCGCTCCGGTCGCAACACACTTCCACAACGAATCGTGGGCCAGTCCGAACGTACCGCGGAGATGTGCCGGCTAGCGCACGTCAGGGGTAGCGCAGGCGTCGGCCCGCTGTCGGCGCGGGCCGCTGCGCGTGCTCGCAGCGGGCCGCGCGCGGAACGCCTCTCAGAACCAGTACAGGTCCTTAGACGTGTCCTGCACCTGTGCCTCCAGACCTGTAGACAAAAATTATGTATCAGTTGATATAAACATAACGTAAGGGCTCTGCCTTAAATGTCACTACATTTTGGTAGGAGATAGGTTTTAGGTTTACAGAATCTTTATTTCTCATAAGACATACAAAGTACATTGTCGCTTAAAATGAGAAACTTAACAATTAATAGTACAGTAATGCTCGGTACATGTACATTATGTTTCTTTACTGAGTATGTGTTTGTGTAAATTGGTGCGTGTGTGTGGTGCATAAGTGCGTGTGTGAGCTTGTGCATGTGCGTGTGTGTGTGTCTGAATGTGACTGTGATTTGTATGTATATGCTTGACATAGTAGCATTATTGTCTTCGTGTTTTTAGTGCATGTTACAATAGATGTTAATATTATTTTATTCAGTTTTATTAAGAATGTAATTTTTTAACAGAATTTTAAATTTAGTAAAGGACTTTACGTTTGTTATATATTCAGGCAAGTTATTATACATTCTAGCTCCATCATATTTTATGTTTAATTTACCATAATTAGTTCTTGTTTTGGGTAGTTGTATTCTACGTTTACTATAACTACTGGGCTCTTTGAGATCAAATGCAATCTGTGTTTGTAGTGTTCCTTTAAGTATTTTTCTGACTAATATACATGTGTTGTAGGTATATATCTGCTTTACATTAAGGAGTTTTGTTATTTTGTAAACATCCTCTGTAGGTGTCAAGAAGTTCATTTTATACAGTACTTTTATTAGTTTATTTTGTGTTCTTTGTAGAGGTTGTATATTACTCTTAGCTGCGCAGCCCCATATCTCAGTCAGATACTCTATATGTGGTTTTACTTAGGTATTGTATATAATAATTTGTATTTTTGCTGGTATGCATTTGGATAGATTTCTTAAACAACCCAGCAAAGAAATTAGTTTTTACGTACTTTCGTTATGTGAGGTTTCCATGTCAATTTAGTGTCTAAAATAAGGCCGAGATATTTTTCTTGTTCTGACATTTGTAGATTTTCATTGTTTAATTTGAGTGCAAAATTTGGTACATTTTTTTTGTTTTTAGCGGCGAAAATCATGTATGCTGTTTTGTCGGTATTTATTGTGAGAAGGTTATATTTAAACCACTCATCTACGGAATCTAGATCTTTTTGAGATTTAGCCATAATTTCATTTAAATTTTCTCCATAATAAAAAAGACACGTGTCGTCTGCATATAATATTAGATCTCCAGTTAGGTCAAGTTCACTAATGCTATTCATGTAAATCAGGAATAATAAAGGTCCTAATATGGATCCTTGTGGGACACCGTGAGTTATCTTAGCCATAGTACTTTTACTGTCGCCAATTTTAACTATTTGATATCGGTTGTATAAGTAAGACTTTAAAATATTGTACGCTGTGTCACTAAAAAGGCAACTAGGCACTAAAAAGATACGCTAATGTAATAGATCGATAATAGATAGATAGCCGTACATCGTTTAGGTTATTATCTGTAGCTATTATATTTTGCAATCGCTGTATTAAGTAAAAAGTGTAAAGTAAAAAGATTCACTACCCGGCTCAAGCCTAATCCGTGTCGACGAATGTGTAGAGTCCCAATAAAGAAATTCCTATTCTATTTATTAAAATACGAGTATTTCAAAATCCTTTACATCAGGTTAAATTTGAATAGCTTTTCTTCGTAACTACTTTTTAACAATATCTTTAACTGAATGTATATAGGTAATGAAATGTCTTTATTTTGCATAGGCCTACGGGGACGCTTACAAATAGTCAGTTAGGTACATATTTTTTTATATATATATTTTTACACTACCACTGGATCGGAACACGACCTCAACTGAGAAGGTCCGGCAAGAAACTCAGCGGTATATACATATTATGGACTCTCCGTCTATTTGTTTCTGTTGTTACAACGTAACTGAATTGTGTACTATTTATCGCTTACAGTGTAAAACACTGCTATCGTCTAATTCGCTGGCATTTCCACTTGGTGCCATGGGGGCTGGCAAAACTTATCTATATAGGTAAGGTAGGAAAACCTGATCTTATTCAAGAATGATCGCTCCTTTTTCCAACTAGCCATGATAAGTTACATGCTAGTATACTTACATGTGATTAACAAATAACCGATTTTTGATTTCTTATACAATTCACTAAGAAAATCTACAACCCTGATACCCTAATAGCAAACGAGCATGCAGTCCATCTGAGGATAAGTGATTACTGCCGCTCACGGACACCTGTAAGCAACTTCATATAGAACACGAAATCTTTCTAAAGTGAATCTCAGGTACGTTGCTCGTCCGGAGGACTAAGGCGGTCGCCTTAGGTATATATAGGTATGTGTAGTGTAAGTGAGCCAACAACCACACTCTTTCAGCGATACGCAAAACTGCTTCACATTAGAAATAGGTGTGGTGGTGGTACCTTGCTGGTACTACCACCTGGTTTATACTGTTCTATAATATTTATTAACTACCGCTCGGCCACAGCATTGGGCTAAAGAACGAGCGATTATAAAATTTACATATGAGCATGTAGTGTAGCATGTAGTCTACCAGTAAGTGGCAATTTTTCACCTTGCCCATCTTCCGAGATAGAAAATTGCACTTTAGGGCAAGTTGGAAGTATTTGGCTTTAGGGCAACTTGGTCATCGTGCACGTGCACTTATTTTGATTTATATTTCCAATTTCTATAAGTAATATTGTTGTTAAGCTATTGTATAGCGAGATTGTTCCATCCATCCATCCATGTACCATCCATGCATGTACCATGCAACAAAATGATGGGTTTGACTACTACAAAGTAATTTTTTTCTTTCCAGTCCATTGAAATAAAAGCTTGTTTTTTTTAATATTATTTTATTCTATTATTTTTAGTTGCCCCATGACCTAATGTTCTTTTATTTCATACCTATATTGGGTGGGTTATACCTAATATTTTAAAAATATATATTTTTTAAAAAAACAAGCTTTTATTTCAATTCACTATGGACATGTGCAACACCAGAGGAGCCGCCACTGGATCGCCGGCTTTGAAGGAAAGCTCTTTTTACACCTTTTTGAAGAGCCCCATATCATAGCGCTCCGGAAATAGCTCAGGAGAAATCTCATAATCTCATAAGTTTTTGGTGTGCGCTGAAAAGTACACTAATGCTCCAATAGAAGTTTGGATTTAGTGTAATTAGTGCTCAGTTGGGCTCATGATGACTGAACCTCTTATTTAGGAACTGGGAGCTATATTTGCGATAAATACTCTTTTGCCTTAAAGGCATGTTTCCTTTTACCCCCCCTTCGGCATAACGAAAAAATGACATTTTTTAATTAAGAAGACAAAGATGATGAACATGAAAGTACAAAGAAGAAGTGAACAAAGTGGTACTATTATTTATCAGATTGTTGTTTTACTTATATTTTCCATTAACATATGCGTCTTGCTCGAGTTTCCCTGCGTCAGTGATTCTCTTATTTTCCTCAGTGTACCTATTGTAAAGAACTCTAGGACAAGTTCAATACCGGTCTGCGGCGGTCAGTAATAGCGGGCCCCCGCGGTCCGCGTCGTAATTGACAGCACGTGATGTAGTGTCCGGCGGGGGCGGGGCGGGGCAGGGCGGGGGGCGGGGGCGGCGCGAGGGGGCGGGGCCGGCGGCGGCACCGTGACCCCCCTCCTCCCCCTCCCCGCCCCCCGACCCCCGGCCCGCTGACCGCTGGCCGCTATCGATCTCGAGCGCGCGAGATCTACAAGTGCCCGGTTCCAGGGAACGAAACTCACATCACTCGAGCAGAAACAGACACCCACATAGGTATATACCTACGTCTGTATGTTTGTAAATTTAAAAGTCTCGAAATTTAAAAGTGTTAGGTCAGTTATCTTGAGGTATCCAATTGGATACCTCTACCCAAAATAATAAACAATGCAAAATATTATAGGTATACCAAATTAATAAAAACTAAGTAAGTATTATTTGTAGGTATAACTTTCTGTATTAAACCGAATAAAGTTTTTTTTTTCTTATTAGAAAACCAGTTCTTTTAATACGTCTGGATTTAGTTTTACAAGACTAACAATCAATAATTTATTAAGCATTATTTAAAAATTAATTTCATCGCTGTCAACGATAGATTAGCAAGGTCGACGGGCCCTGATGACTCCCCCAAAAAGAAGGTATTACCTACTTAGTAGGATATACTCTGTTTAAATTTTCTGGTTCAAAATCTTTTGTGTCACCAACAAGTGAAGTCAATTAAAAAGGAATGAGCAGCTACGGAAAAACAACGGTGTGACGCAAGTTAAGGTTGCTTCCGAAACAATAAAGACATTCCTACCTAATTTTCCTAAGTTGGTAACCCTACGAAGATTGTTGTAACCGTTGTAAGTATTGCTTTTTTAAAAAGAAGTCAAGAAGAGGAGGTTAAAGAGAGCTTAATTAAGATTCATCGAGCTGGACTAGTGATTGTGACTACCTACATGAAAGAAATCATTAAAATTTTGCAAATTTGTATCGGTCGGTTAAAGAATGAAAAGCTTGCAGCAAAACAACCATTTTAAATATTTGTGCGAGTTGTGTTGAGATACGGCTTACGCCGTTTTTATAGCTGTAGCGTATCAAATTTTCTCGCGAGATTTTGGATCGCTGTAGAGAGCAAAAGGAAATAAAAACCGGCTAAGTACGAGTCAGACCAGCGCACGAAGCGTTCCGTACCATTATCTATAAAAAACGGCAAAAAAAATCACATTTCATGTATGCGAGCCTCTCTTAAATTATTACTTTGTTTTCTTATTACTATTTGTTGTTATAGCGGCAACAGAAATACCTACATCATCTGTGAAAAATTTAACTGCAGTGACAGCTAGTCACGGTTCACGAGATACAGCCTAGTGACTGACAAACGGATAAGGAAGTCTTAGTAATAGGGTTCCGTTTTTACCCTTTGGGTCGTCGTCGTCGTCGTCAACCCATTATTGTCCCACTGCTGGGCACGGGTCTTCTCTCAGAATGAGAGAGTTTAGGCCATAGTCCACCGCGCTGGCCAAGTGCGAATTGGTGGACTTTGCCATATTTTTTAAGCGTTCCGTACCCTTTGGGTACGGAACGCTTAAAAAATATGGCATAATGTAACCGGTGATAAAACTTGGGTTCATTGTTATAATCTTGAGTGAAAACAAGAATCGACGCGGGTTAGAAAAAGGTGCATTCCTTTAAAAAATATATGCCTGAGTCAGCCGGAAAGATCATGGTAACAGTAATAATTTATTAGAAAACCGAGGTCATAAGTCTGATTGATTCTAAAGAACGAAGCTTTCTCATAATGGGAGAGTACGACGTTTGCTTACTAGAAATAATATTAAAACCTACAGAAAAAAACACGAGAACGTGTCGATGTCGATGTCGTATAAGGGTGTGGATTTGAAAAATTTCCCCCGGCCCGGATAAAAAGTACATTAAAAAGGAAAAAGATAAATGGTACAAAATTTCATTGCATCGCTGCCTTTGTCACTCCGCGATCTTTTTGACTTCCTCTCGTAGTTAGCACCTATGATGTTGATACCAAAAATAAGCCTTGCTCCAATTTTTATTAATTTTGTGCATGGGATTCCAGCTTAAATAATATACAGATAGGCCTAAAGTTTACTCATTTTAGTCCCTTTCATAAAATGAAGTATCTCCGTGAAACTTACATTTATTTAATTTAGATAACTTACTTCTACTTACTATTTTTGCTACTGAAACGAACATTACTTCCTATTACTTTTTATTATTTACATATTTAACACATGATAGATTAATAAAGTCTAAATATTCTTTCACTGATTTACTTTCATAATTAATAACGTCTTTGCACATAGAAACTACCTATACGAATAGCCTTAGCTAATAGAAAATCTTCGCAGTATTAGATAAATAATAATGTATTAAAAAAATAAAAGGACAAAGGGCATTGCCCTGCGTGACACTAGTATGACTTCAGTCGAGGATCAGGTGTCAAGACGCAACTTATTGCAAACGAAGACGGTATGAAAATACCTTACTATGATTAAATTTAGGTACTTTAATCGAATAATTCTTAATTTTGTCAGTCGTGAACTGGGATTCTTAATTTTTTTTCCGTAAATCGTGAACAACATGGAACAACCACAGTTGAACATGGGCATGTTGACGGTGTGGGAAGAGGCCTACACGAGGAGTTGCCTTACTTGCTGGCCAACATAAGGGACGCGTAGCCTGCGAGAGGGGGGGTGTTTTTTTCTTATTAGTCGATTCAGGGTCAGGAATTTTAGGAACAATAGTTTTTAAAAGTGGTGAACAGAGATTCTTAACAGTTTTTAAATGTGATGGACAGGGATTCGTAACAGTTTTTAATAATGGTGAACAGGGATCCGTCCCAGTATTTTTCGTAAGTTGTGAACAGGATTACGTAATAGTTTTTCAGAAGTCGTGAACAGAGGTTCATAACATTTTTTCTATTGATAGTCTCGGTTTTTCTACAAACGTAGAATAAGGCGAAGGATATTATGTTTTAAAGATTTTTATCCTATTAAGCTAACAAAGTATATCTTCTAACGTGTGTACATAAGTACACACACACTTTCTGTTTTTAATACCTATCGCATGAATCAAATTAAACAAAGTAAAATAAAATAAATTAAGAATACCTAACTCGTATAGCATCATTACACTTTCAATTTCATTTTATTAAATTCCAAAAGGTTTATTAGAATTACACATTTAACTCAATGTGTAATTCTAATTTATATTGCAAAAATCAAATAACCATTACAATATATTATGACAATGTTCTTTGGATTTATAGGAAAGATCGTAATCAGTGATTGTTTTGAAGAGACGTAATAAACTCTTACGATAGGTAGGTACAAATCGAAAAACGACACGTAGGTACCTAGGTACATAAAGTAAGTTAATTTGTAAGAATGTTAAGATCCGTAACCGTGTCTGCGGATCTTGGCAGAAATGATCCGTATCCGCGGATCTTTTATTTAACGATCCGGCACATCAGTAGTGTTAAAGTTATGATGAAATACTATACCTATCAAAGTTACTGGAACAATTTTAACACAAAATCCACCTGTAGGTATGTTATGTTTTGAGTTAAAATTATTCCAGTAACACTGATATAGGTGTAGTAGTAGGTGTTTTATTTAGTGTTTAATATTTTGTCTACCAATGAAAGCATTTTTTTATCTTAAAATACAACCGCGGTGACTGCGACACTAAACGTCACTTAATCTTTTGTAATTAGCGCATTATCTTACGAGTTATGACTACTGCTCCGTCTTGCCCTCAACCCCGGTCTCCCGGTCCTAGGTAGTGGACCTATTGGTCGGTCCAGTTATTGAAAAATATAAGAGAAAAAGGTACTGGACTTTTTTTTATTATATTTTATAATATAAGGCAGACACGATATGTATAGAACACTATACACTTATTTGATGAAAGTCTGATATTTGAAAGCTGAAGGAACCCCATGCTCAAGCCACAGCGTACATATGGGGTGCGATGTGTGTCGCGTGGTATTTGTCAATAAGCGACTCGCCCCAACCCCCGCTCCCCCCGCCCACCCCGCGCCCGTCGCCGCCCCTCGCGTGACATGTCCGCGCCCCCTCTGCCGCACTACACAAACACTCCAATTCTGGACCCTATCCATGCTGGGCCACGAACCCCATTGACAAGGGCTCGACGTCCACGTCGTGCACCGCACTAACTTGTCGCTATCATTGCTAGTGACTGAAGAGTCAAAAACACGCAGAAATAAGCTAGGTAGGTACCAGTGTCACACATGTTCATTAATCAAGTTAAATGAAAATGTTAACTAACTGCTTGTTTGCCTACAAGCAAAATTTGTGCCTGGTTACCTACTATAACTGTATTTGACACGTGAATACATTTGTAACATGATTTAACTAATCGATAAAGTACATTTTATGGCGATTGTACAACATTGTGAATGCTTCACGCATGTAGAAGGCATGTGACACGTTGATAATGTTAGTAGGTATTATCGCTACCCGACGGATTACTTATGGTCGCGATGCTTAATTTAATTGTTCCTAAAACTAACGTCCATGATAGAATCGAAGATTAAATCAATTGGCCAAATTTTTAGGGACAGTGCGCAGATTTAGGTACGTTTTTCCTAATTTAAACTGATTTCATCAGCAAATTAAGTTATTTTCCTATCTTCGGTTTATTTTATATGATTATTCATATCATATAATAATAATAAATCATCATTATAATTGTTTTTTAAAAGTGAACTCGTTGGAATTTGATAAATATTTTAATGAGAGTTGGCTTTCTTTTAAAGTTGTTGACGATTGGTTGAAGATCACTTGTGTGAAAATATTTCTTCTACTCCATATATTTGCAAAGAGATTTGGCAAGTATTATCAATGATCTGAAGTCAGTCATTAACGAATTAGAAGATAAAATTAACCAAAACAATATCCAAGTAGCAGTTTGCAAAAAAATGTGACAAATAATCGATTACCACTCGTCGTACCGATAGTAAGTCAGGGATATCTCGCTCAAACATTATTGCACATCTGCGTACAATAATACAACACACACAACTCAGAAATAAAAGTTTTTGAATGGTTAGAGAACTTAATCAGTAAACCACTGACAATGAAAATCTGCCAAAAGCCATGTTTTACCAAAGCCATCAGGAAGAAGAGATTGCAATTGGTTAGACAATATAAATCGGCTAGACAAAATAAAAATTGCCGTTATCGAGAGCTAAGTGAATACCTACAATATTTTAAGCAGGGCTGTGTCAATAAATTTTGTATTTTGATTTAACAGCATTACAGGTATGCTCCTGCGATGATTCAACGTCTGTGATTTTGGTTCTCAAAAGTTCATTCGTCCGGCGACTCCCTGGGCAGAATTTTCCACCTCTGCTGCTTTGTTGAAAAGTTGAACACCCTGTTAGGTCCATGGTATAGTTTGTGATTTCTGCAGAGTCTGTAGGTACTGGATATTGTACAAGGGACCATGAAGCGAGATCAATGCAAGCACGCATTCGGAAATCGTTAACAACAGCTTAGCACAAATATGGACTCTCTGTGGATGAAAAATACATATATATGTACGAGTTGCCAATTTATCACATTGCCAGGAGGATTTCTGCGTTTTTAGCTGAAAAAAAAACATTGTGATTTTGCTCTTGACAAGGAACTGATCAGACATGAACCGTGTAATGAACATTCCGGAGTACCCCAAAAGAGCTATTAGGTACTAATCAAGCGATCTCCACCGACCGATAATTAATAAAACCCTCATTAAATAGTAGCATCAGAACCTTAAAACTAAGCAGAATACTAAGTTATGCTTAGCTCGACCTCGAAGCGTAACAGCCTTGATTCTCTGATATTAATTTAAAAAGAAGGAAATAGTTCATATACCCATTTTACGGACCCGTCCCTTGTAAAAGTACTTAGATATATTCATTTTAATTGACCTCCTCCATACGTATACCTACTACCTACATGTGGATCTTGGCGAGGTTAATATTTTGCTGCAAAATATATATCACTAAGTTATTTTATATACTTTTGGAACGAAGTTCCTTATCGCGCGTTGTGAAAGGGGGCTAGACGGAAAAAAATCTTACGAAAAGTTGTCACGACACTTTTTGGTATAGTAAGCTACTGTAAGCTGTGCGGCCTGCGCATGTTTGTCTGTCTGTGTCTTTCTCTCTCTCTTATAGAAAGCAAGCCAGATATTTTCATTTCTATTTCGCATTGAACAGTGTGGTGTCGCGACGATTATTTTTGTTGAGTGTATACAGGTTTTTTTGTAAATAATAAATAATAAAAAATAATAGTAATAATGAATCCTGACTGTGTTTTTGGACAAGTTCCGGATATTGCTGATGGAGTTAGGTAAGTAGAGATTATATACAGACAATAATAAATGCTTTTGTATTTTTAGCAAGTACGCATTATAACCTCTCTTTATTATTGTGCTAACCAAGTCATACGAATTATAATCTCTTCATTATTTTTACTTAAAAAAATAAAATTTTATTATAATTCCTTCACTAATTAATCGAAAGGAACTTCGTTCCATCCGGGTGTCCCTTGACACCTCTCAAGTTTTTTATTATAAAAACTAAATTAACTAATTAAGAAGTTTCTAATATCATACAAAGTTTAGTTACATACATATATACCTATAGTAACATGTTTTTTAGTATTTCTATTAAACTATATATTTACATAAGGATTAATAAGTGGTAAGTATGTATTAAACATAAAAAACAATTACTTATGTTATATATAAAATCTGTAAGACATATGCCATCGTTGACTGTTTTGTAGGCATTTTTAATCTCAACAACTTTTCTCTACAATTCAGTCATATATCTGTTTCGACCGCTTTTTTCTTAGATTTACTTTGGCAATTCAATTAGGTACCACAAAAAACAAACATTTTCATTGTACGTGATAATAAAAAGCCTTTGTCACAAAAATAATTGCAAATGTAGCTTTTTTATTGGTGAAAGAATTTCCAAACTCTGAATCTCTGAACCAAGTTTGAAAATACTTACTGCAATCTGACAAGCAAGCAAGATTCTCTCTTTATAAATAACAACCGCGCAATCTACCTGAAGATAAGTTGTCGCTGTGGCCCATACACATCTACAAGCAACTCTATATGAAATATGAGCTCCATAGAGATGATGACGAAGCCTAAAATACTTCAAATGATGGAAAAGCTTGCACTTAGGTGTCTCTCCGATTAACGCATATTTAGGCTACCTACATATTTAACTAAAATGACGTAGTTAAATAAAGTAGGTACCTACTCATAGGAGAACTGTTGATGTCTTACATATTTATAGTGATTGTGAGTGAATGAGCCTATAATTACGTGGCGACTAGCTAATCTCGAGCGCATGTAGATGCATAATAGCATTCTTGCTACAATGACCTCCGGCGCGGGGCGGCGGCTCGTCCGCGGCTGGTATCAATCAAGCGCGGGGGCTCGGAGGGGGGAGGGGGGGAGGGATGAGGAATTTAATTTGGCAGCGCCCCTCGCCGCGCAAATTAATTTTAATCGGCGTCATTAGACGGAGCCGCCATTGCGCGCCTTTCAACTCGCCGCCGTTTTTTCCCGCGCGCTGTTCGCTTCCTCCGAGTCTACTCGCCGCTACCGGCCGCCGCCGCCGCCGGCCCGCGCTGGCCGCTCGTCACGCGAACTTTTTCTCTATGCAAACTTCCATCTTCAAAGCGTGCCGCGGTTGTCGATATAATTGACCGAATTTTATTCGTAGGTATATCATCGCTAACCAGATCGGTGGCGGATTCTTACACGAATAACTCGCTTCTCGGAAGGAAATACCGATGAAACTGACATTGACTTGAATTAGTTCGAGTTAGTAGATTACCGTGGAAATGGTCCATTAACTTTTTGTATGTACGAAACCGAAGATTCAACGGCCGCAAGTGAGTAGGCTCTTGAATACAATAGTAGGTAGTAGTATAGTATGTAGGTACCTAACGAATATTTAAAAATATAGGCATATAAATATAAATTTATACACATAATTAGCCTTCATTTCAGAAATAATAATTTTGTGTCCGATATTTACGATAAATTTATGGTCCTAACATCGAAATAGACGCATGTTTGGATTCATAAATCGTTTCAGTTCAAGAGGAAAAGGAATTTATTTAGACAACGTTGTAACGTTTGATATTCGTACGTGAATAAAATTTCCACGTTCCGCCGCGCACAGCGGCTCAAAGCCGGCTGCCTTGTTTTGTCACTCGGATAAAGCGCCTAAATCATCACAATTAAAATATCTGCGCCGGGAGGAATCCCTTTGAAAATTAAAATACACATTGACGAGCTTTCCGGGTGCTCCCCGCGCGAGAGATGTTTGGGTAAATGGAGCAGCGACTCCTTCTCCGCCTGCTGCCGAGCCGCGAAACAAATGACGCTCGTCAGATAGGCTTAGCTCATGTAATGGATGTATCTTCTTACAAATACCTATATTGCGAATAGATGAATTTACATGACGTGCAACGATTACAACAATATAAGGAATTAACTGTGTGTTGCGAACACAGTGCATACTAACTTATGTATATACTTTTATCACCTTTATCACCTTTACGCAGACGATCTCCAAATATACCAGCAGACTTCATTAGTGGACCTATCTAAAACCATCCATTCATTGAATGATGACCTGAATCGAATTTTGACTTGGTGTACTTTCCATGGTCTCCAAGTTAATCCGAGCAAAACCCAGGCCATTATAATTGGTAGCTCTCGCTTAATATCCAGGATAGATATGAATTTCATACCTATATGCTTTAATGGAGTATCTATACGTTATAGCGACAAAGTAAAGAATCTCGGCATATACTTTGACAAACATTTATCTTGGGCACCTCAAATTGATGAGGTCAGTAAAAAAATGTTTTCCGTGGTAGGATCACTTAGAAGACTTCGCAACTTCCTTCCAACTGCGACCAAAAATGCGTTAACTAAATCCTTACTCTTTCCTATTCTCGATTATGCCGATGTTTGCTATCTCAACCTAACTGAAGAGCAACTTAATAAACTTGAGCGACTTCAAAATTTATGCATTCGTTTCATATTTGGTATCCGCAAATATGATCACATATCCGATTATCGCGCTAAACTCAAGTGGCTTCCAATCAGACTTCGGCGGAACTTGCATATTCTTTCTGCATTATACTTCGTGGTGTTCAGCCCGGAAGATCGGTTCCAGTACCTTCATCTCTCTCACGACCATTGTCTCCGTTCCTCTACAAATTTCTCTCTTAAAACTCCTTCTCACACTTCTCACAATTATTTCAAAATTATTTTTCTACATCTGCTGTTTCCTTAGGGAATAAACTAACTCTGTCAATACGCCGTGCTGAATCGATCGAATCATTCAAAAGTCAGATAATGAAGCTCTATTTAGAGTCATGAATTTTCTTGTCGCTCTCGTCATTTGCACATAATTATGTCACAATACTTTTTCTAGCGCTTTATTTATATCTTTGTTCTGCCGTCTTTTTTTTCTCTATTATTCTCATTTTCTGTTTTATGTTCAATTTCTCTTTGTGTTTGTTAATTTGTTTATTCTCTAATTCCATTTTTTTCCACTGTGTACTTAATGTTACTTATTTATCCTAGGTACTATAATTTCTGTCCTTCATTAATCTTTCTAACTTTACACACACTTCCCACTCTTCATTCCTGTTATCTTTCCCAATTCCATGCATAGGTTGTCTGGAAGAGATCGCTGCCTAGCGATAAGACCGCCTAGTACAGTACAGTACAGATCTACTTTGTATGTTATTGTTATTTTTGTATGTATTTATAGTGTGCAATAAAGAGTATTCTATTCTATTCTCTATACTTTGCTAGAAAAGATATAAAGTTATAACGACTGCAATACTTAGCTTAAGTGACCACAAGTACAGGCTAGACGCGGATCGGCTGTCATAGAACTGCAAGCGCATGCCAGTTGCCCGCGTAGAGCAGAAAGATTATAGTGACGCTAACGAATAATAAGGCATAGAATACGGATCACTTATTTAAGACTTTTGAACATAAAATAACGATAAAAATGCATCATAGTTACCGTTTAACATCCTATTCTAAAAGTACTTCATATGGCAAATCTCTAGATAAACTAGAGAAATGAAAGTACATATTTATTTTAGAACGTCATAATAAAATAAAATAGGTACTTTATTTAAGATTATGTAATGTAACAAGCATCAGCAGTTATGTGTACAAGGTGTAGTATACAGATACATAGAGAGTAGAGTACATATACATACCTGGCGGCGCGGGGTAGGAGTAGGGGGCGCAGGTGGGGTCGAGCTGCGCGTGGTGCGCATGCGCGTGGTGCGCGTGGTGCGCCGGCCAGTCGACGGGCTTGTACTGCGCGTGCAGCGAGGAGCGGCCCAGCAGCAGCGGCGGGTAGCCCGCCATGTTGGCGTACTCGGCGGCGTGGCGCGAGTAGCCGCCGTAGTGCTGGTGCCACGGGTCGTACTCGTACAGCTCCAGCGCGCACGCGCCGCCCGCCGCGCCCGCGCCCGCCGCCGCCGCCGCGTTGAAGAACGACGCGGGCAGGTTGCGCGACGCCATCGGCACGCCCTCTGCACACACACACACAAACACGCTACAATACCACATTCACACTATGTGCCACTATTATCTGGGGGCACGGCAGTGCCCCCGCCAAGTCGAGCAAAAAAGTGGCACGGCCGTACCATACTTTTCTCGAAGCAATTCGGGCCATTGTCAACCCCCTATAACTTCGTTCTGGATAAAAGTAGAAGCCCAAATTTTTAATACTTAAGAAGACATTGTATGAACAGGGTATAGTTCAAATTTAATTCAATTTTAACCAGTAGTTTAAGAAGTATAACGTGTCGAAGTTCCTTATTTTGTCATTCACTCACTCACTCACTGACCGATCATCCAAAATCTAAGGAACTTCTAGGAGATATAGGAGCTTCGGTGTTCGGTGTATGAATCGAGGAAAAACTGAAATATTTTTCGATTTCCATCCAGTTTCCTAGATACGTCAACTGCATAAGTAAAGTTGTAATCCCATATAAATATATACGATTACAAAGTTATATTGATAGTTAAATAATTAGTATACCCGTATACATATATAATAGAATGTATATATGTATAATGTGTGTAAGCAAAGTAAATTGCCCGAAATTACATAATTACTTAGAGACGTTTGACGAGGGCGGCCTGAATAATTACTAACTTTAAGAAAACTCGTTGTTGGTATACAAGATGTTGAAGGTACCGGATAGGAAAAATGTAGGGCTATCTACAAAAGAAATGAGATGCTATATAAAAATCAACACTTAAAAAAAAACAAGTCTCGCAAGTCAGTTTTCCTACCGAAAAAAGTTGTGAGATCCATGTACCTATACCAAGTCGAGTATTAATTTATAAATCTTTAACGTTTTAAATAAATAGATTGACTTGGCAATCGCATTAAGCAATCTAATTTATATTTGTATTACTAGTGAAATACAATACATTGTGTTTTCATGCGATTGCCGAGTCAACCTGTTTTTGTTAAGTATTGATTTTTATTGCATACAATCCTTTGTCTTTCATTGTAGCCTTTTTTGCCTCTTATTAGCATTTTTAAACGGTGCTCTATTACAGTTCGAAGCATTAGACAAAGATGCTCAAGTACCTACAAGAAGATTTAAAAAAACTCAAAAATAACCACGTATGCCTAAAAGGTAATCGTAGAGATTAAACTTTATCGATGTCCATATGCTACAGTCACAACTTAGCGTCAAGTTATCACAAAGCACTTTGTATTAGTAATATAGTAAATGTTATTAATTGAACATCCACGAATGCAATATCCCTTACCGACTATCGCACTTGCGAATGCGAATGTTGTGTGATGTGTTGTTTATTAGATAAATGTTACTATAGCTTAAACTCTTGTTTAAGGGATAACAGTGATCGCTCAGACTTGTGAACTCGTGTATAAGTTTAAGTGTTGTTTTAATAATCTAAGGACACAATATCAAGTGACATTTAATACTAAGTATTATTTATAATCTATTAAAATTACAACTTTAATAATTTTAATGTATATTTGTAAGCCACTCAGTGGCAGAATAAGCGATTAAACAAAAATATTTGAATACCAACTGTACCTATGTTACCTTATTCACAAATAAATTGATTTGATTTCTGAATGCGTAAGGTAGTAGGTATTCTAGGTCCTTTATTATTTCTTATTTATAGTAATGATTTGCCAGACGTAATTAATGAAGAAATGACTTTATTTGCCGACGACAGCACAGTTCTATTTACCAACAATTATGAAAATGAAATGAAATAAACAGCTCACTAGTTCCAGTAATACAATGGTTTGTACAAAATAATTAAATTTGAAAAAGACTAAAATTATGAAATTTAAGACTAAAACCAAGTTAAATATAAATTATAACTGTATGAAATGTAATTGAAGACATAGATGGAATAAATTCTTAGGATTATACATATTGATAATAAAGTAAATTGGAAATCTCACATTGGCGCTGTATGTAAGAAATTAGGTAAACACTCATGTATGCTACGGAAATTACGAAATTTAGTTTATGAAGCAACGTTAACTGCATGTCATGGTTTCGTTGCTACAACACTGAGATACGGATAAAAATTTCGGGGAAATTCTATCTAATAATAGAGAGTCTGCGTTCAAATCCCAAAAAAATGTGTATAAAAGTAATATGCAATGTGAGTCAAAGAAATTCATGCAGAGCTCAGTTTAGACGACTACACTTACACTGCCATATCTTTACATATTTGAATGTGCTGTTTTCGTCAAAACAAATATTAATAAGTTTCAGTTTCGACTAGGACCACACCTTAAACATAAACTAGCACTGATTCCCACTCAGACACACCAATTAAAACAAAGCCAATTATGGAAGAGCGCCAATTATATATAACAAAATACCAGATACGACACGATGACAGAACATCAGTACATTCAAAAATAAATTAAAAACATATTTATTAGATAAATGTTAATACAGTTTAAACTCTTTTTTAAGCGATAACAGTGATCCATCAGACTTGTGAACCCGTTTATAAGTTTAAGTGTTGTTCAATAATCTGTGGACACAGCTAGTGACATTTATTATTATTATTTAAAGTCCATTAAAATCACATCTTTTATTATTTTTAATGTAGGTAGTATATAGGTATGTAAGACATTCAGTGGCAGAATAAGCGATTAACAAAAATGTTTGAATACCAATTGTTTTCAGTTATTGGTATGGGGGCCGGAGGATCTAGATTTGGGAATCTTTTTTTTTCAAAGCACAGTATTTGAATGTTCGCAAAACATTCGCACACTTCTTGCGGATGCGATTATCTAAAAACATACGAATTCGCGCATATTCAAAACAAGTTAAAAACACACAAGGGTTTAGAATTCGATTAAAACGTGACATTAGTTCCGACAATCAATTTTAGTATGCCTCCTCATTTAAAAAAATAAATATTAAAGTTACACAAAAGATAAAATATGGTAAAAACTTTATAGATAACAAATATAAAATAACCCTAAAATGTCAAGTCTGTGGCTCATGCAGTAATGACAACTATTGGGCTGGGAACAATCTTAACAGCTAAATGTCTGTGTATTAGAAGATCTCAATAATAAACATTAAACATTTGTTCTGTACTGACACACTCATAATAATGGACACCTTATAATTTTGTTTTAATTATAGTGTTTAATTATAGTGTACCTATATAGGGATACTAACAATCATGATGCTCTACATCTGCGTGATCGTAGATGGTACGGATTTTTTTATTAGGTATGTAGGTAGCCATCTTTTACTGCACACCCAATGAATATGTCAATATTATTAACTTATTATTTACAAAACCAGTGTACCTTTCCCGATACACTTAGAAAGGGAGACGTAATAAAATATTCCAATTTCCCTGCAACAGCTGTAACAGCGTAATTCCGAGAAGAGCACATTTCTCGTAATGAATATTGATATCGTTGATCGCCAATATCGGCATGGTAATGCGCTCGTTACAACTTGTATGCTAATGGCGGACGCGCTTACGCCGAGCGCGTATGATCGCGTATCGCGTTACCACCTTGCCGCTTGCGCAACCCGCCACGCTCAACACATTACGAACTCACCGAAGACGACTTCACAAATATACCCAACCAAACCAGAAAGCCAATCTATAAAGTTTTGCTCACCCGACGATAAAGTTCCCTCGGAGGGTTGCCGAGAAATTGAGAAATAAGTAGATAGTGAAAAAGCTCGCAACAAAGGAATGGCGGCGGAGCGCGGCCGATTGTAACGAAAATAAAATCACCACTATTAAGTAGGTACACAACGAGTTGACACCATAAAGAGAGGAGATAAGAGATCAAAGGAGGAACCCATCGCCGAACGATTCCAGGCACAATAAGAGAAGCGCGCTTCTCGGAATGCGGCCCGTGGGAGCGGCGGCCGCCCCGCGCGCCTAGCCGCCGCACCGCGAGGCCACGGGTAGGTATCAACACTTTACGCTCATTGTGCTTACGGAAACCATGGCGTTTGTCGTTTGTCCACTTCAATTACGTCATCATTGTAAATATAATCTTATAATGACACAAGGAGATTGCGTAGCCGACTGAATAAGGTACTACGTCAGTTGGTCCTTTGGAATAAGTATGGAAAGTTATCGCTATCGAGAAATTTACCGGCGCCGTTTGTCGTTTGAAAATATATAATGGGTCGAATTCGCACTGAATTCTATCACGAAACGGGCAAAGTCGTCGTCATTAGTAGCGAGGCATTAGGGCGCGGTTTTTGCGCGCGCGCCGCTCGCCGCACAAAGCTCCGAATGTGAGCGTTATGAGTTTTTGCACCGCGGCTCCTTTCGGCCCTCCTTCAGTAATGGCCTCAGTTTTTCCCGACTAATCGCGCCCGCGAAACTATGTCCCGGGGTTCGGCCTCGTCGTGAATCCACAATTCGTCCCACTTTTTGGTGGCGACCCGCGGCCGAGGAACCGGTCGCGTTGCGTCACCGCCGCGGCCGCATCGCCGTCCTCGCGTCTGACGCTTCACTCGATAAATCCACGGAAGCTCCTCGATAAACCGACAATAGGTAGGTAAATGAAGTGCGCGGTTCGGGCGGCAGCGGGCGGGGCGCGCGGGCGGCGGGGGCGCGCGGGCGCGGGACGGCCCTAGTCCGCAATTAACGCTGGGTTTAATTAAGGCGGCTCTTCACTCCGCTGATTTATCTACTCGTCCCGTCGGAGGCCATCGTGGCGGCGCTCTTCTACGAAGTACTCGCGAGGTTTTTTGCATGGTTCGCGGTATCGGGGGAGCCGGCGGGGAGCGGCGCGGGGCGCGGCGGGGGGCGGGGGCGACGGGCAGGTTCGTTAAGGAAACGGGTTGAACGTTCAATTGAAGTCGTTTGAAGTGCATCTGAGAAGAACGCGCCGCCGACCAGCAGGACGGCCGCAGCTGCGTACGCGGAAGCTGTTATGAGCCCTTCGCGAACCCTTCACACGAATTGAAATTCCTACCTACTTTCACGGGTATGTGTGTGGATATTTTTACTAAGTCTATCCAAGTTTGTAATGTGTTGTGTCGACATAATGAGAATTCTTATGTGAAGATAATAAATATGTATTTATGCGTCAATGCGTAACGGAAAAAACAGGAATTACAATAATGATTGTACCTGCTACCTATCTATCATGACTCTGTACATGGAAAATGGAGTACCTATTAAACTGATATAGGAATGTCATGAAATTAATTTATATATTTTGTCTCCCCTGCGCAATAGCAACATTGGCTTTATGTTCACGTTTTCTTCATTTAGATTTGTAGGTACATTTTAAATTGAATATCAACTAAAAACGTGTTTACAGTCTATTCCATAAGACCTAGTTCAACGATATGTTAGTATGAACATTTTATGTGTCACGTGATGAGCCCACAGCTCTCACTAGTCAGTACCTATTATAAAACGTAAATACAATTTTATAGTAGGTACAGAAACAGTACCTAAGATACAGAAAGAACTAATGAAAGCGAAAGAAATACGTTAACCTATAAAACGAAATAGTGTGAAAGTGAAAAATATAATCATTATTATTATTTCGACATAAATTGCCAAACAAATTTCCACAGGAAAATCTATAATATCTAGTTTTTCCTATTAGGTATATAGAGAAAACTAGATATTATAGATTATACTAGGTATATCTACTTTTTACATAAATGGGTGTATGGTATATATCTCTTATTTTGTGACAGTTTAGTCTTCAAATTTATGCACAAGCCATTCTAATAAAGATTAAATATGCAAACGGTTAAATCGAGTAGGTATGTGGATACATCGCGTGTTTACGTTGGAGAGCATTTAACCTTATAAAGTGCAAATTGAGGCGCACAAGAATTTTAATACCTAAAATGGCAATGTAAACACCCAAGTTAGCGACGAGCAGAACTACACGCCAGGCAGGCAGCCGCGGCACGACCCTCGGCCTCTCGCGACAACTGATGGGGCACACGCCAGGAACACCTCTGATTTTCCAAAGTTAGATATTTGCGTATCACTCACCACATAGTATTAAAACAAAGTCGCTTCTCGCTGTTTGTCCCTATGTATGCTTAGATCTTTCAAACTACGCTACGGATTTTAATGCAGTTTTTTTTTTTTATAGATGGAGTGATTCAAAGTGCAGGATTTTATGTATAGTACATGCCTAATATAGTGGAGGATACCTGTTTAGACTTTTTAATTTTAGGCGGAACGAAGTTCGTCGAGTCAGTTAGTAAGATATAAATGAATGAATGATTATGATGATAATGAATGAGTGATTGCTAACATCGTTTAATACCTCTACACAAGTTATCACACCCTTAACGTAACGCAAGGATGAATTAAAACAACGTGAGGAGAAATCAATGTGCCTGAAGGTAAGTATTTTAAAAATGTTTCCAAGGACAGGAATTGGTTGCGAAAGGAAGTTATGTAACACATAGCTATACGGTTGACACTCAAAGAGCGTAGCTAGAGTGTTTGGTACGTGGAAGAGGCGCAGGCACGGGGCATTGTTGGTGCCCGATATCATGACAGCATTAAATACGTCACAAATTAATGTGCTTAAATTAAGGATATATGTAATTAAAATAAACCTTCATAGCAAATAAATATAATTATGATCAATATTATGATTCCATAACCAAAGCTGAAAACAGAACCCTATTGCTAAATCCGCACTATCACAGGTCTCTATATATAAATTAAACGTGAAATTTTTTTAGAGGAAATTAAATAGATAAAAGTCGAAAATTATGGATAGATGAAGCTAAATTTTGGCGTGAGACATCTGAACAATAAGTATTAAAGAATTCAAAATCGAACTGTCGGTAATTACTGTTAAATACCCGACTACGTTGCCACTTATAAATAAGTATATCGTATAGAGTAGATGTAGTGCTACAAAGGACAATACATACATAAATGTTAGATTCCTTTTATAACCGCATCCTTTAAGAAACTATCAAAAACTCGAGCTCAATTTTGTCATTTCACGAAATGCAAATTGTCCATTAGGTCATTTTGTTCTCGCCATGGTATTATCCGAAGTGCGGTAAACATTGCAGGGATGTATCAGAAACACCACTGAGTCTGGTACATACCTACATGTTTTATTAATTAGCGACGTTCAGAAAGAATCTAATCAGCACACATCAATATACCGGGCGGGAATCGCATTACGTCGATAAGTAACTGCGGGACGTCTTTATCTGATAAAATAATAGAGTAGGTATTACATGAGTGTATTTTTAAGTAATTTGATATTCGCAATACACATAGTAAACAGGATATGCTGTAATTTACCTAGTAAATTATTGCATTGTATAAATAAGTATTGTTATTCGTTTGTGTCGTCTTATTATGTATCTTGCGTTTTCTAAGTAGGTACCTACCTATATTCCATTACTTTGTAATCTTTGATCTTGTTATGTGTGTACAATGCGCATCTATACTTATAATAAAGTTGTAGAGAGGTCAATTCTGTACATGAAATATTTTTCCAAAATAACTATCAGGGCGTGATTAGGGATCGATACTGATGCCAAAAATGCAATCAGTAAAATTTTTGTCTGTCTGTCTGTCTGTCTGTCTGTATAACCGTTATAGAAACAAAAACTACTCAGTGGATTTTAACGAAACTTAGTACGATTATTCTTTATACTCCTGGGCTGGTTATAGTATACTTTTCATCCCGCTACAATCAATAGGAGCAGAGCAGTAAAGGGAAATGTTGGGAAAACGGGAGAAGTTACTTTTTTAAGCTTCTGTCGCGTGTGCAACCTTAATGGTTAAAGCTACACAGAAATCATGTATGAGGGAAATATTTTCCTTAAAATTATCTAAAAAATATCCTACGACAGCATATGTCCATCTTTTATGGTTGACTCACAATAACACGTGTAACTCCCGATAGCTTAGCAGTTCAAAGCTTTCTGATTATATTTGTCTACTCTTACGTTTATAACTCAGTCATCTATCTGTACGAAAATGAACATGAAAATGAAAAATGAAAAATGAAATATGAAAAACGAAAAATGAAAAATGAAAAATGAAAATGAAAAATGAAAAATGAAAAAAGATAAATGAAAAATGAAAAATGAAAAATGAAAAATGAAAATTGAAAATTGAAAATTGAAAATTGAAAATTGAAAATTGAAAATTGAAAAATGAAAAATGAAATTTTTAAAAATGAAAAATGAAAAATGAAAAATGAAAAATGAAACATGAAAAATGAAAAATGAAAAAGAAAATGAAAAATGAAAAATGAAAAATGAACAGTGAACAGTGAACAGTGAACAGTGAACAGTGAACAGTGAACAGTGTACAAATATATTAAATAGGGACAATTCTTGGCTATGCGAAAGATCCATCTTAACTCCTCGCAATGACCAGGCACTTGAGATTAATAATAAAATACTGTCGAATATACAAGGGGAAAGCAAAGTTTATAGTTCAATAAATAGAATGGTCGATGAACAAGACGCCACTAACTACCCGATAGAATTTTTAAATTCTTTAAATATGCCCGGACTTCCTTCTCATGAAATTTGTTTAAAAATTGGCATTCCGATTATTCTGCTCCGAAATTTAAGACCACCACAACTTTGCAATGGAACTCGGCTAAAAGTAACCCGGTTGCAACAAAATATTATCGAGGCTCAAATTTTAACAGGTTGCAGTGCAGGAGAAACCGTCTTTATTCCCAGAATTCCCTTAGTACCTAATAATTTTCCATTCCAATTTAAAAGAACGCAATTCCCAGTATCGGTGTGTTATGCAATGACAATTAATAAGGCTCAAGGGCAGACTTTTCGTGTTGCTGGAGTAGATCTCGGTGTCAGTTGTTTCTCGCATGGTCAGTTGTACGTCGCTCTTTCCCGGGTCAGTAAAAATCTTTACGTTCACGTGCCGGATGGATCAACATTCAACATAGTTTACCCGGAAGCTTTGCATTGAAGTATTTTCGTTATATAAGTACTTAAGCCTTCGGCAGGATCGGAATAGGGCTACGGTATCCCTGCCTGTCGTAAGAGGCGACTAAAAGGGGCTTCCGGGGTTGCGGGCGGCTAGAGTGGGAGCTTGAACCGTCCAGCCAGGCGATACCGGGAAGGTGGCGATATGTGTGGTCGCATACCGCCGTAAAGACTAGATTGGGTGGTGGGCCCATCCGCCCATCTGGGAGGAGCCCGAGTCCTCTTTATAGCACCGAAGACGGCCACCGGGGGGGTTTTAGTGCGGTAAAAATTCCACATAACTCTGCGTCGCTCCCACGGCGTCGGGTACCTTTTGAAGGTTTCCCCCTCGAAAACAAAAATAAAAAAGGTTCTTAAGCCTCATGTGAACGTGATCTAAACAATATTACCAATACATTAACTCAATAACACACAAGGAGTTACTCGCTGGCGGAGTCGCGGGCAAAGCTATTAACAATAATATTGTGCGGTTCCGTATTGCGATATTTTTCAACAGTATTGTAGATATGACATATTATATTTCCCTACTAAAATACGAAAGTTAATCTGTTTGTTACATCAAAACCACTGAACCGTGAGGAAGGACATAGGCTACTTTTTTTTACGAAAAACAGCGGAAACGCGGACGAAGTCGCGGGCAACAGCCAGTTAAGTAATAAAGTTATTTTCTTACTTTTTTTCTGATAATATATAGGAATAAATACGACATTATTATTATTGTACTATAGGTTTATACGTGGGCGGTCCTTGAATTCGTAGCCTCATGCAGAAGGATAAACGAAAATGGAATAAAACTTTTATTGTTTTTTAATACAGTTTCCCTGCATTACGACACACTTTCGATAACGTTTAAGACTATAAATACATGCAAGTTATAGAAATGATCATAAACTGCCGGTTTTATTTCTTCGTCATTGTTAAAATCTTTCCTTCTTTAGTCGGATGTTAATTTTGATCACATAAAACATTTTGAGGGGGCACATGAGAACTATAATATGGATTTATGATTTGTGTAGGCTGTTTTTCTTAATTTGTAGGCTTTGAAATCACTGGCGTAAGACTGAAGCATTATCTTGATGCAATCAGACAACTTAATTTAATTTTCGATTTCCGTACCCAAAGGGTAAAAACGGGACCCTATTTTTCGTTGTCTGTCTGTCCGACTGGCCGTCTTCCTGTCACCAGGCAGGTATCTCATGAACCGTGATAGTTACCGAGTTGGAATTTTCACAGATGACGTATTTCTACTACCGCTATAACAACACATATAAACAAAAAAAATACATTTTTCACGGCGGCTCCCATACAAGTCATACAACAAACGCGATATTTTTACCGTTTTTTACAGATAAATTGTAACACCCTTTGTGCGTCAATTTTTTCTCAATAATTTTATGGCCAATTTTTATAAGTCGTCATATTAAGCTGCGTTTTTTGCATTGCATTGTGTTATATTCTTTATAAATGGAATAATTCCTTCACAGTTTCAAAGAGTACAGCCAAGAGGTTCGTAATGCTTGCATGACTTTGACTTTTTTGATGCCTCTATTAGGAGACACTACTACTTAGGAGGTTCAATGAAATCGCATAGGAAGGCCTATGCAATATCATTGAACCTTCTTTGGGTGCCTTATCAAAGTAAAGAATCATAGTTTCACCACCTCTCCCACTCAATAAATGTTTCCATATCCTCTCGACAACGCTCTAAAAAGCTTCACAAGACTGAACGAGTCGCTGCTTAAGAACTGAACTAAGAATCTTTGGTAACCTTTTGCTAACTTTCGTCACATTTATATTGGTCACAAGTCCCAAGAACACTTGTTTTTAATCCTGTCTATGCTGCAATTTTTATGCGTTGTCTGTCTTATATCGCTTTCAACAAATTTAATAGCCGAATTAAGTATTTTTTGAGCTATCAGGTACGGACCTTTTTACATTGGGTCATCTTCAAACGATTCTCTTCCTCAAATAAATAATTTAGACCAGTTTTTTAGAGTTGCATACGATGGCCAAGAGTTATCAAAAACAACCTCCATTACTTCTTTTATTGGAGTTGGAGTAAGATTTTCTCTAAATATAAGAACTTTATTACGAAGAATTGAATACCATGATTCAATTTGTGATATATTCAGAAATTACTCGACACTCAATTGGTTAACACACTGGCATATTTAAATCTGGATAAACTGAAACTAGAAACAGCATTAATTAAGACTTGGATCTAGTTAACTGGGATGAAAAAACGATTATCCGGCATTTACTATGTGAGGCTATGAACTCATGGACTGTCCTGAGTATAAACAAAAATCGGAAAGATACTTGTATAAGATTTTGTTTTTTTGGTGAGAAAATGAATTCAACGTGTAGTTCGCTAAGTAGGTACCCAAGGTTCGCTCGGAGGCTTCTGGCAGTGTGTAGGTATCACTGGAACTCCGTTCCTATATACTTCCTATATAATACTTGTATTCCTTAAAAAATCTTGTCAAACCTCATACTCATTTTAACTCCGCATCCCAAGGTTGTCTGGAAGTAATCGGTTTTTAGCGATAATATCGCCGTTTTATTCTGAATTGTATATTTCACTGTGTGATTTCCCCTTTTCTGAGTACAATAAAGTATATTGTTACTGATTCAATTACCAGCATCATTTGTACCTAGTTGTTATTTTCCTCATAATATTTTGTGATAAAGTATAACGCATGAATTAGGAGTTCGGCCAAGAACGAGCGTATTAAATTGCTCTAATAATTAAAAGCAGAAATATTTGGATTTGTCTTATATTGCCAACTCGTAGAAACACATCAATGGGGCATTGATCTCCTAGCGGCGAACGCATCGCGCACGCAGCCACGCAGTGGCCGGCGGACGGAGCAAAACAATGGTACCGAGGCGAGCGGTGAGATACATTTATGTAGATATGCTGTCAACGGACAGATGGATGGAACCCTCGAATCAAACGGCGAGTGTGACGGCGGCGCGCGCGCGGTAATGATGTAACTCCTGACATTAAGCAGTGACAGCTTGATAGCTTGTTTGGCGAAACTAATCGCTACTGAAATAGACAGCTAGAGATTTATTTGAGAACGGCGCGGTACACGCCGCGTGATGTATCAAAGCAATGGAGCAAAAGGAGAGCCGCGAGCGAGGCAATTAAAGCGCAGTAAGAAACTACGACAAGATTTATCGGCCGCTGGAGTTCTATAAGAGGCTGCGGCCGCGCTCCGTGGCGAACCCTGGCCGCCGCGGACCACGGCTATAACCGTGCCCATTACACACATAGCAAACACTCTACTCTCAGTTTCGCTGCACTCTAAATATATTTCTTCTTTTGAACTTTTTGTGAATATATTTTCAAGATATAAAATGAAAGCTACTTTACGTAGGTAATTGATGTAGGTAGGTACCTAATATTAGATGTAATATTACAATGCGGGTAAGCTGCCATAGATTTGTATGAAAATAAATAGTTTTGCGCTCATTAATACATTTTACCATATAAATAACTGCGTAGACGCTACATTTCATTACAGCGTGACATCGTAGGTAAAGGTGACCAAATTCCGCAGATATTTATCCACCAATTCGCACTTGGCCAGCGCGGTGGACTATGGCCTAATACTCTCTCATACTGAGAGAAGACTCGTGCCCAGTAGTGGGACAATAATGGGTTGACGACACACATATATATTACTAGCTGTACCCGCGGCTTTGCCCGCGTGCAAAACAACGTGTCACAAAGTTTTTCTCGCGCAAATCTCGACACCGTGGAAATTCTATGATAAAAAGTAGTAACATTAATATCGGTTTGGCCGCTCAAGGATTACCTGGTCAAACACAGAGTGAAAAAACGAATCTAAAGTGTGTATTTGTGGGTAGGAACGTATTGTTATGTATTTTTTTTTAATTAGACGAATTTTAATATTGTAAATCGCTTTTTTGAACCAATTTACATTCTTAGTGGTCTAAGTCACAATATCGGGATACTTTTTTCAATCAACTCCTCCACATTTGAACCAAAACGTATCGATTAAGTATAAAGATTGATTTGAACTTTTCCGAATTGGAAAATACTATTTAAAGTAATTTTGGCGGATTCAAATTTCTAAGTAAGATTATAGGTAAACCTACTTTTAATATTAATTTGTGTTCAGGAGTTCCGGAAGGCATTAAGGTATTCAAAAATTCTGTTGGATAATGTACTGCTTCCTCTATCTCAATGACTGTGTCTACCGAATAGTAGATCTGTGACGATGCTTTAAATTTAGAAAAAAAATAAATCATTTATTTTATCGACACGTTCATTGGCGGGTTTGGAACTTTTTGAACCAATTGCCGTCTTTTGGAACCAATTTATAGTGTTATCGGTTGTATTAACAATATCGGGATATACTTTTTCAACCAACTCCTACACATTTAAACGAAGACGTATCGATATAAAGATTGATTTTAACTTTTCCGGATAACAAAGCATTATTATCCACTTGAAGTAAATCATTAGAAAATTAGTTTATCACGGAACAGCGACATATATTCTAAGTTCATATTTTGTTTCATGTGGCCAAATATAAGATCTTTTAAGAGGTGCATCGGGCTATTTGTTGTCCCGCATTGTTCTTTGTAAAGCAGAAGACATAATCAAAACACTTTTACAATTCATACGAACAGGGCGCACCAGCTCTCAGGGCGCTGCCGCACCCTGCTCGCTTATTTTTTTATGTTTTCTTTTATGTTCCAACCTAACCTAACCCATCCTGTTTAAAAAGCTACAGCTAAATCCAACTCTTAACAATAACATGACAATACTCCTGCATTTTCAGGATTTAGATATTCAAAGTGACACTTTTCATCATAATGTTCTCTCAACGGGTTGTAATGTATTGTAATCAATAAGTACCAAACTCATACGGCTTAAGTAGGTTGTGTACTTAGATTATCAGGGTTGATGAATTGAAGTTTAATTTATTAATCACATTTCAGTTTAATGAGCTGTCATTAAACTTATAATATATACTAAACACAACCGTAAGCATTATGTGACTACCTTTTATAATTTAGGCTTGCACTATCCCGCATCATCAGGGAGGAGTTGAAGGTAAAAAACAATATCCCATGTCTTTGCTTAGTATTCTTATTACTTATACGTAAGCACTTGCGAGCCAACTTCTATAGCTTGGGCTTGCAGTACCCTGCATCATCAGGGCTGAGGAGCTTAAGGTCGAAATTGTCATCATGTGTCTTTGCTTAGTAATTATATTACATACCCGAAAGCATTAAATGGATAACTCCTATGGCTTAGGCTTGCAGTACCCTGCATCATCAGGCTTGAGGAGTTGAAGATCGAAATTTTCATCTTGTGTCTTTGCTTAGTAATTATATTACATACCCGAAAGCACTAAGTAGCTAACTTCTATGGCTTAGGCTTGAAGCACCCCTGCATCATCAGGGCTGAAGAGTTAAAGGTCAAAATTTTCATCATGTGTCTTTGCTTAGTAATTATATTACATACCTGAAAGCACTAAATAGCTAACTTCTATGGCTTAGGCTTGAAGTACCCCTGCATCATCAGGGCTGAAGAGTTAAAGGTCAAAATTTTCATCATGTGTCTTTGCTTAGTAATTATATTAAATACCTGAAAGCACCAAATGTCCATCTCGTATAGTTTAGGCTAGCAGTATCCTGCATCATCAGGGGTGAGGAGTTGAAGGTCAATATTTTTACCGTGTATCTTTGCTTGGTATTTTTATTACATAACCGTAAGTGCCAAATAGCCAACTCTTACGGTTCACCCTTACATCATCGGGGTTGAGGAGTTGAAGATCAAATTTTTGTCCCATGAATTTGTTTAACAATCTTATTATATATCCATAAAAACAAATTGACTTACTTCTACGGTTCAGGCTAGCAGTACCCCTGCATCATCAGGATTTAAGAGTTGAAGGTCATTTTTTTTAGGAAATATTTGCTTAGTAATCTCATTCTACATTCAACCCAATTGGACTCCTACAGCTTAGCTTTAGCCGAGTATCGCTAATTTCGTTACTTTGCTTCAAAGAAATGGATCCTATGATCAGAACCGTATCAAACTCATCAGAGTACCCTTGAAGTACATTCTTTCAAATAAAAGAAAAATCATCAAAATCGGTTGGCGGGAAATTGAGTTATTCATCTATTTATCGCGCACATCGTTAATGCAAATATCAGACTTATGCGCTTTTCTTATGGATACCACTGTCAAAAGTGAACTAAAAATAAATGGGACCCGACGACACGCACTACCTTTCAAATGAAAAAAAAAATCATCCAAATCCGTTCACCCAGTGCGGAGAAATCGAGTAACAAATATAAAATAAAAAAAATAATAAAAAAAAACGCAGACGAATTGATAACCTCCTCCTTTTTGGAAGTCGGTTTAAAACGATGTTTTAACATAAAAATCAAAGCGAAATACTAAATTTTATTGAGGTGGCCTCAAAATTGACTGACTTTCATACAAACTTACATCTCCTATTTGGGTTAAATTGGGGGGGGGGGGGACCAGAAAATTCATTCTTAACTGACGTCTACGTCACAAAAGGAACCCCTAGTAAAAATCATATTCGTATCTTTAGCAGTTTAGGCTCTACGATGTTTATTCAATAGATGAGTGAGAGAACATTCTTTCGTTTTTATAGAAGTATATATAGATATAGAGATATAGATTTGTATAGTATCAAATAGCATAGGTACACACTTAACCAATAAAAAATACATAACAAAGGAATACATTTTACAGACCATAACATGTTTAGTTCCTACCAATTCAACTATGCAGTTACTTATCTTATTAACACTTATCGAACACAGAATAAATACTGCGTAGTTTTAAATTGACATAGCTTTTTAATTCGTAAACCGATTTACATAAAATAAACACTAAATGTTAAGTGAAGTTTCCCACAACACATCAGTGAAAATTATATTCAAATTGGATAAGCCGTTTCTGAGATTAGCGTTTTCAAACACACAGACAAACAGACAAACAGACAAACAGATAAACAGACAAACAGACAAACAGAAAAGATTTCTAAAAACCATTATTTTGGGTTCTATATCGTATTAAAGACCTATAAAAATGGTTTTCACCTAAATTTATTCCATGTACAGACAGCGACCTCTTACAGATTTATTATAGTATAGATAGATATTTGTTATTCACCTGTGGTTCGCATAACATGCTTGTATCATCACATAGTATAGAACAAAATTACTTTTCTTTTCTGTCTGTCCCTATGTATGCTTAGATCTTTAAAACTACGCTATGGACTTTAATGCAGTTTTTTTAATAGAGTGATTCAAGAGGAAAGTTTAATGTATAATACATACGTATAATATAGTACATACAATAATACATACGTATAATATATAATACGTAGTAGAGAAACACTGATAATTTTTAACCGACTTCCCAAAGGAAAGAGGTTATCTATTCGTCACGTATATTTTTTTTTTTTTTAGATTTTTGACTTTTAGGCGGAAAGAAGTTTGCGGGGTCAACTAGTAATGAATATACGAATAAAGTTCCCGATATTGACATTCATTTCGACGTACGCGCCAAATTTAAACCCAAACTAGTAACTAGTAAAGTATTCAATTTAAAATATATAACATGAATATAATATACTAGCTGTTGCCCGCGGCTTCGCTCGCGTGGAATTTAGTCTGCCACATAAAGTTTGCAAGGTGGTAGAGCAATGGTTCAACTAGGGAGTTATCACCGCCGCACCTATTTCTACCGTGAAGCAGTTCTTGTGTTTCATTAGAAGGGTGTGGCTGCCGGCTCGCTTTTATATGAGTAGTAACGCATCTGTGATTGACTTCAGATTGAGACCTTGCCCTACTTCCTAAATCTGTGTTTTCAAATTTCAAATCACAGGCACATATTAATTTGAATTAGTTTTGTCGGCAACGGATATTAATACTTATTCTGAAATTAAAAGTTTTAAGAAAGGGTCTCAAAATGCGTGACGGTTACCAACGCGCAGTTGGCTAGCGTGGTCAACTACGACCTAAACTACTGCTAATCTGACATATGTGCCGAGTTGTGTAACATTAAAAGGTCGATGACGATTGAATGACATATCTAACCTTTTCCACTGTTTCATTCTTATTGACCTTTTTTTTTGTCGAGGGGGAAACCTTTAAAAGGTACCTTACGCCGTGGGAGCGACGCAGGGTTATGTGGGATTCTTATCGCACCAGGACTCCGCGATCTTCAAAGGAACGCAACTGGAGTCCTCTGAGTGCATTGCCCCATCGGGCTCCTCCCAAGTGAGCAGCTGGGCCCACCACTCCATCTAGTCTTTACCACGATATGCGACCACACATATACCACCATCTTTCGATCGGATGCCAGGCTGGACTGTTCAAGCTCCTTGCATCCTGGCTCTCACGACAGCATGCGACCACACATGCTGACATCTTTCCCGAAGTTGCTAACTGGGTGTTTCGAGCTCGCAGTCTAGCCGCCCGCAACCCCGAAAGCCCCCTTTTAGTCACCTCTTACCACAGACAGGGGATACCGTAGCCTTATTCTGATCCCGGAACTACAGGGACGTCATTCACATAGATCTTTCCCATTTTTCTCCGTGATTTATAACCATTTAAATATTAATTTCATAGAACTTCGTTGTATACGGCGGCGGCGCACGGCGCGTACTGCCGGTCAATCAATTGAGTACGCAATATGTTATACTCGTAATATCTTCTAAACTACTTATCCAATTTACATGGTGTAAAAAGTAGATTTAATCTGTATTAGATGCTTAATTTTTTGAAATACTTTATTTTCATAAGGATTAATATTTAGTTTGTATAAAACCCATGGAAACATCAACTTCATATTTTTTAAATTTTCAAAGTATAAAAAGAGTTATTGTGGGTTATACATAAAATATAGATATATGCTGTCGCGGACTTTTATTTAGATCTATGTGAGCCAAATAATCCCACCGTACATTATATTTGGATATCTCTAACGGTTTACGCAGCGTACGCGAAGATAGCTCTCAGAGGACAACTTTTTTTGCGACTAATCTGATATTTTTTGCGACTAATCTGATATTTCTTGTTATAGTATAACCTTATTACAAAAAATTGGTATAAATTATAGTACTACCTATACTACTGTAAAGTTTCAACCAAATCCGTTCAGTAGTTTTTACGTGAAAGAATATCAAACATACATACATCCATCCTCCCAAACTTTCGCATTTATAATATTAGTAGGATTATGTACTACGTACTGTACAACTTAGCCTACTATCAATAATTACCTACTGCAATCGAATACCTACTTATTTTTAACTTCTTTTACCCATATTATATGTGTTGTTTACTAAAATCGTAATTTGTAATACAGCATGCTGTGATTATCTTTGATTGTAAGAACATTCGCCTATGCCGAAATACTCAATGTATATGTTTCTCATAATTCTGTCATCTGTATCTTATGTTAGTAATCCATAAATAAAAAACACAACGCATATTGTGTGATGTGGTTCCGGTCCGGACGGATTAATGTTTTAAGACAAGCAACCCATTAATCATAGTTGTTCTAGCAAGGATTAGTCGTAATATTCCAGGACATATATTACATAGGTTACGTTACCTTTAGGTTTGTCGAGTGCGAGCGCTCTCGCGAAGTGCTCGTCGACGACGGCGGCGACGTCGCCCGCGTAGTGCGTGAACACGACGCAGTTGGCGCTGACGTACTGCGCGCGCCGCCCGCCGCCGCCGCACTCGCCCTCCGACTCGGACGACCCGCCGCCTGACACACACGCTTCATCAGAAAACGCTACCCTTTTCAATAAAAACTTGACACCATTGATCCATTTTTGGGTGAACAAACATCGATGAACTCGCGTCATCGACACGGAAATCTTTTCATAATCCACAGTTAATACTAAAGATATTAATTGTAGATCATGGAAAGCTTGAATCTTTACTACATAAATCATTTTAGGCAAAAATCTAGCTGAAAATAGGACAGTCTAGTTAAAGCCGCACAGCCTGATTCAGAACAGGGCAAATGGTATACCCATCATCGGACTCTATTACATTTCCGTTTACAAAACTCGCTATTGGCATAATGTTAAACCAAGAACTATAACAGATGTTTTAAACACCAGAAAATTCACAGATGTATCGTCGGTTTAAAGAAAAACTCTTTTGCACGTTTTTGAAGCGCCTTATAATTACCTCCTGCGAGTGAAATCTTGATACACGAAGTTTTTCAAATGCTATCCAGCCCACTTTTTATATCCTTTACAAATAATTGTTAGGATTATCCTATGGCATACTTACTCGCAATTAACCTCTAAAGTTGTACTGAAAACTGTTCAAAATCCAAAAACTAATGAGGTTTCAAAATAAATGAATTACCACCTCGATCCAACATTTTTATATTTCACATTGCAGTAGTTTCCTACATGTGGGACGCTTCTTAATGCTTTCGACTATTTCTACATTTTCTCTACAACGTCAATAAAGTCTAAAAGTGATTCAAAAAGTGGTGTGATAAAACGGCCTGGTGGAGCGACTCGTTCATTAGCAAGGTGGTAGAACCAGTATAGTTTGATCGAGGCAGTATCACCGCCACACCTATTTCTAGAGTAAAGTTGTTCATGGGATTTCTTAGAAACGTGTGGATGCCGATTGAATTAAATTTGAGGCGACCATCTCAGTCCCTAAGAGTGGCAACACATCTGTAGTTGTCGTCAAGTAGAACCCCTGCTCTACATGGAGTAAGCTGAAGATGTCTTTGGGCAGTCGTGACTACATTAAGCTGGACTACATGCATCAATTTAATATAAATAAACTGTAGAGTCTACCGTCACACTTATTGCAATCTTGTAACAGCAATGTTAAACACTCCTAGATTCTAGTTTAAAAAGTGATGTGATGGAGAGATGTATGAAGGTACAAAATATACTATCATAGTCCTCATTGGAAGCATCCGTGGCCGACCTTGGATGGTGTTGCAATCCTGTCTAGAGTTGATTACGGGCAGTTATAGGTGGCAGTGAACACGTTCTATCAGATGAACTGTATACCTCCTAGTTTGCTACTTGTCTGTAATCATGAGTAGAAACTGTGTCACATATTGTAATAGTAGAATGTACGACACTGTTTACATTTACTATTTTGTTACCATCTGCCATTTAATTACTACATTCTAGCATTAAATAATTTTCATTTCATTTCATATTTATGTGTTAGGGTTAAGAATACCTACCATCAGCGCTGGCACGTCCGTGCGCGGAGAGGTCCTCCTCCTTGGCGCGCAAGCGCGGCGAGTGGTGCGCGGGCGCGGGGTGTGCGTGGTGCGCGTGCGCGTGGTGCGCATGCGCGTGGTGCAGGTGCGCGTGGTGCGCCAGCGGCAGCGCGTGCGCGTGCGGCGGGGAGCCCGGCGACTGCGCGCCCGACGACGCCGAGCCGGAGCTGACGCCGCCCGCGCCGCCCGTCGCGTACTCGCCGCCCGCATTGCTCGCGCTCTGCACGTTCAGCTGCGGACACACCACCGCATTCAGTTTAGCTTCACGACCCTTCAACGGTAGGTACAAGTACATGATCGATATTATTGATAAGCTAAGGCGATCGAAGGAGATTTGACAAGTTTGATGAGGATTTGTTCCTAGCCTCAGTATCAACCCATGAGGGGAACCTACACGTTCCAGTGTCGGGTACTAATGATAGTACCCGACAATGGAACGTGTAGGTATGAAGTCCAAACAGGAAGCAAAGAATACCACAGAATGCAATATCATAAAGTTGTGTTGTTGTATCAGACCTGAAAGCAGAATCCGAATTGAAAAGCAGAAGAAAAAGTTTAGCACCTTCTTGTATAAGAAAGAAGTCAACCTCTGTATATGGCCGCAATCAACCGATTGACACGTAAAATTTACAATTAATATATAGTAGAGGATACGATATAACATCAATGTTAACCAATCTGTTTAATGGATAAAATTTATTCAAAAGGTTGATAAAAAAACGTGGGCTGATTAATAAATTTTGGCCGGGCTATAATTAATTAAAAATTGTATTTTTTTACATTTCACCATTTAAAAAAAATAACACTAACGGTAAATACCTACACAGCCTGTAGCATATGCAAACGGAGTGTTGCCGATTCTTTTCCTGGCCAGGTGTAAACAGGTATTACGCTTGTAGCTCGTTATTTTTCATTCATTTGTTTAATCTATTGTTTATCGAATATTTTTTATTCATTAAACAGATAGGTGAAGGTCGACGTTATATCGGAACTTAGACCAATGTAGGTTTTATTTATTCAAATGATAGTCGTCATTGTATCAAGGTAAAACGTTAATACAGGAGACCGCACAACGCAGAAACTGCCGACTTATTGATCACGCTAAAGTGTCTCCACGAATAACTGCGTCGAAGATTATAAATTTATCGCATAATGCCTCAATTTGCTTCCAAATCGCCCATTCGCGTACATGTAGAGTCATGAACTTTATAATAAATCAGTTCTCAACGTTATCTAATAAATTCGTATCGCACAAGAAGTCGGCCGCGTAAAACATAGCGGCGAGCGGCGTCATGAAAATGTAGTTATGATGAGGAGCTGGCATTCGCCGGCCACGCATTCACTGTTTCATAAAGTAAAAATGTTTCAAAAAACTTATCCATCTATCAAATGCCTTTCATTATTAGAAATTAAGCACGGTAATGAATTACATACGAAATCTTCGTTTGACGTTAAGGTCTTTTTTGTCTGGGTAATTACGAGAAATATTTAGACAATGTATTATAACATGTACGAAATAGAGAAACATATGTAAAATATAAAGATACAGAAATAGGGCCCCATATATTTCTTACTAGTCACCCGTCGCTAATGACCAAAATCTAAACTTGATGTTGTCCAAAGTAACATGAATAGTTTTCAATTTCAATTAAAGTGTATTAATTTTTGTGTTGGAAAGAGAGGTCCAATTGACTAATATAAGCAACATTTAAAATTAAAAGCTTAACGGGAATTTTGACAAAGACATCATATTTAGGTATTATTGGTTTTCATGGTAAGACAATGAAAACCAATTTTAAAAAGAACTAAATAATTAAAGAAAACCTATTTTCTTTATATGTGTTTGTGTCAAATGCATAGTAGTGTGTGTAATGTGTTTTTATTTGGTTTTATGTATATTTTATGCATCATTCGAAAAAATATTAGCATTCTGTACCTACTCCTTCTCAATAAGTTATAACTGCCAAATTTAACATTCTTAGACATTACAATTGCAGTACCGAGGTCAATCCCTCGGTACTGCAACGCAACGAAAATTTTAATGGTTTTATCGCAATAGGCATTGCCGTAACCTTAACCATAAATACTCATGAAAGTTATTTCAAAACAACGTCTCAGTACATTTCAAAACAACGTTTCAGTACACTGTTGTGCACCTAGTTACCGAAAGGTTCGAGAAAGTATGAAATATATACGTATAAGTACGCAATACATTATAATTAGGTACTAGCTCCGTTAAAGTACTTAACGGAGCTAGGCCCAAGCAATACGAACGCGAGCAGTAACAACGAGCGCGGCCGCCGCGCGTGACCCGCTATCGTTATCACCGCGTAGGTACTATGGCCAAACAGCCACCTGAATTTTTACTAAATTCTTAACAGTGTATAAAATCACCGCCTAAAGCCTATGTTAACTACAATAAACGGAACATATCTACCTAATTAATAGCAACCTAGTGTAGCACACAAATTATATTAATTTAATTAGCCCGTGCCACTAATCATTAGTTACTGATAACGGATTCGGGTCGTAAATTTACTTTAAATCTTTTCAGGTCGATATTATATGAGGCATAAAGTATGTAGAAGTTACGTTTTCTTAAGTATTTCCATACGGACGACCTTTTGATATTAATTCTTAACTCATCATTGAACTAGGCTGCTAAAAAAATATTCCTTTATTTAAACAGGATCCAAAGCTATAAAAAGAGTGAACAAATATTTAAAAAGTCAAAACTATGTACCTATAGAGTTGCTATCAAATTCGAGCGAGTTACACCTACTCGTATGTGTCAGTTATAGAAATAACATAACATTTTCTCATCTAAATTTTGCTACAACGTGGTGGTGGAAGGGGTACCGCTTAACCGCTTAGGGGTGTACCCGAAGGGGTAGGTACTAAGTCAGACCCTTTATTCGATTGAATATCTATTTATTCACTAGAACTAGATATTAAACTTGTGAACGTGGTGGTTATGCTTTCTCGCTTTTTTCTCAGCTTACCTATAGTCTCTATACTTATAGGTATCCCTCCGAAAATTCTGTTTCCAAAAAGACAGACGTAGCAGTCAAACTTTTAACTTACTATCTACAACAAATTCCTAAAAAGTGTTAAATTAGATAAATCCCAAATATAAATTCCGATTGCAAAATTTATTTTTAGCAGTCGAGTTTTTTGTTTTTATAATAATTTCTTGTTGTAGGTGTGTTAGTGGACTCATTCCCCTAACCTTATAGACATACTTTAAATTTTGTCCTAGGTGTTAGTTGTGGGACCGAAAGCTTTGACCGCTACGAAAAAAAAAATATAATAAAAAAATAAACACATTCGGGGTTCCTGTACAAAAAAAAACTTAGATAAAATCTTTGTCTTTTAATGTTGTATTTTGTTATAAAAAGTGACATCATTAATAATGAGTTGACCGGAGCGCTATTACAGGGTTGCCAAGTTAGGGGCTTTTCCCCTAAACTTAGAGAATAAAAAAGTAGGACGGGGTTTTTTATAGTACTTTTAAGGGTTTCTATAACTTCAACATATAGGTGTTTTTGAAGGGAAAACTCCTGCCAGGCTACATGATCATGCCTGACGACGAAAAAAAGGGTCATGTATACCACACCCAATGACCTTTTTTTCGTCGTCAGAGAAAAACCTACGACCTGATTTAGAAATACGGGAGATTGCCAGAATACCAATTCACTGTGGGGATTTTAAGGGTTTTTTTATGGAGGCTTTAGGGAGATACATTTTTGAGAGTCGGTAACCCTGCGCTATTAAAACAGCCGTAAAACGCTAGGAGTCGGCGGCGCGAGCGCGCAGTGGCGCGGGGCGGTCGCTGTGGTACGTATGTGACCGTAGACGTTAGTAATAGTCGCAGTAGGCGGTGCATCGCGGTGCAATGCAAGGAGGATGACGTGGTAGGTGATTGTAAGGTCGATAGAACATGTAAAGGGAGCATATAACCCTCCGCAGACGTAAAGATTCTAAGCCCTAGCCAATCGGACCGGAAAACCTGTCGTTATGAATTGAAACCATGCGTTTCTATAGTAGTGGGTTTTAGTTTGTATCGTAGGGCGCATAGTATGATCGATCTTTACAATATTTTGCTATGTTTTCATTATATGTGATAACGACAGTTGCTATCAGTAGATATGTAGGTACCTACTCTTTGAAAAATGTTATTTCAGTAAAATTGTGAAAGTAGGAATAAAATTTCGAGCACATATCTTTTTTTTATAATAATGAAGTAGCAAACGAGCATGCAGTCCACCTGATGGTAAGTGGTCACCGCTGCCCATGGACATCCGTAAGTAACTTCATATAGAACATAGGTTATATCTAAGTCAATCACAGATGTGTTGCTCCCGAGGACTAGGATGGTCACCTCATATAAAAGTGTGCCGGCAACCACACCTTTCCATCGAAACGCAATGAATGCTTCACGTTAGAAATAGGTGTGGCGGTGGTACCTCCCCGGTCGAATTACGCTGGTTCTACCACCTTCAAATCTACAAGCATATCTGGCGTGTAATCTATACATATAAAATCTTTTATATAAATGCAAAAGATGAGAAACACTAAAATACAGCCCTGTGGTAGGTACATAGGTACCTTTAGTGATATAAGAACCCTAACATAATTTTCTCTTTTCTTCTTAAGCTATATATACCTACCTAGGTATAGGTTAGCTTATATTTTATAATATCCTATTACAATGGTTTTAATGTGTTTCTTGACATTTAGTAGTAAGACCCGGCGATATTATTATTATTTTATTTACATTTATACAAAGCTAATTGCCAAGTTTCGTTAATAAACAGAGGTATCTGGTTCGTCACAACGTCGTATCGAAGTACGATAATGTGATTTACGAAGAACGAGTCCCGATGTAAACGGCTTTTTAATGATAATGTACGATACTAAATCGATTATCTCATTTCTCGGAACACTTAGAGCTACTTAGAGATGATCTGCGGGCGCGTCACGCACCCGGAGGCCACTCGACGCGTTTATTGTCCGGGAGCGGCGGCGCGGGGGCGGCGGCGGGGCGGGCGCGGACGGCAAAAACCGCAGGAAAAGGTTATGAGGCGAACAGCTCTCCTTGAAAACTAAATAATACATGATCGCAGCCAACTACCACTTCGCACACATGACGGGAAATATTCATGAGCCATCACGGAAACCTTGAACTCGGTACATTGATGCAACAATTCATAGATACCCAACGAGTGCATTGTTGCAACAGCGCCTACTAGTAAAGCGAATTACAAAAAGAGCACAAGTAAGCAGATGAAGTGCACAGCGCGACACAGCAGTGAATGCAGTGATGGCTGCCGCTGCCAACGGCACAGCACTTTACGGCGACAATCACATTATGTATATGCATTTGAGACTTTTTTATTTGACCCATTCCAATCTTGTTTTCCCATAGAAACTATTGTTCATCAAATCGGTGGGATTTTTTTGTACTGAAACTCGTCTCCGCCCTATTAAATAAGATATTTAGTGAACAAGAGGACCTTCACAAGGTCTAAATATCTAAACCCTAATAGGTACATGTTCAATTCGATCTTCGTCTACTATTGTTCGTCTTCAAAGTGTACCATCGTCTGACGTCAAGACTTCCCCACCTAAACTCCTAAAGCTGTCAGTGTAGGTATATCATATATAATTTAATGGTATCTAATATATAAAATTCTCGTGTCACAGTTTTTGTTGCCATTCTCCATCACCACTACCAAATTTTATATGCTTATTCAGTAAGTCTGAGAATCGGCCAACGTCTATTTTTATTTACAAAAAAATGTGGGTGGACAACCCTTAAGGGGTATCCTTAAGGGTTGTCCACCCTTAACATTTTTTTTAATTTTTTATATGGCAAAACAACGTTTGTCGGGACAGCTAGTAATTTTATAAATTCAACATATTCAATTTATACTTAAATATCTATAATACTTATATATGAGCATTCTTTAATTTGACGTATACATACCTACTTGCATAATGGACTTAACACCTAGGTAGATAATACAACGACAAAAAATCTAACTAAATAAAATAATTTAAGGCTTTATTTGAACATAAATATTATCAGGAGAAATAATTAATTACTTGCTAAACGGTTTGCTAGCTAAACGTCTCATTTTATTAAAATTTGAATATTAATAAATTTATAATTTTGCATAAATTTGAATTATTATATGTTTTTAATGATACACAGCATTTGTTGAAGAAGTAATTTACTCGTAAACCTACTCGTATTTTTTGTTCCTGATTTTTACACACCTAGTACCTTGGATATTGCCCTAGACCTACATGGCAATATCCCAAGCTACCAAACATGATATGTGGTAACTGTTACCATTAAATCATAGCGCTGGTGATTTAGTTGCTAAAGCTCGTATAACTTTAACATGCATTGCCTCCCAACTCATGGAACATCTCATCTGTACTCGTACGCATAGTATATCAACGCAAGTTGGATGATTGACCGTTAATAGCTAAACGCAAGTATCCTTGCTTCAAAGAACATAGTAAGCGGTTCGTCCTGCATGTTATCACAGGATAGCAGCCGTTTTAACTTCGTCGGACTTCTTGTGGGCGGTTAAAAATTGTCGACACATGTTTGCTGCTAGTCCTTTCACCAATACGCATTCTGTGCGTATTGGTGAAAGGATTAGCAGCAATTCTGGAGCGTAAGCAGCGGGGCGCTTACGCTCCGTATCTTCAGTGAAACAAAAACGTTTGTAGCAGAAGCAGGTATTAATCTGTTTTATGATGTCTGCTTATATCGGCAAAAATAATTAAAGTGACTAGTGGAAATCTTGACTTTATAGTGATCCCATATAATGTACGGCGTAAAAACTGCCTATACACGGTGATGAAGGAAAATCGAGTAAAGAAACGTGCATTGCAGATAAAAACTAGAACTATTAACGACGATTAAAAACTGATTCGCGCGTAGTGGCGGGCGCGCCGGCCACGCCGGCTGCCCGCGCGGGCGGCCCACTCTCGCGCAAATCAGACCCACGGCATTGGCGCCCATCCTAATTAGATTACATTAAATTAGATACACGTACATGGTAAAACACATGCCTCAGTTGAATGTTACTTGTCGAATATAGCCAGCGAATCAGCAACTGCCCGTTCTCGGAGACGTTTATCTCTCGATTTAGCCGTTCATGTCGCGTGAGTACTACCGCAAAACACCGAGTATTATTAGTTATTAACATATCTCGTTATGTAAACGATTATCGTAAGGAAGTGTGGCGATGAGAAGCCAGATTCTCCCGGCGGGTCTCGGTCTCGGTGCGCGGACGAATATGACAGCTATGTGCCCTAGACAAGTCAATCGGCCGCCGCCGCCCGCCGCCGCCCCGCGCGCGCTATGCCAACAATGCGCGCGACCGACGAGCCACGACTGCTTACTTCTGACCTGACGCAAGCATTTTCATGAATTTTAAACGAGATAGATACGACCTTGCGATTAAGTAGGTACTTCGCTAGACAACAATAAACACGCTCGCATGCAACGAGCTCCGAAACACATGCTGGCTTGTGCCGGACATAGCACGATGTATCTTTCCTTCGACGGAAACTGCGTGTAGCATCGTTCTCATAAAAAACGTTGTTCCCGTACAAATTTAATAAGTATCTATAGTATAGAGCTGATATCGATCTAGGTATCTCTATGCACAATTGCATTTAGGCTGTAGGCATCAAATGGTAGGCACATATTCGAGCCATATCCATATTATGTGGATTTAACGTCGATTGAGTATACGACTGTACGTACCTATATAATAATTGCATCCCACTCTCTCTGTTAAATAACAAACAAATACACCTCATTGAGGGTGACCACGTTTCCGCAGCCCAGCGACACTCCAGACAAACTAAAATTAAATTAAATACAATAACATATGAAATTCGCCTATGTACATCGCATTCGAACCACTCGGCACTACAGCATATTTAAATAGTTGTAAAATAAACATTAATGTACAACAGTATACAACAAGTGTAGCACTGACTTAAGTATAATTACCTAAACCCTGCACTCAGTACACCTGTTTCGGTTAATGTATTCGTCGCGACTAAACGCGTATGTATATGAGCCACTATCGCACTATCAGTCGTATCAGTTTACGACAACTTACGTAAGATTCAAATCGTCACTCGTCGACACCTCACCGGCCGCGGCGCTCGCATCTGCCGGCTGCAAACGTTTCTTGCTCGAAATTTCTTCGATTTCTCCTTACTCGACGGATATGGTAAAGATCCAGCGATACGAAGGTCCTTATTCAGATCTTATGATTATTCATCTGGCAGTAGTTTTGAGGCGTACCGACTCCCCGCGGCTCCCTTTCATAGTAGTAGACGCATGCCGCGGCGGTGGCTGCGCCGGCAAAAACTGTCGACGCTAACCCTCGCCTGCGCCTCTGCGCCTCTGCATATCGACAACATCTAAATGCAACTTGGGAATCCGAATTACCTATGTCTATCTTCTATGTGCTCATTTATGGCGTCTATTTTAGGTATATGGTTTAATAAGAGAATTTGGAAGATTTGTATGATGTTGGAATAATGGCTCTACTGATGTTTTATAATTTAAATATATATAATTTTAATATGTAAGGATAGGCCATATTGTGAATACACGTTGAATTAAAAAAAATGTGATTTGTAAATGTGCACACGACGATTTTACAGGTCATAACCTCTTTAAGTTATTCTGTGTAGGGTATAGATACCTATTCATATGTTCTTAAAATTAGATTCGCTCGTACTTCATTTGTATGGGTATATGATATTCAGATATGTTCATATTTCCCAGATCATTGTCATCAAATTTATTTACATATTAATTAGGCTTATTAGGCGTTTGAATTTCACGCCTATATAATTTTGTTTTTATATAACAGTAGATTAATTTTATTGTATTTACATTCTATTCTGAGTCATTTTCTAATGTAAGTTCGTAAAAAAAATGCCAATAAAATGAATATCTTTTTCGTCCTTCTTTCGAACAATCTATTAACTACTGAACTTGCAAGATACAGCAGATAAAATTAATAATGAATCCAAGAACAACGTCATCGACACATTTATAATCATTAGGCGAGCACACGTCACAGAGCCGCTTGTTTGAGCCGCTTTTATAAATTCCAAAGTGGTAAAAAGCCACCCATCGCGAACAAGTCCCAGCGCTGCACCGCGCACGGAGCCGGCGCACGGAGCCGGCGCGCGGCGGTCGCGCAGCTGCTGCTAAACAAATAACCGACCGCACTACGCTCATTAAACGGACGAGCTCTGATTTATCAAGTTCATTAAGTCGCCAATCAATTAGGTCTCGCGTCAATGTATTTGACAAACTCGGAAGCGACGGAAGTCGAGCGATTTGTGCATAATAATAAAGTGTGTAAAAATGATCTATTGCATTTATGGTTTTTCGCTCGTGTCTAATTGAAAGTATAAACGAACAAGCAATTTAATTAGTATTAAAATGATCACTCTTACCCATAACCAACTTCAAATAAGAAAGGAAAACTTTTGCTGTTCCGAGGAATGAGTTATTACTATTTCATATAAATAAAATGAAAATATGTATCGTATCTTTTTTTTTATTTCACTGAAGTAGCAAACGAGCATGCAGTCCACTTGATGGCAAGCGGTCACTGCCGCCCTGCGACATCCGTAATCAACTTCATACAGAACATGGGCTCTATCTGAAGTCAATCACAGATGCGTTGCTACTCCCGAGGACCAAGATGGTCGCCTCATATAAAAGTGTACCGGCAACCACACCCTTCTATCGTAACGCAAAAAATGCTTCACGCTAGAAATAGGTGTGGCGGTGGTACCTCCCCGGTGGAACTACACTGGTTCTACCACCTGTTAAAATGTACCTTTTAATACCCTTAATTAATTACCCTTTAAAGTGTGTTCTACACAGCATTGCTATTCACAAACATTATTGGCGTAGCCCTCACTGAACTCATTGAATGTACTAGAGATTAAACTCAATGAATGTAATCTTTAAATACTTTATATTTCTCATCCAACAGTGGTTCTTTCTGGAACTATCTCACTCTACTAAGCATAGTTAACGTGATTAAACATATGTAGAATAATTCTGAGACTCACTCTGCCATATCTTTCCGTGAAAGAAATAATTTTAACTGTTAATTAAGCACACACAGTAATTAAGCCAGTTTTTACGATAGTCTATAAATAAGCAATAATATACTTATATAGATGGTACATAAAAAAAACGATTTTATTTCACAGCGCGTTAAGAAACAAAAATAAATAAACATATCGTTCTGCGAAAACAAAAAGCGGTTAAAGAATCATTAATGATATGATATTTATTTCCACGACAGCAATACTAATTTTGTATTTATAGACTGGACCCCTTAGATCCCACCTTAGATCAAATTTCAAAAACATTTCAATGCTTCGAAGTATGTTAAAGTAAAGTAGGTACCACCCACGTACCCAACGTAATCAACTTTGACCTCTATATAGTGAAATTATTTGTAAAGAAACGACCCCTCAGTGAATTCAATGGATAAACGTAAAGATAAACTATGTATGATGAATTTGAACTACTTAATTATTTTGGTAATATAAGGCAATAATGCAATATGATAACATATTTTTTGAAACATGCAATCGCAGAACGATATGTGTAGAGCGCGGGGCGAGAGTGCGGTACGATGGCGTTTAGCACTGACCGGCTGGTGGGACTTAAAATTAGTTAGAATTTGAATACGAATGATAGGCAGACCGTTATACTTTCTTTTCAGAAGCTACTGCTTCGATGTGTACCTAATCGAAGCCAAAGAGAGGACTGCAAGAGGAATTTAATTGAGTTTCAGCGTATCCTCGTATAAATAAAAAATTAAATGTTGTAAAGAAAGTAATGACCACGGGGAAGGAAATCTTGGCCAATCTCTCGATCGCCAGAAAGAGCTATGAAACTACATTCTTACTGCCTACGTGTAGTATTAACCACTACATCATTTCCAACTTAAACTGAGGTTCTAAGAAAAAACCCGAGGTGTGTACCTATCCTTTTATAACTCGAAAAACGTATTTGCTGACTGTCGATAACGTTATCCGCCGTTTCTCGGGTATCGCAATTTTTGATACTATAAGCATTGCAACTCAATTGTTAGAATATCTTAATCTCCGCAACTTTTCATAAGACGAATACTTTACAACTTACATTTATTGACTTGACCCTTCACGTTAGACTTACAGAAGTTCTGCTGATTAAATACTCGGAAAGGAATTAAAAATATATTATAGGAATCAAATAACACTATTATAATGGTCCAAATATATGAATTAAATTTAGCTCTAAAAGGTGCGGTAAATAATTAGTTGTTTCAGTGAGGCGGGTGCGCGGGGGCAGCGAGAAGCAAGGCTATTAAAAGCTTTTCCATGTAGAGCCGCGGCGCCGGACTAGCCCTAAGTCGATTTGGATGTCGGAATTCCGCGGCGCTACCGTGCCCGCGCTGCCGCGCTGCTTGCCGCCGACCAACCCACCAGCTTAATGCTGTTACTGTTACGGCAACGTCTAATTGATCATAAAAATATACGCACAAATTAGTGTATCATGTCCACTGCAAGTCCAATGTATCTACGTCATATTAAATTAAAAAAAAAAACATAAAAATATTTCATTGGAAACAAGACTCATTTTTCTATTACCCCTGTTGACCAAAGTAATGCAGATTAATGAGCAGAAACATTGCTTTCATAACAAAAATAATGTCTTCATAGAAGAGCAATTAACGTAATGTTATCGATGTTGTGCGCCAGAAAATATTTGCTTTAGTATGATAAATGAAATCGATGAGTTCTATGTAAATTAGGGATAAGTTTGAACCGAAATGGGAAGGTTTTGGAAATCAATGTATTCAACACCACGTGCCCTTTTCCCCACTACAACTCTACGCAAGCGAACCATAATCTGGTAGGTACACAATAAAATATTACCGAAATGATCATTTCATTTAATAATATTACATTAACATAATAAGTTATTAGAATTATGTTGAGATTGATTTTTGTATAAAATTAGGTAGAAGTTATTCATTTATATAGCAGCCATATAAGGTACCTACTTTATTCACAACACCGGTATATGTATGTGTACTTTCTCTAAGTGCAATGCTCTGCAATAATGGCTGTGCAAGGTGTGTATACCTATATAATTGTATATTAAAATTTACTGTATAATTCGAATAGGTGGGTAGATACATTAGTATTTAAATGGTAAAATTAAAATGTCTGTTCATCACTGCTTTTTTTGTTCGAACAAATTCGCACAGAATGTAAACATAAGATGACGATGTTTTTTTTTTGTTTTGATGAGAAAAGTCGGTTATATATTAATACAAACGCTACAAGAAATGGTAACTTTTACATGACTCATGCTCTAGATGGCACTCAGGCTGATTTATACACCCAGGCGACCTAATAGAGGTCACGGTTGATCGCTTGTTCCCCCACTACCGATGCTGGCTACCACGCGATCGAGTGACCGGAAAACTCTTAGTATGTAATGTAAATATCAACCTAAGTGACTACCTATTAATAAAATTTAATGAAGGATTATACAATTATTTGAATTCGATTTTACTTTCCAAAGGTCGCCATAAAGGTACTTTCCACATTAATATAATCGTATGTAGACGATCGAAACATATTTTCGGTGTCATTCTTCAATATGTTATCCGATATATTAGGAGCGATCTAGGCACGCTCATACATAAAACATGCAAACGATTGCACATCGAAGAGATTTGCAGATAAGAGGAAAGGCTGGCGACAACTGCGACAAGTATTTATGTCGGTAATTTGATAGCGGCCAGCTGACAGGTTATTGGGCATCGTAACATCATAGTTGAAATAATTAAAGGCAATTAATTAACATAGCGGGTGTCGCACGCCGCCGCGTAACCCGCTTGCGCCCGCGCCATTACCTATCTACTAAACAATCTTCTTATTACGATAAAATACACAGTAAATATAAGTTACTACGTAGAAATGTGGTTCAACCCATTATTGTCCCACTGCTGGGCACGGGTCTTCTCTCAGAAAAAGAGAGTTTAGTCCATAGTCCACCAAGTGCTAATTTGTGGACTTCACACACCTCCCAGAACTTTTTTTTATAAGAACTCTTGGGTGTGTAGGTTTACTCGAGAAGTTTTCCGTCACCGAAAAGCAGTGATAATTAATTTCTAATACGCACATAAATCAGTGGTGCGTGCCTGGGTTCGAAAGTCGGACCTCCCGATTGAGAGGGCAAGTTTCAACCATTAGGCTATCACTGATCTGCACTATGTAGAATTATCGACTACCTACTAACTCCGCATGTACGAAATATACAAAAGTGTTTGAAACGTTTTGTACAATTTCTTAAAACGCCCCAGGAGCTACATATCTACATTATTTGATCGGACTTTAATATGTTCATTAATTTGATACTTTTAACCCGCGCCTGCTTGAACGCATGTAATGCTCATAGATAATTAATACAGGTGACAACTAAAACAGGACTTAGGTAAAAATAAAACAGTATTTTTTTTTATTTGATTTGCAAATAATTGTACATGATTGTATTATTTCTATTGCGTAAGTGAGCACAATGTCGTTGTGTGAGTCACTAGGTAGCAAGATACAAGAACATGTTATGCAATTTCACAGTAACTTCATCTTTTTATCCCCATACTTTGAGATTTATTTACTACTAGCTGTTGCCCGCGACTTCGTCCGCGTTTCCGTTGTTTTTCGTAAAAAAAAGTAGCCTATGTCCTTCCTCACGGTTCAGTGGTTTTGATGTAACAAACAGATTAACTTTCGTATTTTAGTAGGGAAATATAATATGTCATATCTACAATACTGTTGAAAAATATCGCAATACGGAACCGCACAATATTATTGTTAATAGCTATGCCCGCGACTCCGCCAGCGAGTAACTCCTTGTGTGTTATTGAGTTAATGTATTGGTAATATTGTTTAGATCACGTTCACATGAGGCTTAAGAACCTTTTTTATTTTTGTTTTCGAGGGGGAAACCTTCAAAAGGTACCCGACGCCGTGGGAGCGACGCAGAGTTATGTGGAATTTTTACCGCACTAAAACCCCCCCGGTGGCCGTCTTCGGTGCTATAAAGAGGACTCGGGCTCCTCCCAGATGGGCGGATGGGCCCACCACCCAATCTAGTCTTTACGGCGGTATGCGACCACACATATCGCCACCTTCCCGGTATCGCCTGGCTGGACGGTTCAAGCTCCCACTCTAGCCGCCCGCAACCCCGGAAGCCCCTTTTAGTCGCCTCTTACGACAGGCAGGGATACCGTAGCCCTATTCCGATCCTGCCGAAGGCTTAAAGTACTTATATAACGAAAATACTTCAATGCAAAGCTTCCGGGTAAACTATGTTGAATGTTGATCCATCCGGCACGTGAACGTAAAGATTTTTGGAACTACTGACCCGGGAAAGAGCGACGTACAACTGACCATGCGAGAAACAACTGACACCGAGATCTACTCCAGCAACACGAAAAGTCTGCCCTTGAGCCTTATTAATTGTCATTGCATAACACACCGATACTGGGAATTGCGTTCTTTTAAATTGGAATGGAAAATTATTAGGTACTAAGGGAATTCTGGGAATAAAGACGGTTTCTCCTGCACCGCAACCTGTTAATATTTGAGCCTCGATAATATTTTGTTGCAACCGGGTTACTTTTAGCCGAGTTCCATTGCAAAGTTGTGGTGGTCTTAAATTTCGGAGCAGAATAATCGGAATGCCAATTTTTAAACAAATTTCATGAGAAGGAAGTCCGGGCATATTTAAAGAATTTAAAAATTCTATCGGGTAGTTAGTGGCGTCTTGTTCATCGACCATTCTATTTATTGAACTATATACTTTGCTTTCCCCTTGTATATTCGACAGTATTTTATTATTAATCTCAAATGCCTGGTCATTGCGAGGAGTTAAGATGGATCTTTCGCATAGCCAAGAATTGTCCCTATTTAATATATTTGTTACGTCACCGTGACACTGTTCACTGTTCACTGTTCATTTTTCATTTTTCATTTTTCATTTTTCATTTTTCATTTTTCATTTTTCATTTTTCATTTTTCATTTTCTTTTTCGTTTTTCATTTTTCATTTTTAATTTTTCATTTTTAATTTTTCATTTTTAAAAATTTCATTTTTCATTTTTCAATTTTCAATTTTCAATTTTCAATTTTCAATTTTCATTTTTCATTTTTCATTTTTCATTTTTCATTTTTCATTTTTCATTTATCATTTTTCATTTTTCATTTTTCATTTTTCATTTTTCATTTTTCATTTTTCATTTTTCATTTTTCATTTTTCATTTTCATGTTCATTTTCGTACAGATAGATGACTGAGTTACAAACGTAAGAGTAGACAAATATAATCAGAAAGCTTTGAACTGCTAAGCTATCGGGAGTTACACGTGTTATTGTGAGTCAACCATAAAAGATGGACATATGCTGTCGTAGGATATTTTTTAGATAATTTTAAGGAAAATATTTCCCTCATACATGATTTCTGTGTAGCTTTAACCATTAAGGTTGCACACGCGACAGAAGCTTAAAAAAGTAACTTCTCCCGTTTTCCCAACATTTCCCTTTACTGCTCTGCTCCTATTGATTGTAGCGGGATGAAAAGTATACTATAACCAGCCCAGGAGTATAAAGAATAATCGTACCAAGTTTCGTTAAAATCCACTGAGTAGTTTTTGTTTCTATAACGGTTATACAGACAGACAGACAGACAGACAGACAGACAGACAGACAGACAGACAGACAGACAGACAGACAGACAGACAGACAGACAGACAGACAGACAGACAGACAAAAATTTTACTGATTGCATTTTTGGCATCAGTATCGATCCCTAATCACGCCCTGATAGTTATTTTGGAAAAATATTTCATGTACAGAATTGACCTCTCTACAACTTTATTATAAGTATAGATTCACGCGCAAAAAAATAAATATTACCTACATAGGTAATATGCGTAGTACCTATACCTACTGCCCGACATGGAATACACACACAATATTTTGCGAAATTAACGATGTTCCTCCACTAAGAGTATATTTAGGTAGGTACCTATGGATAGAATGACAAGCGAGCAGAAGCTGATAGACCCGTTAGGTCGAGACCTAGGTCATGCACTCGTTTGCCTTCTAAAAACGTCTATTCTCATGGGTAAATTTTTTTTCATAGTAGATACGTAAGAAATAAAAAAGAACTGCCTACATCACAACATACCTACACTTGAATGTACCGTTTTCACACTTGTTTATACCATTCGAAATAATCTCAACTGATTTTGAAACAAACGTATCATATTAATCTTATTACAATTGCCAGAATATACAAAAACTCACACTTTATGCCTTTGTTCCAAATACATTGAGTTTTTAACGTAAAAATAATGCTACTTTAACGGGCGTTATCGTTAATTTTAATGTAATTTATTCAAGTCGACGACACCGCCGGCTCCGCGCGCACGTTTCAACGCGTAATAATTAATTACGATCAATAAATAAACAACATACATGCCGTCGTCAAACTGTCGTTGCGTAAACTTTATAAAAAGGTAAAACGGACGGTTGTCCCACGGCTGGCGGCGGGGAGCCTGCTGCCTGCCCGACGCTCGCTCGGTACTCGCTCGTAGAGATCCTTATAATTTTTATAATGCTTAAAATTTAATCTATTTGTCAGTCTTTTCGTCCTCCCGTCCATTCTTCTGGTCGTATCACACATTCATTTTATGCACATACCTTTAATGCCACATGTATGGTGTGCTTTGGACTTGGTATTCCTTGGACCACTGTACGAGGGCGTAATTATGTAGTAAATACGATTTCAGAATAGTAACGCCATGGATACTCTTTATTTCTAACTAGGTGGTACGTGAAGATATTCAGTTAGCATGCAGAGAGGTACATATTTTCGGACAAGACTTTCAATATAAGTTACCTACTCAATTGAGATCTTTCGAAGGGATTTTTTTTCTAACCAATTATCATAATCTATAGTCACACGTTATGATAATTGGTTTTAATACAATGTAAATAGAAGGTGTGTAATATTTTCGAATTTACTTCATTACCGCGACAATAATATTTTTTCAAACGTAACAGTCCGATTAACCTTTCAAGATAAATAAACTGCGATGCAATACAATTACCTACTAAAACGCAATACGCAGTATGACAGGTACCAAATGTGTACGATCAAGAATCACATAAAAATACATCATCTGATATCTATACAATTGAATAAAAACCTATATAGTTATACGAGTATAATCTTAATATATATAAATTACGTGTCACTTTATTTGTCCGCAATGGACTCTTAAACCTCTGAACCGATTATAATCAAATTTTCACAACGTGTGCATTTTGATCCAACTTAAAAGATAGGATAGTTTATATCTTAATTTATAGTTATTTGTTTATGTAACATTTCTTTAACCACAGCAACGCGTGGCCGGGTCTGCTAGTACTTCTATATATTAATACGCGAAACAAACGTCCGATTTTCTTTGCGAATATACTGCGGGCATGGAAAATGGGAGATTTCACACAGGTAGATGAAGTTAATGTAGAAGAGAAGTGAGGAAAGAAAATAATTACGTATAACAAAACGTATCAGGATTATATTAAATTAAACAAAATGATACAATTATTGTTTTCTTCACTGATCTAATTACATACCTAATGTAATATCACTATCTCACAAATGCGTTATTGTTTTACTTTTAATGCATCTTAGACAAATAAACCTCATTTCACCTATATTGGCTGGTTTTCCTAATACTCAAAAACTTATTACGGGTAAAATACTTCTAAAACTTTTGTAGCAGATAAGAACGGTACGGTTTTCAAATAGTATATACGTTGTCAAAAGTAAAATACAATATATTAAAATGGAAATAATTTATGTTACATTATGTAACTATATATGAATTTTAGGTAAGTAGCTGACAGTAAGTACCTAATTGTTCTGTAAATTTTTATTTGAAAAATACCAAAAAAAGAATCCCGCTAAGAAACTTATTTTTAAAAATGCTGGAACTAATTAGATAAAACTTTCGTATAAAATGTAGATAACTTTATAATACATAGTAGATACTTATCATAATTTTAATTTGAGACTGAAATTATCTAATCTTGATAAACTAATGATAAACGACTAAATATCGTATAATATAATATAATAAATAAAACTAATACGATCGTGTCATGTCACGAGGTGATCTTAGAAAAGGTGTATGTACCTAATACCTACTTATGTTATTAGATGTGTTTACTAACCCGTTCGTACTGGAAGTGCGGCGCGTGGTGGAACGAGCGCGCGGCGCCGCGGCCGTACAGGTAGGGGTAGTAGGCGCCGTACATCACCTCGGGGCAGCTCACCGCCATGCCGGCCGCCGCCGCGCGCGCCCCATGCCGCCGCCGCCGCGCTCACCGCCACGCCGCCACCGCGCACGCTCGTGCCGCTCGCTGCCTGCACGACACAAACACTATCTGCACTATACCCTTCAAAACTATGCAGGTTCTAGGTGGTAGAACCAGTGTAGTTCGACCAGGGAAGTACCACCGCCACACCTATTTCTAGCGTGAAGCAGTTCTTGCGCGAGATGGAAGGGTGTGGTTGCCGGCACACTTTCACATGAAGCGACCATCACAGCGACCGTCCTCGGGAGTAACAACGCATCTGTGATTGACTTCAGATGGAACCCATGTTCTGTATGAAGTTGATTATAGATGTCCATGGGCGGCAGTGGCCACTTACCATCAGGTGGACTGCATGCTCGTTTGCTACTTCAGTCAGATAAAAAAAGGTTACATTTGGGATGTGAAAATAGCTTTCAATCATCCACCGTCCGTCCGGTCGTCCAAGGTCCACTTCTAGACAAGGACCTTTCATTGACGTCGGTACTCAAACCGGTCCTCGGTAAACCCAACTTCTGAATCCAACGATTTATCGCTGTCTTCTTCAGATTATCGGTTCACCTGGGGAGCGACATTTGTTTTTATTGCCAAATGTGGTCGCCACTCGAGAAACTTTTCTACTGTTTCTACTTTTCTTCCGAGCATAAATAGATTTAGCACTGAAATATTTCGTGATTTCATAAATAACGGGTTTGATATCAAATATGTATAACTGGCCATAAATATATCGTTTTCTACACTTAAATTAATATAGAGCATACCAGTACTACAATACCTTTCATAATGATAGTACCTAATTTAAATTATCTTTCTAGGTACCTATTGTAAAGGTTTATCTGTACTGCATACTAAAATGAAATCAACATAATTACTGTTAAAATACACACTATTGATGGCTCTACTATGCAAGTTCTGATCTCTACCAGGATAAAGTTTGGACATGCTTCTCCAGAACACACCAGGATAAATACCTGTTATACGCGTTGTATAATAATTATGCGACAGCTCAGATTATATGTAGACCTAAAGAACTACAGACTGAATATTAAGTTAACTAGCTACCAAAATATATTACGATAAATTTTCTTGACCATAGCACCCTGAGATTGACATTTCTTCAAAATGATTGGGGCAATATTTTTTCGCAGGTAGCATTACCAAGTACAAGATAGAATTATAAACCAAACAGTATTCATAAGGGCTAACAGGCATAAATTGATAAGTATCGATGAAAATCACCTCATCAAAACGTTACTGCCGCATTAATAAAACTGGCCGGCGCTGGCCTCCGCCACTGATATTATAGAATTATGATTATCATATTTGCCAGGCCGCGAAGGCAAATCATAAACTAGAAACACAACAAAATATTCCAAAAGAAAAACAGATCAAGGTAGAGTCGATACTCAAATCAATAAAATACACGCATAATGTAAGAGCGTGGGAAAACCATGAGTGAATAATGCAGGAATGTGGCTGGTCGCTAATGCAACTGGTTGACGCTGCCCGCCGCTGCGGCGCGCGGCTGCGGCCTGCGGCCAACGGCCGGCCGCTGCGGCCAACTATCACTTAGATGGAACCATATTTATATTTCGTATGTTTATGATTAATGGTATATAATATCCCACAAAAACTCATAATGCAGTCATATACGCTCTACCAAAGATATGCTACAGATTTAGATGGGTAACCGATAGTTCGTAGTATTTTTTGTGTAAGTAAATTCGTCAGTCTTGGTTGTTATTTTGATTATTACCATCCACCCCTTAATTTTTAACAGACTTCAAAAAGGAGGAGGTTATCAATTCGGTTGGTATAGTTTTTGATGTATGTAAACCGATTTCTCCGCCAACTGTAGACCGATTGCAAAACTTTTCTTGCGATGGTTAGAGCTAGTGTCCGACCGAATTTCGGTTTTCGGCAGAAGCCGAAGCCGATTATTCGGCTATCGCCACAACCTTAGGTCGAAGCTGCAGCGGAAGGTTTAAATACTACGCAAAAACAAGCACCAGAGGCGATTACAATTAATTTGCATCTTTCAAACACGATAACTTTTGAAAATAATGTGAATGACGAACTAAACTTACGAAACCCATTACCCGAATGTGTGCTTGCCTCAGCGCATCACCACTTCGGCTTCGGCCAATACTTCGGCCTGTTTTGGCCAATATGGTGGATTTTTTTGGCAAATGACCGAAGTCGAAGCCGAAGTTGGAATAGCTACCAGGAAAATCGGGAAAAACCTCCAAATTTTATAAGCACTTGCATAAATTAATTTGAGTTAACTTTTGCTGGTCCAATTCAAACGAACATTGAGTAAAAAATTTGAGCTTTAACTTTTTGAACCCTGATGCTAAAAGCCTAAATCATAAAAGTTTGCCGTTTTATGTTTACGGATACCTATACCTACAGTAAGATATTCAATAAAGTTGCAAAGCAGAGACAAAACACGAATAATGCGAAAAGGTAGAACCACTGTAGTTCGACCGGGGAGGTAGGTAGAGGAGGAGGACCGCCACACCTATTTCTAACGTGAAGCATTCCTTGTGTTTAGTTGGAAGGGTGTGGTTGCCGGCAAACTTTTACATGAGGCGACCATCCTAGTCCTCGGGAGGAGCAACGCATTTGCGATTGACTTCAGATAGAACCTATGTTCTATATGAAGTTGTTTACAGATGTCCACGAGCGGCAAAGACCACTGACCGTACTTATAATATGTTTGCTTAGCAAGGATATTTGAAGAAAAATGTAACCTTGAGTTCTTCAACCTTGAATAGGTAGGTACTTCAATAACTCAACTTTTATATTGGTGATGACAAAGACTATTAGCTATGTTATGGCATATTATTAAGTTTAACGTTTTATATAGGATCGGTTAGGTTGGCTTGCAACATAAAAGAAAACATAAACATAAACGAGAAGGGCGCGGCAGCGCCCTATGAGCGGGTTCGACTAATTCATATAAACTATAAAAGTGTAGTAAATTAAGGGTTACACTTAGATTTAGGTAAAATTTCAGATTTAAGTATATTCCTGTCGAAGGTCAAACTAACATTTGTATTTATGTTTCAGTTTATGTGAGTGGTCACATAAACTGAAACATAAATACAAATGTTAATTTGTACATTTGTATCCACTAAACATAGATTCTGATAGTAGGTATCATCACAAGAAAGCGTAATAAAACATTTCACCGGATCATAACATTCATAACGATATACCTACCAATGTTTTGTAATTTTTTACTTAGCGAACATTAATTCAATTCATTAGTTTGTAGCCTTTTTGTAGCCGGTTTTTGTTGGAGTCGGTTGTATTTTTTGGAAAAAAAATTAACAGCCTGAAATCATCTGAGAGAGGTTACCCATTAGATAACACGCAAGTATTTAAAACAATCTTAATTAGAGCAAAATTTGTATTAAGCCTGCCCCAATCGTAGTGACCAGCGCGCAGCGGACCATCAGTAGATAGAATACAATAAAATTGATCGCAGTTATAGGTACCTACTGGATATTCTCACATAGACATTATATTTCACTGAATGACTCCGCTACAGGTTTCACTTGGCCATTTACATTATAATTAATTATCCGTAGTATCTCGTGTGCGAAGCGTCAAGGTCATGTGCATAATTCTCATAAATTAAATTATTCATAACGATACACTTTGATTACACTATCACATCATTTATCCATCTTCATCATTCTAATGTAATACGATGTGTTTATAACAACGTCAGGAGGCGGATTAAGTTTTTTCGGCGTGTGTGTATTCAAAGAAGTAATCGACGAGTAAGTTATCAATAATGACTGTGTTCATTTAAAGATGATCACATTCACTTAACGCTCGCACCTCGTACGCGGTTATCGCTTGCGGCTTGCGGCTACGCCATGCGCGTACGATCTGCGGCTGACCGCATAGTAGTATGCACGACCTTCACGTGTGGCTAATACTATTCTCCACTCTGATATTCTCCATGATAAATCAAATATTTTACTTTATTGTAAAAACATCAAGCCTAGGCAGGCTCTTTTTTTTGAAGTGAAACTTCTTTAGGCGCATGAGGGTAAAATTTTTACAGATGAAACGTCACGCCGGTATGCAACGGAAGTGTCAGAAAAGAGAGAGAGCGTCATCGAGACCGATTGAGAGAGAGTAAGACAGGGCGAACGTAGCATGAGCAACTAGCCGTGGAGTGAGAGTAGGGAGCAAGCGATTGAGAAAGATTGAGAGAAAAAGTGAGACAGAGCGAACGTCGTATCACGCCATTTTCCCTTCCTCTTAATCTTGGAAATTTAAAGTTTTAGATTTGTATAAATATAAACAAGATTTATAAATTAGTTCGCCAAAGAAGTTTCACTTCTGACATGTGTACTTTGTACGCACGCATATTTTTTTTTTTAAGTCATACTTCTTTAGTCGCGTTATGAAAAAAATTGTGAAATTTTAGATTCGACACACGTAAGTCAAAGTATGAAGTCGAAATGAAAATGAGAATCAGATAAAAATGAAAAGCTAACCGCGGCAGTCCCGCATGTTTTTGGTTTTGAAGTTATACTTTTTAGGCGCGTTATGAAAGAATTATGAGAATAAAGCGAAAGATAAATTTTTTATCTTGTTACGCCAAAGAAGTATAAACTTCTATCGCGTGTACATACGTAGGTACACACACATTTTTATTTTATTAGCCCAAGAAGAATAACTTCTATCGCGTGTACGTACATACACACAGTCTTTCCTTATTTTTTCTTGATGGAGAAACCTTCAAAAGGTACACGACGCCGTGGGAGCGACGCAGTTTTATGTGGGATTTGTACCGCACTAAACCCCCCCCCCCCCCCCCTCCAGATGGGGCGGTCACCGATGCTACAAAGAGAACTCCGGGATCTCCAACACCCCGCCCACCGATCCGTCTGTTCTGTACGACGGTATGCGACTACAAATACCGCCGTCTTTCGCGGGGTCGCCTGACCGAACGGTTCAAACTCCCACTCTAATTGCCTAACCCCGGAAGGCCCCCTTAGTCGCGTTTTACGACAGGCAGGAGATACCGTAGCCCTATTCTAATCCCGGAACCACAAAAATAAGTAGGCCCTACAATCACGTCCCTGTAGCCTCGGGGTCAGAATAGGGCTACGGTATCCCCTGCCTGTCGTAAGAGGCGACTAAAAGGGGCTTCCGGGGTTGCAGACGGCTAGAGTGGGAGCTCGAACCGTTCGGTCAGGCAATCCCGGGAAGGACGGCGGTATGTGTGGTCGCATACCGTCGTAAAGACTAGACGGAGCGGTGGGCCCAGCCGCCCATCTGGGAGGAGCCCGATGGGGCAGCGCGCTCGGAGGATTCCGGTTGAAGTCGTTTCGAGATCCCGGAGTCCTCCTTTTCAGCGCCGTGGACGGCCACCGGGGGGGTTTTAGTGCGGTAAAAATCCCACATAACCCTGCGTCGCTCCCACGGCGTCGGGTACCTTGGAAGGTTTCCCCCTCGAAAACAAAAAAAAAAAAAAAAGGCCCTACAATCAGCATGAAATGTAATAGGTAAATACCAATTGCAATATAGTACAACTTAACTATACCTACGTAAATACCTCCTGGCGTAAGGGTCACTACGAGATTTTTTACAAGAAATAGCGCGTTATGTTAATTACAGGTATTTACCCTGTTCTATAATATATAAAATATATGGTTAGTTTATAAGTTACAAATAAATCTTACAATTAAAAGTGTATATGTAAAGGTATCAAGGCGAATCAACCAATTCACCTGTTTACGGCAACAAACAAACACGTCGGCGCCGGGAGGAGGGTGCGGCGGTGCCGCTCTGGTCTGTTTACTCAGTCTTCATTGCGGTTAATATTAAGATTTAATGATGTTACGAAGTTCGGATATTATAGACCCTCTAGAGTCTAAAAAACTAATTAAGATGGCGACATCATTGAATTATACGGTCAAGAAAGGAATTTCCCCTTACATTACTTTTTCCTAGAATGTATGAAACAAATAAACTCATCGTAAACGTATTGCCACGAAGTTATGGTAATTTTTGTATACCTTTATTGTTTGCTTGTCCACGCCTAAAGCACCTTATAATACGTTACACATATTATAATACGAATTTTAATATATTTCACCATGATAGTTTTTATTTTTCACCGTTAAGCTTAAGTACCTAGTCAAATGTTTGTTGTTTAAAAAAAAAATTAACGCTATTAGCGTGCTTGAGTCAAAACAGCAAGTATTGTTGCCATAACGAAATATCGCCCATTCCCCATGTTCGTTCGCCGGCGCCATATCTAAACGTTTTATAGCCTATGTCAACTGAGACGATTTCAACGATACGTCATGTGTTACAATCCTTCCAACAGCTGGGACTGCAGTGCGTGCCAAAGCAATGACAATGCACACGAGTACATACATACGCTCGTAAAGCAATACTCTCTGATGCAGCGGAGTAAAAGTGGTGAAACCTGAAATGATTTATTAACAAAGCACGTATCGCGCTGACAACTAGAATCGATATATCCAGATAGAATCGTCAGCCCCACTGTGATATAAGTATTGTCGCACTGTTATGTGAGCATTTAGTGCAACAAAAACTTATTTTCTTTAGATTAACGTATGAATACACTTAGGTATTTATAAATATCAATTTACATTAACAGTTGTGCAAAAAAAATGTCATCATAGAAAATAAAACTGTCAAAATTGCAATACTGTAAAATAGTTTTAAACAATATTTAAATGAATGGGCGAGAAATAAATATTAAATATTTATTTAGATAAGTATTTGATATTTTTGAAATAACAAATTTAAAAATTATGAAATTCAACTTTTTCAAGAAAAAGGTGGCAACCTTCAGAAATTATAAAGTGCTGATAATGACGTCCATAATTACCCATTATTTTTTTATTTTACTTAATGTTGTAAATAAATTATTGTTAACCTTTTTAATTAATGTATACAAAAAATCTTCGCAAGACATACCTTATCACACTCAATGTGAACAAAAGAGGGCCTTCATGTATAATCTTTATAAAATTTATAAAATATAATTTAGTATAGTAGTAACTGGTGTTTGTTATCATGTTGCTATTGTTGATTTCTTTACCCTCATTATTATAAGTTACAGGCTACAGGTGTGATGTTAATATCTATCTAATTCTAATATCTAGTAATTTTTACCCTAACTTCGAAGGTGGTAGAACCAGCGTAGTTCGACTGGGGAAGTACCACCGCCCCACCTATTTCTAGCGTTAAACATTTCTTGCGTTTCGATGGAAGGGTGTGGTTGCCGGCACACTTTCATATGAGGCGACCATCATAGTCCTCGGGAGTAGCAACGCATCTGTGATTGACTTCAGATGGAACCCATGTTCTGTATGAAGTTGATTACAGATGTGGCAGGGCGGCAGTGCCTACTTACCATCAGATGGACTGCATGCTCGTGCAGTTGATACTTAAGTCAGATTTTTAAAAAATGCACGCAGTGATTATACCTATATGTTGATTGCAATACTTATTGTTAAAACTCACTCTTACCTGATTTCGTTCCTTTGTAAACTTTAGTTTTTTTTGTAAATTAATAAATAGGTACTTGTCCCAAGTTTATGAAGCAACGGAACAAAACTTTTCCTAACTTGTTTGGAAAATCATTTCACGTGACGAATGAACCAATTTTCCAACATTCTGTCGCGTCAGTGTGTTTCGGTCTCTACATGTACCTCAGTAGGTACATATCTACATATATATACATATATACCTAAATAACATTAATTTCGATTTGGTACCTCCTCCTTTTTGAAGTCGATTAAAAAAGTAGATTCAATTTATAGAAACACTGGTATTCATAAAGTTTATCATAAATCGAGTGTTGATGGATAATTTATTAACATGTAGGAAGAACCCCAGGCCTACCTATATACTTAATGTTGCCCACATTTGCTTTATCCACCAAACATAATAAAATACCAATTTAACCATTTTCTCATGACTTTCTTTAGAGTTACTTTTTAAACCGACTTTAAAAAGGAAAAGGTTCTCAATTCGGCCGGTATATATTTTTTATGTATGTAGTACAAGGATTACTCCGCCGTTAGTGGTAGTTTATTGTGTAGAGACGAGCTGCGAATTGGTCCCACTTAAATATGGTTAGGATCCATCTATGGGTTCTGGAGAAAATGAGAGGAACTCATTAACCGATAGGAGTCATTGAGTTGTGTGTGTAGATATTTGGTGTAGGTTCTAATGAAATTGCAAAGCTAGTTCATCATTGACTATTTAAGGGTGTGATAATGTGCTCGGAGACAAAACGTGTGACTCCTCAACCAATAGGAATAATTGAGTTGTGTTTGAAGATATTTGGTGTAAGTTTTTATGAAATTGCAAAGCCAGTTCATTATTGACTATTTAAGGATCTGATAATGTGGCTCGGAGAAAAAACGTGTAACTCCTCAACCAACAGGAATAATTGAGTTATGTTTGAAGATATTTGGTGTAGGTTCCAATGAAATTGCAAAGCCAGTTTGTTAGTGACTATTTAAGGGTCTGATAATGTGGCTCGGAGACAAAATATGTAACTCCTCAACCGATGGGAATAATTGAGATGTGTTTGAAGATATTTGGTGTAGGTACTAATGAAATTGAATTACTTACTTACTAGCTATGATCAGAGGAACATACGTACATATGAAATGGAAAAAAACCTTTTGTATAAAAAGTTTAACCGAATTCACCTGTCAGCTTTTTTATATACCTAAGATGGGTTAGGTTAGGTTGGAATTTAAAAGAAAAAATAAAACTAAGCAAACTTACTAAAAGTAGCTTACTAAAAGTAAACAAACATGGCCGACTCGAACTGTCATTTAAATGTCAATGAGATAGTGTCAATCAATAGGGTTGTAGTATCAAAATAACTTGCTTTGGGAAGCTACCGCAAATTGTTGTATCGAATCGTATCAACATCGATTATACTCAACGAATTTTTTTTCGAATTTAATAAAATATTTTTAATAAAATAATGTATTTGTTTCAAATATACACACATTTACTAAATTTAATACTAACGATAAATGAGAGTAGCATAGATGTTTAAAATATCTTTTACTCGCTTATAAATTAATTGTATTTCGTCTTATTATTTACCTGACGTAAACAGTAAATTTATTGTTAGGTATACTTTTACATACTAAATACTTTAATCTCGTATTTCTATTTATAAAAATAAATTGTTGTGGCCACTTTATACTGTTACCAGCTCAAATAATTTTTGAGAAGTCATTTGAATTTTGTTATTATTTCACTTCTTAATTAATCACTCAATTCATATTTTTCTTAAAATATTGTTAAAATATTTTATTCTTTGTGATAATTTATCTTAATTTATTTTGTAGGCATATTTTCGTGAATTTTATTTTTTCAGAAGTCTATAATTTAATATCTTGTATTAAAAATATATCTGTAATACTTCATATTAATTTAATTTTTATATATTTTTGAGTTATTTTAGTTTTAATTTTTTGAATTTTACGTCAATTTTCATACGTAATACTTTTGTGCTTTAACAGAGTAGTTAAATTATCGCGATATGATTCGTCATTATCGCGACATTAAGAAAGCAAACTTGTTTAAATTTTATGAGTTTATACCACGAACAAATATATCGATTAATGTCACTTAGCAAAATCATGAATCCAATGTAACAAATCGATTCGTCTTTTCCATCACTAATTTGGAAATGACCGAAATGTCAAATTTGTGTTGAAATAAATTATCTGTGCAAATTAGTTTTGCCGGTTTTGCAACTTTAATTAAATTTATCTATTACAATTGTAAATTTAAAGCAGTTTTGTTGTGAATCAAAGTGTAATACATCAAGTGAACCGATGTAATTGTTTGCAGGTCGTTTGACGCGTGTACCTGTGTGAAAATGTGATGTTTCGAAAGTTAGGTGGTTTGTTTACTACTTATCTCAACTGTGAAAAAATGGACTATAGATATTATTGCGATACTAGTAAAAGTGAGTATATCGTCACTAAAAAGGGTGAAAAAAAATTTTTAAACAACTTCCATGCAACAAAAAAGTAATAAGTATAAAATATACTTAAAAAATAATCAAAATTGTTGGTTTAGCACATACAAAGTACCTACCTTGGTACCTACTTTGTAGTAGTTCCGAAGTAGTAATATTGTGAGTTGCGTGTGGTGATTGCATGAAAGTCGGTTGTATTTTTTGGTAATTTTTTTTTTTATATTATGTTTGTCACACACTTTTTTGATAGATATTAGGTAGATAGAACGTAGTGGTACTTAATTGAATATTAATTACTGAATATACGTTTTCCTAAAACCGCTAATACCAGATTTACAAACAAATCTTGCTTGTCCTAGCAACGATTGAAACCATTGGGACGGAAATTTCACAGAAAATATGAAACTTGTGATCATGAAACGTACCCAAGCGGTAATCACTTCAGGACTTCCGCTGGTTTAGATTTTAAAAAGCTTCTTTTAACTATTTAAAAAGTACAAATTATTTCACAAGATTTTCGATATTTACATTATTTACAATATTCTGGCTTATGTAGCTTGCTTGTTTGGCACGCGCTACAGCCCAAATGCCTTGACATTTTATGACATATCATTTCCATCGACTGAGTTGTGAGAACGACATAGGCTATATATATAATATTTAGATATTGTCAGTAAAAAAATGAGGAAAAAGACGATTTTTTTGAAATCACAACAATATGAGTTTGAAATGAAAGCTCTTAAGTGGACCATTACATATTTATGCATTATAATAGTTTTATGTACCTACACACACACACACTACGTATAACATTTTACAATTCTGGTAAAAATTAAAAATCCAAATTCATTAAATTAAATAAATTAGTAAAAATACCGAAATGCGTATAACATACATAAAATCAACTAAAAATACATTACACACACTACCATGCATTTGTCACACATAAATAATAAACGAAATAAAATATTCAAGATATGAAAACACAGAACATCAAAAATGTCAAATGTCTTTGTGAAAATACCTGCTATTGCTTTTAAATGCAGCTTTGTTAATTAAACCTCTTTTTAACCGACTTCCAAAAAGGAGGAGGTTATCAATTCGTCTGTATTTTTATTTTATTTTTTTTTTTTTTTTTTTATATTTGTTACCTCATTTCTCCGGACTGGGTGAACCGATTTAGATGATTTTTTTTTTATTTGAAAGGTAGTGCGTGTCATAGGGTCCCATTTTTTTTTAGTATTTTTTTGACTAGGGCATCCATAAGAAAAACGCATAAGTCTTAAATTTGCATTTTCAATGTACGCGATAAATGTATGAATAACTCAATATCCCGCCAACCGATTTTGATGATTCTTTTTTTATTAGAAAGGATGTACTCCAGGGGTAGTCTGATAAGAGTTTGATAAGGTTCTAATCATAGGATCTTCAACTTTTTGGAGCAAAATAATAAAATTAGTGATAGTCGGCCGAACCTTAGCTGGAGAAGTCCAATTGAGTAAAATATAGAATAAAATTACTATGTAGGTATTTACTATGAAAAATTTGACCTTCAACTCTTCAATCCTGATGATGCAGGGGTACTGCTAGCCTGAACTATAAAAGTTGGTCGTTTGATGTTTGCGAATATATAATGAAATTGTTAAGCAAATTCATGGGACAAAAATTTGACCTTCAACTCCTCAACCCTGATGATGCAGGGGTACTTAAAGCCAAAACCATAGGAATAAGCCATTTGGTGCTTACGTATATGTTATAAGATTACTGAGCAAAAACATAAGATGAAAAATTTGACCTTCAACTCCTCAACCCTGATGATGGAGGGGTACTTCAATCCTAAACCATAGAAGTTGGCAATTTGGAGCTTACGGTTATGTAAAGAAAATACTAAGCAAAAATATAAAATCAAAAATTTGACCTTCAACTCCTCAACCCTGATGATGAAGGAGTACTTCAATCCTAAACCATAGGAGTTGGCAATTTGGTGCTTACGGTTATGTAAAAATAATACTAAGCAGAGGCACAAAATTTAAATTTTGACCTTCAACTCCTCGACCCTGATGATGAAGGGGTACTTCAATTCTAAACCAAAGGAGTTGGCAATTTGGTGCTTACGGGTATGTAAAAATAATACCAAACAGAGGCACAAAATTAAAATTTTGACCTTCAACTCCTAAACCCTGATGATGCAGGGTACTGCAAGCCTGAGCCATAGAAGTTAGCCACCTGGTACTAACGTATATGTTATAAGATTACTAAGCAACAATATAAGATGAAAAATTTGACCTTCAACTCCTCAACCCTGATGATGGAGGGGTACTTCCAGAGGGGGCGCCCTGTTTGTATGAATTGTAAAAGTGTTTTATGTTTAATTTTTGTGAATATGTAGATGCACAAAGCAAACTTAGAGGCTTTATTTAAATACAAACATAAAAATATAGTCACTAAAAAGTGTAAAATAAAAACTTTTTAACAAAAAATATCTACCGACTTCCATGTCACAAAAAGTAAAAAATAATTTAAATATATTTTGGTCTAGAACATACTCAGTACTTAGTACATAGTTCTGAAGTCGGTGCTCATATAGGACGTAGTTACCGTCGTCCAGCGAAATATGTCGAGCACCGACTTCAGGACTATGTACTAAGTACTGAGTATGTTCTAGACCAAAATATATTTAAATTATTTTTTACTTTTTGTGACATGGAAGTCGGTAGATATTTTTTGTTAAAAAGTTTTTATTACCTTTCGGGTGTATAAAAATAAAGGAACTCGAAAATTAATAAAATTTGAATTTGGGAAATACCTACCTACTTTGGACAATATCAAGTTTAGTTTTTGAGTTGTATTACTGTCGAATTTCCACCGTTGCGCCGGGTGACTAGTTCAGATAAAACATCCAAAATTAACCATGTATATGTTCCTATTTTTCAGAAGGGTCAATTTCAGCGGCATATTCAGAATTTTATACCTAAATACACATATATAATAAATTGGTTATTTTTTATATTTAAAATGTTTTTTTTTATATTTAGTATGAAGCGTAAAAAGTTGAAATATCGTTTTCCTTTATTTTTAAATCAGAAAAAGTTTTGTCATTTTCACATTTTTTTTGAATTTTAAACCATCGGGACTTTTAAGTTACAAGTTGTGCTCCGTTACGCGGGTGCGGTGAGTGCCTAGTCACCTAGCACTGTAACTCCAGAACACATGCTACAACTCTTATGTAACTTTAACGTTGTTGGTACACGTTGGTAAAGTTGTTGCCCTGTAACTGATTCCTTCCACGTAATAAACTTGATACAATCACGTATTTGTGTAAGACGCAGCCTCATTTAAGAAAATGGACGGAAGTCATAAAATCATTTAATCGTTAGGTATTTATTACGGCCGATGCCAAAAACTTGTTCTCCCGACACTAATAAAGCGCTTATCTAGTATCTGGCACCATACAGCCGCACAAAGCTCATGTTGTATAAAGTTCACTGACACATCCACAAATAAACAGCCACTCCACTACTAGACTCGTAGTAAAGTGGTAGTGCGTCGCTTAATTATTTGATTTGAATATGTAAATAACACCGTGTACGTGAAATTCATTATACATATATAATTTATTATCACAGCAACTCTACACTACGTTTAAACGAGTGGAGTTGTTGAGTACATTGCTTGATTCTGGTATTTCAGGACAGGTGATTCGTAGGCGGTCATTAGTAGGCGGTATTAGTCGTATAGACCTCAGTTGTGTCATAGACATTAAAAATATACCTAGGTAGGTGCTCGAATATAATTGTAAAAAATAACAGCAATAAAACACAAGTACCTAAGCAAAAACCAACAAATAAACAGGGCGCTAAATTATTCCCGAACGAAACAAGTAACAAAAGGTAGTTATTAAGTAGTTAGGTAACTACCTAGTAACATGGCAACGGTCGAAATTCGACCGTAATTCGAGTTGAATTACGGAATAGTTCTTAAATTTAATTACATTGTATTTATTTTCGAGTTATTTTCAAAAACATCAGTTAAAGGCAAAAAGAGGTTTAATTGACTAAGCCACAAGTATTTAAAAACGATGATGACTATTTTGATAAAGACATCTGATATTTTTGATATTATGTATGCATATCCATAGTTTTATTTCGTTTATTATGTGTGTCAAATGCATGGTAGTGTACGTAATGTGTATTCAATTGCTTTTACGTATATTTTATGCATTATTTAGGCATCTTTTACTCCTTCTCTACCTAATTTTAACGCGTAATTTGCCTTAAAAAGGGATCCCAAGTTTCTGCTTCCTGTATTAACATACGTATATAGATGAAGCGATAATAGATAGGTATACATTATTTGAATGTGCAATACCTACAGGAAACAATGTTTGTGGGTGAGAAAACCGTGCAAAAATATGTCGTATAAGTAAAAGATATCTATATAGGAGCCTTAGGAGGTATCAGCATACTTATGTGAGTACTTAATATACTTATTACTTATACATACTTATAGTGAATGGGTTTTTTTACAAATTTGTCTTAACTATCTTCTGATACACACGGCTGGTTTTAAAATGTTACTGTATTACCTACAGTTAGGCCTGCAAGTAGGTAGGGTACAGTACACATGTGCGGGACATATCATCATGTGAGAATGCGAGATTGATGTGCCTATCAAACAGTAGCCATATATGTGCATAATGTAGCAGCGGCGGGACGGCGGCATGCGGCAGCTCCCGCGCCGCTCACCGCCACATTCCTACATTATTATAACTTTAATGTTATAAGCAAACAGCTTACTCACCTACCTATTTTATAGAGTAAGGTTAAGCAATGTGTATTATAAAGGGATTAATTGATGCCTATTATCTGTAGGTACCTAATAGGTAACGCAATAACGGATTTTTATGTGAGGAATTATGAAATTTATATAATTATTACCTATATATAGCGATTGGGCAATAAGCAGGTAAGTATCTACCTACGTGTGATGATGATGGTTATTTTCATCAACGACAACTCACTATTGTTCTAGAGTAAGGGATGGTTCTCCGCTCATTGTGTGAGGGATTTTAGTTAGAATTCACCTTTTTTGACTGAACTCTATGTGCGTGTATCAGACGAAAACGGCCTTTTTTGTTCTCCGTCGAATTTTTCAATTATGTCACTAGTCTTGCCCTCCCGCTCCCCCTCCCCCTCATCGCGCTATAACCATACAAATTTAAAATACATACTATGACTATATACATAAGTACCTACACACATACCCAAAAATAATTATAGGCATAAGTATAATAAAATCCGATCTCTTTCAAATATATATCGTCAACCCATTATTGTCCCACTGCTGGGCACGGGTCTTCTCTCAGAATGAGAGAGTACCCGTGCCGAGAGACCAAAGTTCACCGTGCTGGCCAAGTGCGAATTGGTGGACTTCACACACCTCCGAGAACGTTTTTTTTAAAGAACTCTCGGGTTTCCTTACGATATTATCCTTCACTGAAAAGCAGTGATAATAAATTTCTAATACACACATAAATAAGTGGTGCGTGCCTGGGTTTGAACCTCGGAATGAGAGGCCAAGTTTCAACCATTAGGCTATCACTGCTCTTTCAAATAATACTTAGTAAATATCTGGTTCCATCCAATAGAGGAAGGTAGAGTTTTGAATTTAATCATCTTCATTATTTTAAACACATGTTGTTTTGACACCTCAAAAAGTAAATAAATAAATAAGAGAAGCCTGGCTCGGTCGCAGAGGTCATAGTTTTGTGGACGGTTCAATGAACGATAACATACAAAATATAATTATACCTATTTATATGTAAAGCGAGAAATGGGACTTGACCAGCCATCATGCCATCAAAATCATCAGAAATCTAGGTGTCACGAGAGTCAATTGTCCAACGTAGAATTGGACTAACGACGGTCAGTATCAAGCAACGGGACACACCAAGGTAAACGAAGTTTGTAGAAGACCTACCTACCTATAGGTATTATTTGGGCAACATCTTATCAAAAGAAAACTTTCTTCCCCCAATCATCTTTTATTGTAATGTATAAGGTTTTTTTACATGGATTCCATACCTTCAGTGTGTTTTAGCAATCATTACTCATATTAGGTACCTACTTACCCATACTTGAGAACGCATATGTGTAAAAAATAGGAACTGTTATATATTTTGTGTCACACTTTTTGTAATCAACCTGTGAGCTTGCCTGCGAGCATTGAAGCCTTTTTAACGCTTTTAATAAGTACCTATGTAGTTGCAAAGCTTTAGCTCAAATCAACTACATTTAACTATCTACTTTTTTTGCGCTATCATTGTAAACCTCTCATTAAAATTAGAGTGTCTGGGTACTTACTTGTTAAAAATGTACTTAAGTAGATACAATTAGCCACACTTAAAGTATTTTAAGAGAACGGAGGAAGTCGTGGTCGTCCAGACTAGCTTGTGATAAAGCTGGGTAAGAACACTGTTGAACAATGTATATGTCGCACTGATATAGGCGGATAGTATCACTGCACGTCACTCGCGGTCCCGCGGCTGCGGCGCCGTCAGCGCGCGCCGGCCATCGCGCTCACTGCACTGCACTGTCACTGCGCGGCTGCGGTCTCGCGAGATACATGCGAGGCGGCGCGCGGCGCGGTACTGGCGCGCGGCCGCGCCGCCGCCGCCATTGGCCGCTGCGCCCCGCCCGCGCCCCGCCCCGCCCCGCCACCGCCCTCGCCCGCCCACCGCCGCCTGCATTGTTCTTACGCCGAACCCGAACACGGCCAACATCGCCCGCCACTATACCATAAAGCTAGTTCGAACTTCGACGATTGCACCGCTAGCTATTATTAATGTTATAATAACTTAATGGTCAATAAGCTATATATAGGTGATATATATGTGAAGTTGAATAATTTACCCTATTTGGTGATTAATTATAACTCTGTGTCACCTTGCGGTAGTAGGTAGGTACGTACCTACTTTTATTTGTTTTCATGGTCCGGTACCGAATTGCAACTCACCATTTAGGAAACACTGTTAAGTATAGGTACAACATAAGTACTACTTCGCTAGGCATTAATTTCATTTTAATATTTGTTCTATAGGTAGGTAGGTATATTCAAAAATGCGTGATTCTAAGAGAGTACTTAGGTAGATAAGTAAATTCATATCGTAGGTACAAAAGATTTTAATGACGTACCTACGTATTCGACATCTAAGTCCGATAACTAACTACCTACCTACTCTGAATATCTACCTAATAAAAGTACCTACCTACAAAATAATAGTTAGGTACCTAGCTACCTACATCTACCTATGCATCGCTGTAGTTCTAAGATCAGAGTAGGACTACGGTAGGTATTCCCTACTGTAAAGGGAGCTTCCGAGGTTATGGGCAATAAGAGTGGAAGCTTGAACCGTCTAACCTGGGAGGGTCCAGATCCCGGAGTCCTCTTCGTAGCGCCGAGAATAGTGTCGGTGACGGATTCCTTTGGGCGTGTTGCACCATCGGGCTCCTCGCAGGTGAGCGGCTGAGCCCACCGCTACATCTTTACGCCGTTATGCGACCACATATGCCGCGGTCCTTCTCGGGATCTGGCTGGACGGTTAGAGCTTCCACTCTTGCCGCCTGCAACCCCGAGAGCCCCCTTTTAGTGGCCTCTTACGAAAGGCAGAGGATACCTTAGCCCTATTCTGATTATTACTTCGGGACGAAAGAGACGCGCATATCACGCATCATAATAAAGTAAAGCATATTAAATTAAAAAAATATTATTTTGATATAACTTAACTGACAGAGCTGAGATAACGTAACAGAAGAAGAATGTTGATGTTCAATCTGTTTTTTCCTTCACCTAGCTCATATACTTATGAAAGTATTCCATTAGTAGGTATTATAAAAAATTGTTGTCGGAAACCAAAAAAACGAAAGAAACAATAGAAGACAGTAACTCTTCTCTCCTTCGTTGTAAAACAAAATACCAATGCAAACAAAGCCAATCTATAACAAAATACAAATGAGGTGAGTTGAAAAAGACTGTTTCAATTCACCTCAGCTACAAAAAATTACGGTTAAGCTGAAATAATTTTATTGCAAATGTTAGTATTGAATAATATTCACGATAGTTTAATTATTGAATTAATAAGCTATCGCATAGCATTGCACGTTAGAAAGAATCTCTTAATCAATGTACCTAAGTTTACGTGTAGATAAATTTATGATGAAAACTTACTTTTGCAGTTTTTTTACCTCTCATTTTGATAGCCTCGTAAGCGCTCAATGTAGGGCATATATGACTACTTATAGGATGGGTGGAGGCAGAAAGGGGGCAAATTAATAAAATTTCCAGCTCACTAGTGTTATAGTTTCCAAAATATTTTGACTGTTTCAACTCACCTCTGTTTCAACTCCCCTTGGTCTCCCCTACTCCAATATTCTTCCTCATTTGAACATTTTTCTAATTTTTATTATTTTAATTTTCTTTTCTTAACGTCTTTTTTAAAATGAGTAGGTAGGTATCACTCTTCTTTCTCTTATTTGGGACATCTGGTTGATCATCTTAATGCTCGATATTTACACGAAGGTTTTTAATCGGACCACAAATTTGAAAAGGTTGTAAATAGGTTCAAAGCTACAAGAACCTACCCTCCTGATAAGAATAATATAAGGCAGACTAACCCTTAGGTACCTACTCTACAAGTCTAAGTGCTCCCAAATCCGAAATCACAAATCCAAAAGGACCTCGCGAGGCCTCTTTAATGAATTAATTCACAAAAAGCCATTATGGTGCAAACATTTTGAAAGGCACCACAGCCATTTAAAAAATCTTTCTTTCCGAACATACCACGTCGGAGGTTCTTGAGTAGGTATACCTATTCTTTTAGGGTCCGGTGTTAGCTTTGCAAAAAAAAGTTATATAAAATTGTTTAGGTATACCTAATATAATGCAATAAATAAAATAGACGTACCTATTTTTTTAAATTTTGTAACGTCCAAAAAATGGAAAAATCCACACACATTCTCTGACAAATTTTAAACACTCATTTCTCTTAAAGTTTTTCATTTGAATAAAGACATTTTTTTATTATATTCGTGATTTTTTCACTATTGTAAAAAAAATATAAATGCTTTAAAATTGTATTTAACTCATTTTAAAACATTTAAAATTAGTCAGAGGTTACGTGTCATTCTTTCAAAATTATTTTGAAATTCCAGAATTATTACCTACTAGCTGTACCCGCGGCTTTGCCCGCGTGCAAATCAACGTGTCACAAAGTTTTTCCCGCGCACATCTCGACACCGTGGGAATTCTATGATAAAAAGTAGTAACATTAAAATCGGTTTGGCCGCTCAAGGATTATTTGGTCAAACACAGAGTGAAAAAACGAATTTAAAGTGTGTATTTGTGGGTAGAAACGTATTGTTATGTATTTTTTTTTTAATTAGACGAATTCTAATGTTGTAAACCGCTTTTTTGAACCAATTTACATTCTTAGTGGTCTGATTCACAATATCGGGATACTTTTTTTCAATCAACTCCTCCACATTTGAACCAAAAGGTATAAACGTTATAAAGATTGATTTGAACTTTTCCGAATTGGAAAATACTATTTAAAGAAATTTTGGCGGATTCAAATTTCTAAGTAAGATTATAGGTAAACCTACTTTTAATATTAATTTGTGTTCAGGAGTTCCGGAAGGCATTAAGGAATTCAAAAATTCTGTTGGATAATGTACTGCTTCCTCCATCTCAATGACTGTGTCTACCGAATAGTAGATCTGTGACGCTGCTTTAAATTTTGAAAAAAAAAAAAAACATTTATTTTATCGACACGTTCCTTTGGTGGGTGGGTATATAGCTGTCTTTTGGAACCAATTTATAGTGTTATTGGTTGTATTAACAATATTGGGATATACTTTTTCAACCAACTCCTCCACATTTAAACGAAGACGTATCGATATAAAGATTGATTTTAACTTTTCCGGATAATACTTGAAGTAAATCATTAGAAAATTGGAATATCACTGAACAGCGACATATATTCTAAGTTCTTATTTTGTTTCATGTGGCTAGAGATAAGATCTTTTAAGAGGTGTATCGGGCTATTTGTGTGCGTAAATCCCGCATTGTTCTTCGTAAAGCAGAAGACATAATCAAAACACTTTTACAATTCATACGAACAGGCCGCACCCTGCTCGCTTATTTTTTATGTTTTCTTTTATGTTCCAACCTAACCTAACCCATCCTGTTTAAAAAGCTACAGCTAAGTCCAACTCTTAACAATAACATGACAATACTCCTGCATTTTTAGGATTTAGGTATTCAAAGTGACACTTTTCATCATAATGGTCTTTCAGGAACGGGTTGTAATGTATTGTAATCAATAAGTACCAAACTCATACGGCTTAAATAGGTTGTGTACTTAGATTATCAGGGTTGATGAATTGAAGTTTAATTTATTAATCACATTTCAGGTTAATGAGCTATCATTAAACTTATAATATATACTAAAAACAACTGTAAGCATTATGTGACTACCTTTTATAATTTAGGCTTGCACTATCCCGCATCATCAGGGAGGAGTTGAAGGTAAAAAAAAATATCCCGTGTCTTTGCTTAGTATTCTTATTAGTATTCTTATTACTTATACGTAAGCACTTGCGAGCCAACTTCTATAGCTTGGGCTTGCAGTACCCTGCATCATCAGGGCTGAGGAGTTTAAGATCGAAATTTTCATCATGTGTCTTTGCTGAGTAATTATATTACATACCTACCCGAAAGCATTAAATGGCCAACTCCTATGGCTTAGGCTTGCAGTACCCTGCATCATCAGGCTTGATGAGTTGAAGATCGAAATTTTCATCTTGTGTCTTTGCTTAGTAATTATATTACATACCCGAAAGCACTAAATAGCTAACTTCAATGGCTTAGGCTTGAAGCACCCCTGTATCATCAGGGTTGAGGAGATGATGGTCAAAATTTTCATCTTGTGTCTTTGCTTAGTAATTATATTACATACCCGAAAGCGTTAAATAACCAACTCCTATGACATAAGCTTGCAGTACCTTGCATCATCAGGCTTGAGGAGTTGAAGATCGAAATTTTCATCATGTGTCTTTGCTTAGTAATTATATTACATACTCGAAAGCACTAAATAGCTAACTTCAATGGCTTAGGCTTGAAGCACCCCTGCATCATCAGGGTTGAGGAGTTAAAGGTCAAAATTTTCATCATGTGTCTTTGCTTAGTAATTATATTACATACCTGAAAGCACTAAATAGCTAACTTCTATGGCTTGAAGTACCCCTGCATCATCAGGGTTGAGGAGTTAAATGTCAAAATTTTCATCATGTGTCTTTGCTTAGTAATTATATTAAATACCTGAAAGCACCAAATGCCCATCTCGTATAGTTTAGGCTAGCAGGATCCTGCATCATCAGGGGTGAGGAGTTGAAGGTCGAAATTTTCATTTTGTGTCTTTGCTTAATAATCATAGTACATACCCGAAAGCACCAAATGCGATCTCCTATGGCTTAGGCTTGAAGTAACCCTGCATCATCAGGGTTGAGGAGTTGAAGGTCAACATTTTTACCGTGTATCTTTGCTTGGTATTTTTATTACATAACCGTAAGTACCAAATAGCCAACTCTTACGGTTTAGTCTTGAAATACCCTTACATCATCAGGGTTGAGGAGTTGAAGATCAAATTTTTGTCCCATGAATTTGTTTAACAATCTTATTATATATCCATAAAAACAAATTGATTTACTTCTACGGTTCAGGCTAGCATTACTCCTGCATCATCAGGATTGAAGAGTTGAAGGTCAATTTTTTTAGGAAATATCTGCTTAGTAATCTCATTCTACATTCAACCCAATTGGACTCCTACAGCTTAGGTTTGGCCGAGTATCGGTAATTTCGTTAATTTGCTTCAAAGAAATGGATCCTATGATCAGAACCGTACCCTTGAAGTACATTCTTTCAAATAAAAGAAAAGTCATCGAAATAGGTTGGCGGGAAATTGACTTATTCATCTACTTATCGCGCACATCGTTAATGCAAATATCAGACTTATGCGCTTTTCTTATGGATGCCACTGTCAAAAGTGAACTAAAAATTAATGGGACCCCATGACACGCACTACCTTTCAAATGAAAAAAAAAATCATCCAAATCCGTTCACCCAGTGCGGAGAAATCGAGTAACAAATATAAAATTAAAAAAAAAATAAAAAAATACAGACGAATTGATAACCTTCTCCTTTTTGAAAGTCGGTTTAAAACTATGTTTTAACATAAAAATCAAAGCGAAATACTAAATTTTATTGAGGTGGCCCCAAAATTGACTGACTTTCATACAAACTTACATCTCCTATTTGGGTTAAATTGGGGGGGGGGGGATAGAAAATTCATTCATAATTGACGTCTACGTCATAAAAAGAACCCCTAGTAAAAATCATATTCGTATCTTTAGCAGTTTAGGCTCTACGATGTTTATTCAATAGATGAGTGAGAGAGCATCCTTTCGTTTTTATATTAAGTATATATATATATAGATATAGAGATATAGATGTGTATAGTATCAAACAACATAGGTACACACATAACCAATAAAATACATAACAAAGGAATACATTTTACAGACCATAACATGTTTAGTTTCAACCAATTCAACTATGCAGTTACTTATCTTATTAACACTTATCGAACACAGAATAAATACTGCATAGTTTAAAATTGACATAACTTTTTTATTTATAAACCGATTTACATAAAATAAACACTAAATGTTAAGTGAAGTTTCCCACAACACAGCGGTGAAAATTATTTTCAAATTGGATAAGCCGTTTCTGAGATTAGCGTTTTCAAACACACAGACAAACAGACAAACAGACAAACAGACAAACAGACAAACAGACAAACAGACAAGATTTCTAAAAACCATTATTTTGGGTTCTATATCGTATTAAAGACCTCTAGAAATGGTTTTCACCTAAATTTATTCCATGTACAGACAACGACCTCTTACAGATTTATTATAGTATAGAAGATAGTCCAGTCAACTTACAGTTTAAAAGGGGTAAAACCCCACATAATGTCGAATGTCATATGTCTAAATTTTAATTAGTTCCATTAGTGGGAAACTATGCGAATCCAATTATTTTTTTCTGAACAATTTTTGGTGCCTTTTTAGTCTCAATATTTTATATGAATCTAATAGGAAAGGGGTCTCGCTCACGACTTCGCCCACATGTACATTAGTGCACGCTACGATCTTAATATATTTTACAAAAAAAAATAGAAAGAATAACGACATGATATTTTCAGAGAAAAAAAACATATTGCATGATTCCATTGGATGGTGCCCATGAAAATGCCTCTACCTTCTCTTCCAAACAGGTCTTGCGAGGCTCCTTTAAAAGCGAGGTCGTGGGCGATAGCCCACTGTGCCCACGCCTAGCTACAACACAACCTACCTGAAAGTGGGTAAATGTTGCAAGTTTGGCAGAAAAGCCTACGAAAATCGGACACTTCAAAAATTGTGTAAAACTGGGTGATTGCTTGTGGTTAAGGCGGGGACACTGCGTCGCTTTGTCCTATCCCTCTCAATCGAACGCATTCATAAAAAATAAACAGCTGGCTCAGTTACTTCCGTTCGTAAATACCTACTTACTAGACAAATCTGATGAAACAAGGACCACGAACAAACCAAACTTTACATAACATCGTACAAATCAGAAAAACATTTTAAAGATTTTTTAGAAAACTAGAAGAACATGATTTCTTGCAATCGTAGTCGAGTAATTATTACTAAAACGATCCTTTTGACATGCTTGGAGCTGTTCAACTTTGATGATGCAGCGGAACAGTCTGTCTATGCCACATGAGTTAAAGATTTGCTACTTAAATATAGGCATGTTGTGCCTAACTAGCCTAATTAGGTACCCGTCTGACTAACGACCTAGCCAGTATACTAAACGGCGCAGTAGTTACAACAAGCTTCCCAAATGCTATGTCTACAATCATACGTCATACAGTGCCCATGCTAAGTTTGTAGGTACCTACTGCGACACTCGACTGTAGGACACCTATGTTTTCGCGTACTTCTAAGTAGGTACTACCTAGAAGTATGTGGCTTTTTTTTGTTCTCAAGGGGGAAACCTTTAAAAGGTATCTACTAACGCACTGTGGCCGTCTTCAGCGCTACAAAGAGAACTCCGGGTTTTCCAAAATACAACGGTATAAGATCACGCATACCACCGTACTTCCCGGAGACGTCTGATCGAATGGTTCGAGCTGGCAAACCCCGGAGCCCAGGCAGGGGATACCGTAGCCATATTCTGATCCCGAAACTACAGGGACGTAAAGTAGGCGACTACCTAGCTACATAAAAGTGTTCCTAATAAGTGATGCATGTTTTTTGTTGTTGGGAAAATTATTTGCTATAGCTATCTACTTCAAATATTTGTAATGAATTGTAGGGTTCATAACTTTTTAACTAGGTACCTACAACTTTTAAATTATCTATGAATAACCTTGTAAAACAGAAATGATAAGATAAAGTTATTTAGGTGGGTACCTACATGTACCTACCTAGATATTAGTAATTATTCATTTTCATATTTGTATAGCTATAGTCAGGTACTTGATTGCCTACCTGATGTAAACTTCCTGTAAAACCCTTACGAATGAATAAAATTTAAAAATATACACGCATCACGGCATCAGTGACCGCATCAGAAACCATCAAAGGACCACTGCTAAAGCGGCTTGGATTGAAAAAGACTTGGAGGCTTTTAAAACTCCGCCCCAAAATATAAACTTTGATAATGTACAGTCTGATGATACCTAACCATAATTTCAGGACATACCTACCTACCTACTGGGAAGTATTAGGCAGTTTTGTCAAATAAGGATCAATGTTCTGAATCTGTTTGGGTAGTTGCTTGTACCTAACCAAGAACTTGTTAACACTAATACAAGTAAGCGAAAACAACAAGCTACCAAATTAGCTGCGGCTCGAATGAAAATTATTTAGAGGATAAAGAGCCTCATTACTCCATACACCGAGCTGCGTACCCAATTTTAGGGACAAAGAAAGCAAACATGTTTTTTATAATGTTTTTCTTCTTCTAGTGCGTTGAAGATATATGTTTTGTGCGTTATGATATTCGATAATTAAAGACTTTATTTTGATTTATAATAAACTAGTTGACCCGGCGAACTTTGTAACGCCTAAAAGTCAAAAAAATAATCAGTGTTCCACCACTAAATTATGCATACATAAAAACCTTCCTCTTGAATCTCTCTATTTATTAAAAGAAACTGCATTAAAATCCGTTTAAAGATCTATACATAGGGACAGAAAGCGGGAAGCGACTTTGTTTTATACTATGTAGTGATAATTTAAATAATACATCGTGTTTTCCTTAAGTGAATGTCCAACCCCATTCCTACCCCACTAATTGATAGGTAGGCATGTACCTAATGTTGGCGCTTATAGTACCGCGCCAACACCACCAGAGGGCAGTATATTATGTACGAACTTAAAAGTATTTGCATGATCTTGGACCTTGGTGTGCATGCGACACACAACGACCGGGGAGGGACCACCACCACACATACTTATAGCACGAAGAACATGATTTCTTAACTTTCAGTAAAAAATGTGTAGTAGTGGGCTTCCTCTTATATGAGGCGATATTCTTAACCCGCGGGAGTAGCAACGCATATGTAATTGACTTCACATAGAACCCTTGTTCTTTATGAAGTAGCTTGCAGAACTACAGAAGTAGGTATAAGTGCGACAATGGCCACTTATCATCAGGCGCATTGCTAGCTCGTTCGCTACTTCAATTGGATATACCTATATCTACCAGCTTTGTGCTATCTTCTCCCACAGTTGTGGCCACTTATCATTGAGTTGGTTGGAACTTCTACTTCCTGCATATCGTTGTCTACATCGGATTTTTTCCAAATATGTTTATTAATCTGTAACATCTTTAGTTAGTACTAAACGAATATTAATTAATGTTAAAATTCTGCTACGTATTATACCTGGTAGAATCACAGGCGCCACCCGTGGAACAATAAAACGAACGAACGGATCGCTTTTTATTTTGCTTCATTTATAGGATGGAGTGATAATGTATGATAAAAAAATAGATTTTTTAAAAATGGAATAGCAATACAAAGTTGCCTTCTAATGAGAGCATTCAGCATACAAAATATTGTTTACTTGACTTGATGTTTTGAGGTGCCCCAACCCAATTGAATATAGAAAAGTATTATTTTTTACAAACTTTGATTTATTTTTTCATTCAGCATATCAATGACTTGCTGCAATCTGGGACTTAACATCTCGTGTGATGTGCAGTGTACCTACCGGAGTCATTTGGCAGGCAAAGCCAAGGTGACATCCAAGAAACTGGGCGTTCTTAACAGAGCCAAGCAGTACTTCACTGGAGGGCATCTCCTTTTGTTTATAGAGCACAAATGAGGCCCCACATAGAGTACTGCTAGCATCTCTGGGCTGGTGCGCCTCATTACCAACTTAATCCACTTGACTCCGTACAGAATCGTCAATGACCTAAGGAGCTCCGATCGGTTAGAACCCATAAGCCTGTGGAGGAACATAGGTTCGCTCTGCGTGGTCTACCGGCTTTACAACGGTTGGTGTTCCGAGGAACTCTTCGACCTGGTTCCCTCATCACCTTTTCTCAATCGCTGAAGGATGACGTTTCATCCCCATCAATTATTCAATTGGAGCCGAGTACTCTACGGTCCGGTTTGCGCGCTCTTTCCTACCTTGAACGTGCAATATGTGGAATGAGCTTTTTACCGAGGTATTCCCACAGCGCTACGACATGGGGCTCTTCAAGAAAGGTGTAAAAAGAGCTCTCCTTCAAAGCCGGTGATGCATTGGCGACTCCTTAGGTGTTCCAAGTGTCTATAGGCGCGACACGCGACGTGCTCACTTAAAGGCGTTCGAGCAACGATTGACAAGAAGGGTTCTTCCGATACAAATACCTAAATACAAGTTCTCGATACTTTTGTTTCGATACCAAGTACTATTGGTATCGAATCAATCTTGTGATACCTACTTGGTATCGTTAACCCGTGCCATTTGAAAGTTTTTGAGGTCTCGTTTAATACATACCTACTATCGCAGGTATGGCGAAATCAAGAGAAAACATGGTCTTTTGGAGCAATCAAAATACATATAACAATTACCTATTTTGTGAGTTAGTAGCAATAAGATATTGTTTGCATATTTAAAAAAATGACGTATTTTTTTCGTACATTTGTATAATGTCATAATTTATTTAGATGTACAACATAAATCTAAACATTATTTATTTATAGTGGAAGAAACGTACGAGCTACGACTGATTTGATATTCTTTCCTATAATCTCTTTGTTCAAAACGGGACGTGAGAGGTTAGGGGGGGAATAAAGGTTCGCTAGCTGCCTGCGTACGCGCATCGTACATAAAAATATTGGGTAAACTACTTTTGGTTCCTTTCTTTGGAGTTTACTACTTAAGAATTGATTTGCATATATAAGGCCGGGCCCTTATATATGAGGAAAATGTGAGGAATATAAAAACTTTTTAACAAAAAATATCTACCGACTTCCATGTCACAAAAAAGTAAAAAATAATTTAAATATATTTTGGTCTAGAACATACTCAGTACTTAGTACATAGTTCTGAAGTCGGTGCTCGACATATTTCGCTGGACGACGGTAACTACGTCCTATATGAGCACCGACTTCAGAACTATGTACTAAGTACTGAGTATGTTCTAGACCAAAATATATTTAAATTATTTTTTACTTTTTTGTGACATGGAAGTCGGTAGATATTTTTTGTTAAAAAGTTTTTATTTTACACTTTTTAGTGACTATATTTTTATGTTTGTATTTAAATAAAGCCTCTAAGTTTGCTTTGTGCATCTACATATTCACAAAAATTAAACATAAAACACTTTTACAATTCATACAAACAGGGCGCCCCCTCTGGAAGTACCCCTCCATCATCAGGGTTGAGGAGTTGAAGGTCAAATTTTTCATCTTATATTGTTGCTTAGTAATCTTATAACATATACGTTAGTACCAGGTGGCTAACTTCTATGGCTCAGGCTTGCAGTACCCTGCATCATCAGGGTTTAGGAGTTGAAGGTCAAAATTTTAATTTTGTGCCTCTGTTTGGTATTATTTTTACATACCCGTAAGCACCAAATTGCCAACTCCTATGGTTTAGAATTGAAGTACCCCTTCATCATCAGGGTCGAGGAGTTGAAGGTCAAAATTTTAATTTTGTGCCTCTGCTTAGTATTATTTTTACATAACCGTAAGCACCAAATTGCCAACTCCTATGGTTTAGGATTGAAGTACCCCTTCATCATCAGGGTTGAGGAGTTGAAGGTCAAATTTTTGATTTTATATTTTTGCTTAATATTTTCTTTACATAACCGTAAGCACCAAATTGCCAACTTCTATGGTTTAGGATTGAAGTACCCCTCCATCATCAGGGTCGAGGAGTTGAAGGTCAAAATTTTAATTTTGTGCCTCTGCTTAGTATTATTTTTACATAACCGTAAGCACCAAATTGCCAACTCCTATGGTTTAGGATTGAAGTACCCCTTCATCATCAGGGTTGAGGAGTTGAAGGTCAAATTTTTGATTTTATATTTTTGCTTAATATTTTCTTTACATAACCGTAAGCACCAAATTGCCAACTTCTATGGTTTAGGATTGAAGTACCCCTCCATCATCAGGGTTGAGGAGTTGAAGGTCAAATTTTTCATCTTATGTTTTTGCTCAGTAATCTTATAACATATACGTAAGCACCAAATGGCTTATTCCTATGGTTTTGGCTTTAAGTACCCCTGCATCATCAGGGTTGAGGAGTTGAAGGTCAAATTTTTGTCCCATGAATTTGCTTAACAATTTCATTATATATTCGCAAACATCAAACGACCAACTTTTATAGTTCAGGCTAGCAGTACCCCTGCATCATCAGGATTGAAGAGTTGACGGTCAAATTTTTCATAGTAAATACCTACATAGTAATTTTATTCTATATTTTACTCAATTGGACTTCTCCAGCTAAGGTTCGGCCGACTATCACTAATTTTATTATTTTGCTCCAAAAAGTTGAAGATCCTATGATTAGAACCTTATCAAACTCTTATCAGACTACCCCTGGAGTACATCCTTTCTAATAAAAAAAAGAATCATCAAAATCGGTTGGCGGGATATTGAGTTATTCATACATTTATCGCGTACATTGAAAATGCAAATTTAAGACTTATGCGTTTTTCTTATGGATGCCCTAGTCAAAAAAATACTAAAAAAAAATGGGACCCTATGACACGCACTACCTTTCAAATAAAAAAAAATCATCTAAATCGGTTCACCCAGTCCGGAGAAATGAGGTAACAAATATAAAAAAAAAAAATAAAAATACAGACGAATTGATAACCTCCTCCTTTTTGGAAGTCGGTTAAAAATCTATTGAAGAATGACCTCGTAACATTTTTTATTGAGTATAACGCCATCTAGTTAAAACTTTAGAATTATTTTATCAGTACGCGTGAATGGTATGCATAGGTTTCGTGATTACGTTTTATTGAAATCTCAATGGTATTTAAAATAGTAAATCGTTAAGATAAGTACTGAAAATACTCTGTAAATACGTACAATATTAATATTTTATTACCTACTTATACATTACATATAATTTTTCAAAATGATATTATTATATCTTTATTGGTATTATTTATATCTTTAGTGTGGGATTATGGCGCCATCTAATTTAAATGCGAGTAAAATCCAGTTGTGCGTCGGAGATGACAGTTTTTTTGAAAATAATATATATTCCATTTTTTGTTTAAAAATCAACTTGTACAAAAAACTGTGGTTTGCACTTGATTTGGACTAAGCTGCCATAGTACAAAAATAATTATATTCTAAACTAGCTGTGCCCGCGACTTCGTCCGCTTGGAATAGTTATTTTGGGCATAATTTATTTTTGCAAACAACCTCCTCAGCTTTATAAATTATAGCTGTTAGCCTGTTACCCACGACTTTGACCGTTTCATTTTCTATTATTATTTTAGACAATTTAGTTTTGAAAAGAACATAGCTAACTCATATAGCTCATATATAAAAAAATTATTGTGAAATTATTAGAACCTAAAACAAAATATCCTTAAAACCAAATCAAATAGTATTTAAAAAGTATTATTACACGACGATAAAACGACGCAAGATCTCTAAGATCTATATCTTCTAAGATAATCATTGAAATTAAGTGATGTCAAAGACAATTTTGTTCACAATTAAATACTCTTAATCAACAACACATTTATTTGGACAAATATTAATATTATTACGTTGATACAACTCTTAACTAATTTCGACCGAATTTGATTACCATGAAAACGGTTCTAGTGAGTTAATCTTAAAAGATAGACATATACTGTCGCGGACATTTTTTTAGATCATTTTAAGAAAAATAATTCTTTCATACATATATTTTTGGTATCTTGTACCGTTTTCGCAGCGCACGCAACGGAAGCCCTCAAGGATGAGTAATTTGCCCCGTTTTTTTCACATTTTCCATTATTTCTTCGCTCCTAATAGTTGCAGCGTGATGTTATATAGCCTAAAGCCTTCCTCGATAAATGATCTATTCAATACAAAAATAATTTTTAAATTCGAACCAGTAGTTCCTGAGATTAGCGCGTTCATACAAACAAACTCTTCAGCTTTATATATTAGTATAGATATCGGGATATACTTTTTCAACCAACTCCTCCGCATTTGAACGAAGACGTATCGATATAAATATAGTATATATATAAATATAGTATATAAAGTTCATATTTTGTTTCATGTGGTCAAAGATAAGATCTTTTAAGAGGTGCATCGGGCTATTTGTGCGCGTAAATTGTTCTTTGTAAAGCAGAAGACAGAATCAAAACACTTTTACAATTCATACGAACAGGGCGCACCCGCTCGCAGGGCGCTGCCGCACCCTGCTCGCTTATTTTTTATGTTCCAACCTAACCTAACCCATCCTGTTGAAAAAGCTACAGCTAAATCCAACTCTTAATAATAACATGACAATACTCCTGCATTTTCAGGATTTAGGTATTCAAAGTGACACTTTTCATCATAATGTTCTCTCAGGAACGGGTCGTAATGTATTGTAATCAATAAGTACCAAACTCATACGGCTTAAGTAGGTTGTGTACTTAGATTATCAGGGTTGATGAATTGAAGTTTTATTTATTAATCACATTTCAGTTTAATGAGCTGTCATTAAACTCATAATATATACTAAAAACAACCATAAGCATTATGTGACTACCTTTTATAATTTAGGCTTGCACTATCCCGCATCATCGGGGAGGAGTTGAAGGTAAAAAAATATCCCGCGTCTTTGTTTAGTATTCTTATTACCTATACGTAAGCACTTGCGAGCCAACTTCTATAGCTTGGGCTTGCAGTATCCTGCATCATCAGGGCTGAGGAGCTTATGGTCGAAATTGTCATCATGTGTCTTTGCTTAGTAATTATATTACATACCCGAAAGCATTAAATGGCCAACTCCTATGGCTTAGGCTTGCAGTACCCTGCATCATCAGGCTTGAGGAGTTGAAGATCGAAATTTTCATCTTGTGTCTTTGCTTAGTAATTATATTACATACCCGAAAGCACTAAATAGCTAACTTCTATGGCTTAGACTTGAAGCACCCCTGTATCATCAGGGTTGAGGAGATGATGGTCAAAATTTTCATCTTGTGTCTTTGCTTAGTAATTATATTACATACCCGAAAGCACTAAATAGCTAACTTCTATGGCTTAGGCTTGAAGCACCCCTGCATCATCAGGGTTGAGGAGATGATGGTCAAAATTTTCATCTTGTGTCTTTGCTTAGTAATTATATTACATACCCGAAAGCATTAAATGGCCAACTCCTATGGCTTAGGCTTGCAGTACCCTGCATCATCAGGCTTGAGGAGTTGAAGATCGAAATTTTCATCTTGTGTTTTTGCTTAGTAATTATATTATATACCCGAAAGCACTAAATAGCTAACTTCTATGGCTTAGGCTTGAAGCACCCGTGCATAATCAGGGTTGAGGAGTTAGAGGTCAAAATTGTCATCATTTGTCTTTGCTTAGTAATTATATTAAATACCTGAAAGCACCAAATGCCCATCTCGTATAGTTTATTAGGCTAGCAGCATCCTGCGTCATCAGGGGTGAGGAGTTGAAGGTCGAAATTTTCATTTTGTGTCTTTGCTTAGTAATCATATTACATACCCGAAAGCATTAAATGGCCATCTCCTATGGCTATGGCTTGAAATAACCCTTCATCATCAGGGTTGAGGAGTTGAAGGTCAAAATTTTTACCGTTCATCTTTGCTTGGTATTTTATTACATAACCGTAAGTACCAAATAGCCAACTCTTACGGTTTAGTCTTGAAATACCCTTACATCATCAGGGTTGAGGAGTTGAAGATCAAATTTTTGTCCCACGAATTTGTTTAACAATCTTATTATATATCCATAAAAACAAATTGACTTACTTCTACGGTTCAGGCTAGCAGTACCCCTGCATCATCAGGATAGAAGAGTTGAAGGTCAATTTTTTTAGGAAATATCTGCTTAGTAATCTCATTCTACATTCAACCCAATTGGACTCCTACAGCTTAGGTTTGGCCGAGTATCGCTAATTTCGTTAATTTGCTTCATGGAAATGGATCCTGTGATCAGAACCGTATCAAACTCATCAGAGTACCCTTGAAGTACATTCTTTCAAATAAAAGAAAAATCATCAAAATCGGTTGGCGGGAAATTGAGTTATTCATCTATTTATCGCGCACATCGTTAATGCAAATATCAGACTTATGCACTTTTCTTATGGATGCCACTGTCAAAAGTGAACTAAAAATAAATGGGACCCGACGACACGCACTACCTTTCAAATGAAAAAAAAATCATCCAAATCCGTTCACCCAGTGCGGTGAAATCGGGTAACAAATATAAAATTAAAAAAATAAAAAATAAAAAAAAATACAGACGAATTGATAACCTCTTCCTTTTTGGAAGTCGGTTTAAAACTATGTTTTAACATAAAAGTCAAAGCGAAATACTTCATTTTATTGAGGTGGCCTCCCTCAAAATTGACTGACTTTCATACAAACTTACATCTCCTATTTGGGTTAACTTGGGGGGGGGGGGGATCAGAAAATTCATTCTTAACTGACGTCTACGTCATAAAAGGAACCCTTAGTAAAAATTATATTCGTATCTTTAGCAGTTTAGGCTCTACGATGTTTATTCAAAAGATGAGTGAGAGAGCATCCTTTCGTTTTTATATATGTATATATAGATATAGAGATATAGATTTGTATAGTATCAAATAACATAGGTACACACATAACCAATAAAAATACATAACAAAGGAATACATTTTACAGACCATAACATGTTTAGTTTCAACCAATTCAACTATGCAGTTACATATCTTGTTAACACTCATCGAACACAGAATAAATACTGCGTAGTTTTAAATTGACATAACTTTTTTATTTATAAACCGATTTACATAAATTAAACACTAAATGTTAAGTGAAGTTTCCCACAACACATCAGTGAAAATTATATTCAAATTGGATAAGCCGTTTCTGAGATTAGCGTTTTCAAACACACAGACAAACAGACAAACAGACAAACAGACAAACAGACAAACAGATAAACAGACAAACAGACAAACAGAAAAGATTTCTAAAAACCATTATTTTGGGTTCTATATCGTATTAAAGACCTCTAGAAATGGTTTTCACCTAAATTTATTCCATGTACAGACAGCGACCTCTTACAGATTTATTATAGTATAGATGAAATCATATGTCATAGGCAAAGAGTAAAATAACATTGGTCATAGGTTTCATTACTGTTGAGTTATAAGCCCAAAATGACTCATTTCTAACTACTATGCTCTCACTACTATATGTGGATTGAAATCACCGAAATGATCATTGAAATGCAAATTCAGAGTACATAGAGCCTTTCTGTATCACGAAGTGTTATTTAAGTGACGCCGCAAACAGGCCACTTGCGGCGGCCACAACCGCCGCCACTAGAAGCTAGAAGCGTTCACCGTGTTAGTATATATAAAATGTATAGAAACCATATGAAATATGTCCGTGGCGGCGTTTTATGGTTATGGCCGTTGGCCCTTGTGCGGGGACGCTAAGAGTAACTATTTCCCAATGGAATTCCATTAACATTTACATAGTCAAAAATATAAATCGAGAAATATTTGAAAATCTTTATTTGCTTCTTTAAAGAGGTACACCAAGAATGTTACACATCAAATAATATTTTCTTTTAAAGAATATTGGCACTACTATTAAACTTAAATTTAGCCAGTCCAGAGCATACTTATTCCCCACCATTCAGCTGTATATTTTGAGCTAGATTTGAATGTTTTATTACTTTATGTAAGTAAGAAAACATACAGTATGTAAGTAAGAAAGTATACAGTAGACAGGGCCCGATTAACCCTTAGGCCAATTATTATCTTTTCTTGGTTGAAAACTGCAGTTTGACCTAAATTTGTATAGTTTTGAGGACCTTTTTTCGTTTTGTCATCAAACTGCAATTCAATATTCGCAAAATATTCACACAATTCTTGCGAATGCCTTAAAACATTACCACTTTTACCTGCTTGAAGCAACAAATAAACATGCAGTCCCCTTGAAAGTGATCACTGCTGCCCATGAACATCTGAAAGCAACCACACAGAGAAAAAGGGTTCTTTCCGAAGTCAATCACAGATTTGTTGCAAATCCCAAGAGCAAAGAAGGTCACCTCATATAAAGGCGGGCTGTAACCACACCCTTCCGTTGAAATGCAAGAAATGCTTCATGCTATAAATAAGTGGCTTACTCACTTCTATACCTACTATACCTTACTAGTATACTTCTACACCATTTCTAACAATTGTAATTGTAATAATAAACATAAAATATATTTTTTTTAAGTACCTCAAAATGTTTGTTCTAAACAGAAAGTACTTTATTAATGACATAATTATATCAAACACAATCACAAGAGTGTACCTCTGTGATAAATATTGACTGTAATGCAAAAATTTACATATTTTTAAGATCTCAATAACAATAATATCTTGCCAACCAGCTCTAGACCAAAGATAAAATTAATTAAAAAAATATATGTATAGTAAAATGAAAGAAAATTAACCATTGTAGACTCAATACAACCTTAGAATGTTCCATACTGGAACAAAACATGTGATAGTGGTAGCATGGCGGTTTGTATTTTTAATTTGTGTGTGTATACAAGTTGTCCTATGAGAGAGAGATCAGATCCTATTAGGCTTGGTGCACAATGGATGGTTTAAAATATATGCTACCACTCATGTTGGTACTGAACCCTTGTTGAGTAGTTTTATCCTAACTTTACAGGATGGAGCGCTGCAAAGTAATATCTAAAGTAATATATCTAAGACAATTTTCACATTCATATGATTCTTGAACTTTAACTGTATTTCACAGTTGTAGAACCATAGGATTACTATAATTCGAGTCCAAAGTACTCCAAGTACTCAGGGGTCACTTAAATTAAAACAATAGCACACTTTGACACAGCACACAAGTCAGAAGCACTGAGGACGAGTCTTGATCTCCATGGCGAGGCCGCGCTCCACGAGCGGCGCCGAGAAGCGGTCGAGCGGCAGCGCCGAGCACACGAACACCGGGCGCAGCAGCCCCGCCGCCACGCGCAGCGCCAGCGGCGCCGCGTCGCCGCCGCCCGCCAGCAGCCGCGTGGCCAGCGCGCCCTGCGCCACGCCCGCCGCCGGCATGCCCAGCGCCAGCTCGCCCAGCGCGCCCTCGCCCGCCCCGCCCAGCCACAGCATCAGCGACTCCTCCATCTTCAGCGCCACCACCCGGCACACCAGCTCGCCGCTCCACACCTCGAACTGATGCACGTTCCACGAGCTCTCTCGGTATACCACCTTGCGTTTCGAAGTCACGATTCGGGGCGAGCTCCCCGGCTCCATGTTTGCATAAACCGCTCAAAATCTGAATCACCTGAATGAATGACTGGCTATCATTACATAGCAAAATTTCGGTAAGATTTCTATGTCTATATTTTATTCAAAGAAAATTTAATCACTTAATTTTATCGAAGCTATAGATTTTTTCTGTAAGTTTGTATTCATCTACAGCTTCATTCAAATACTTGCAAAATATACAACTAATTCGAACATTTCGAACAATTCAAACGCAAATAAATCGTCAAACGAGACGACACTATTGTCATTTGTCACTGTCACTAGTGTCACTTTAAAAAGTTTATATCATACCTAATTTTGCTCTATGGTTATCACTATCAGCTTTTAGTGCTGCCATAAATAAATACCTTTTGGAAGGTGCTTGAAGGCATGTCAATTAATGAATAATAGCAAAACAATAAATTTGAGTGTAGTACATTGTGTGTGTGTGTAGTGGATTGTTTCTTGTCAATGTGCGCATCGTGTGCTAAAAAAATATATACACATCTAAGTATAATCTATGCATTTTTTAATCATTACAAAAGTTAATCATAGTTTATAAGGATTTTCATAATTAAATGCATTTTTGTTTTTTGTTTGTTTGATTATTAATGGTGAAATAGTTTAATGAAAGTTGCGATCAATAATGCCGCATCCGCATGCTTGCCACTTGCCGCACACTGTAAGTCTATACAAGCATTTGACTTGTTTTTGGGAATCAAAAATCGCCATCTACACGCTTGCGAGTGAGTTATTATTTTCTGAAGGCAAGCGTGACAGACGTGATGGACATTAAGATTGTATCGCCTATAAATTTTACCTTAGGTTTTAAAAAACATAAAAGATTAAGTGCAAAGAAACGAAACATACATTTACGCATATTTATGTAATATGTTTCTTTACTCATTTTGTCCAAAAGACGAGCGTAGGTTTATTGCACCAGTGCACAAACTAGACTGAATGTTTTCAAACGTGTGGATGGGTCACAAGCGCTTGCGACAAACTCCCTTTAATTTGTGACATAAAACCGACACTCGATCGGATCGGCTCCAAGCGCTCGCATTCTGAACATGATAGAGTAACTTGAATATACAGAAAATAATAATAATAATAAATAATTTATTTGCTCTCACAAGGTTACTTACATCTAAGCAAAACTTAAGGCTAAAACTATGGTCGACCATGAACCTTGGTTGTGAGAGCCTGGTGCCTGATGTAGACATATGTAAATAATAACTCACTCGCAAGCGTGTGGATAGCAATGTTTGATTCCCAACATTAAAGCCAAACGTTTGTAGAGATTTGGAATTTGCGACATGCGACAAGCATGCGGACGCGGCATTAAATAAAGGCAACAAAAATGGTTACACAAGATCTTGTTTTAATAATGTTGCTTTCTCTTCTTCACGTTGACGTTTGTTTAAAACAAAAGAGTGCAAATATAAATTTTGTTCAACATTAAGACTATTATTAATACGTACTTCATGTTCACTTGTTGTTCTGCCAAGGTGTTGCTAGCTGCTCCGCTGTCAGTTAGTAAATGCCAAACATTAAAAATAACCAATGGAGTAAAGACATTTGTATTTTACACTGTCTGCTATTTGCCGAATTACTGGCGTGTTTCATTTTTATTGGTCAGAGTCATCTTCAGATATGAAACTTACCAATAGAAGGAGTGTATTTGCCTTTTAAGAAGCTTAGTTTTTTACATTGCCACTTTATTAGAGTGCGTGCCGTGTTGTAGTCTGACTTTCATCGTTTTGCTTTTCGGTAGCGCCCGCCGTGTTGCGGCTTTATATTTATTGAATTAATATATATTAACACAGCATTTAGAAGAGTTCAACAATGAAGTACTTGTTCCTACTTGGAGTGGCCCTCCTGTTTCTTTCAGGTAATATATTTTACGCTATATCTTTTTAATATAATGTCTACGTCAGCTCACTTAGCCTCAAAATGTTTGTTACAAACTTACTTGTTACAGACTGATCTACCTCTTTTTATTTAGTCCATCCCAACAGAAGATACCCTTAATATATCTGAGTGACAATACGCATAGACCGTTTTCCCTTTTATCAATTGCACCGTGTCGGACACCGGGCACCGGTGATGCGGGAGCACTGTTTGAAATCTAGTAAAATGTAAATCCGCCGACAGTCATTAATATTGTTTTCTAGTTTTAGCATATTTATATGATTACGAAAATCAGAGTTAAACACACAGTCACAGTATCCTAGTGCTCGCGCACAGTTACGTAGCTTACAGCAATTTGAATAACATGTCGTGTGTTGCAGGGGGCGCGCTCGGGCAGTCGGTGCCGGCCGCCGAGCTGGACGCCGACCTGGGCGCCTCGCGCGAGGGATCGCGTACCGGTGAGTACACCACATCTTACTATGCACTCCAAATCAGTCTTCTGACAGAACTATTAAATTTTGTACTATATGGACCAAGGTTATGAGCATAGTTTAGTCGATTTTCAACATCATTAAATTTATAGCTAACTTTCATTGATGAAATTTATTTACAACATTTGTATGCCTTTATGGCAAGAAGTACTTTTCGAAAACAGACGAAACACCGCAGACCCACATAGGAGGGTAAGATATGCTTGAATATTCTCCTCTGGATATTGATTCAAGTGTTATTTTTATTGAACCTGTTTCTATTTGATTTGGTTTTGAAAAGAACATTACATTGTATTTTTTGCTAATGTACAAAGTTTTATAAGATGTCTTTCACTGCCTTTTGAGTTCTATACTCCTTTTGCATTAGTTTGAAGCTTTTTATTGAAGTATTTTATAGAAAAAATTGGATCAATATTTCAAGCCCCTAGTTTAAAATACTCATTTTGTTCATCAACACTACAAATATCATATTATTTTTTTTTTTATAAGGACTACATAGTTAATTTATTTCATCATAATTGAGACCATGCTTGTTGATTACTTCTATTTTATCTTTCTTTAAGATGGCTTAATTATAATTTTATCAAATATGCTGTTATCTATATGATAGACAGATATTGTTATTTATAATCTTGTAAATGATTTTGTTGGCACCATTTTTAAAGGCAAGAATATTTAGAAATTAGTGAGGCTTGTGGTTTGATAGTAGTGCCATCAATTGTATGCTTTATGCGGCTTGCTATGAGTGATTGACCTCAGCTAGATCAATAGTTCTATATGGTGTTAAAGAGTTCTCTGAGCATTGAAAGGTTGAACTCTGAACTATGCTTGGGTCATATTCTAAACCTCCCTTCGGGAATTTCAATCGCCGTAACTGCTTGAGTAGGAATGTGAGCTAGATGAACACAGATTATTTTCAAAAGTAAAGAAATATGTAGAAAACACATTGGTGTTTACCAAAAGAATGCATACTTATGCTTGTAAAATTTGCCTTGCTTTTTAATTGGGTGCTGACTTAAGTTTAAACCTAATAATAAGATCAGATTTCCACTCATAATAATTGAAATCAAAAATAACATGTAATGATAAACTTTTTTCATCTAATCTTTATTGTGAACTACAAACCAAAATCATTTGAAATTTATACAGTATATACGTAAAGATATGGTTGGTACTACAAGTGATCTGAACCTTATTGGATGTTTCACATGAAAAGGGTTCAACAGAGGCCGTTTGTTACACACAAAAAAATATGTATATAATATAATGAAAATAGATACATATTGAAAGTGTCTGCGAGTCGTATGGGTCGCAAGTACCTTTAAAAGACGTACAGTATCCTTAGTACGAGTTTAATGTTTTTTCGCAATAATCATAATTTCGATCATATATACATTTCTCATCATACACTGTTTTCGGCCATAACTTGTAATGTGCTTTTCAATGTTGGCGAAAACATAAACGATGATTGTTTTAATTAAATTTAAACGTACTAAGTTAATAAGGGTACAAGTAGCGCTCAGCGTCTGTAGCCCGCGTCGGCGCGCAGCACGCGCACGCGCTCCTTGAGCCACGCGGAGTCGCGCAGCGGGTGCCGCAGCTCGGCCGCCGCGCGCTGCGTCCACTGCGCGCCCCACCACCCGTACCTGACATGTCACATCACATACATCACTATGTATGAAACTTAAATAAAAATGAACGTTTTAGTGGTACCTACATACAATGTGGAATTCGATTCCAGCGGCGATATAATCATCACACCAATTTCTTTTAGTAGTGCATGGTACCTACACATATCTCAATCTGATTTGAATGGTGTAGTGAGGTAAACATAAGTATGGGACATTCCAACGGATAACATTAGTCAAGGATATCGTCGCATCTGTGGCCGACCTCCGGTAGAATTCTTAGACTTGTCTGGGGTTGTATAGCTGTTCATGGGCAGCGTTAATCAGCGATGTTATCCCGTCAGGATCTCTTAGTGAAACACGAATATTTTTTTAGTTGAAAGTAGGTTTACACTAAACTACAGGTATTAGTTGACGGCAATAAATACTCGTGCGAGGTGGTGACGGGCGCGGGGTACTTGTCCCTGGGGCCGCGGCGGAACATGTCCTGCACGCGCCGCAGCTGCTGCAGCAGGTCGCGCGCGGCGGGCGAGCGCGAGCGCCGGTAGAACTTGTCCGTCACCGTCGCCGCTGCAACCGACACGAGATCATTTGCACTACCAACATTGGCAACGATAAACATGTGCTCGAATCTGGCCAATCATGTACCGTTAAACTCTCTATGAAAACCAGAATATTTTTGGTGGTATTCTAGTAGAGCTAGCACAATCTTTACACCGTATTTATGAACTTTAGCTGAAATCATCATCATATAAATAAATCACCCTAATCACCCTCATATAAAACCACTTTTCATTTCATATTTGTCAAAAGCAGTAGTAAATTAACTTAGATATCCAACACCTATCGCTTAGCAACCATATATTTCTACAAGAATGTTTTGGTTTTTCAACATTTTTTTTTATAAATTAACTTATAGTTACATTCTACGTCTATCTGTTGCTATTATAAATCAATGACGTTTGCTAATAAACCTAAACCAACACCATCGTCATTTTTTATTTTTATAATACGATATCGCTAGTAGCATTTTCCTATGATACTTGGTAGCATCGATGGTATGAGGCTACCATGATCGGTGTGTGAACTTACGCAAAGCGAGCGGCTTAACGGCGGAGACGTGCGAGCGGCCCAGCTCGCACTGCGCGGCGAAGCGCAGCTTGAAGGAGCGCGCGTGCAGCGGCGCCGCGTCGCCCCCCTCGCGCGTCTCGCCCGCCGCCGACCGCTCCGTGCGCTCCGTGTGTGGGGTCGACATGTTAGCGGCAGGCCCAATGCCTTCTGGTCGAAGTCGATTATCCGTTGCCAACGGCCTCGGTTGCGACGTTGGATACTAACGCGCGACTGCGCACTACGGTCCTCCGTAATGCAACATTTAAATCCGCCGAGTAACTTGCCTAAGAATCAGTAGTATGTTAACGCCATACATCAATATCCTTTGTATTTTCCTAAAATATCTACATTCCGTGATGTCCTGTCAGCAACTTGTACGTAGCATCGCACCTAGGAATTGTAAATTTATACTTATGGTAGGTGTAGAACCTTAATTGATAGTGAATATTGTTTGCAGATGCGGAGGCGGTGCTTCGCGAGGAGGAGGCCATCTCCCCCGACGGGCTGAGCGTGGCGCAGCAGCGCGAGATGCGCGAGCGCGCGCAGAACTTCACCTTCCAGACTGAAGTCAACCGGATGATGAAGCTGATCATCAACTCGCTCTACAGAAACAAGGAGGTTAGCATGAGTAGTTTTTTCCGTAATGCAATGAGACAGATATTGTAATGATGCCCTTTGTAAGAATATCATTTTATGGCTACGCTTGATAAATATTTATGATAATTACATTCATAATTTAGTTAATCTCCTTATGTTAATTTTCGAATCGATTCCTATTAGATCTTCCTGCGAGAACTGATCTCAAACGGATCCGATGCGCTGGACAAGATCCGGCTGCTATCGCTGACGGAGCGCGACGTGCTGGACGCCAACTCAGACCTCAGCATCCGCATCAAGGCGGATCCCGAAAACCGTCAATTGCACATCATCGACTCGGGTATCGGCATGACGCGCAACGACCTCGTCAACAACCTCGGTACCATCGCCAAGTCCGGGACCGCCGATTTCCTCTCCAAGATGCAGGATACCGAAAAGGTACAGCGACGTAGTCAATCCTAGTAATATTATCATCGAAAAAAATATACTTTTTTTTTTATTGTATAAAAACTTACCTAATAAGTCGTCTGAAAATAATGAGTTTATAAACATCATGCACTATTACGCATAACATTTTGATTCGCTTTAAAAGAACACATTCTCAGGAGAACGGTACGTCTGTGCACTGTCTGTCCGCGTGTAATACTTACGCATTTATATAAACGGTGTGTGTGTCGCAGGAGAGCAGAGCGCAGGAGATGAACGACATGATCGGGCAGTTCGGCGTGGGCTTCTACTCGGCGTTCCTGGTGGCGGACCGCGTCACGGTGGCGTCCAAGCACAACGACGACGTGCAGCACGTGTGGGAGTCCGACGCCAGCGCCTTCAGCGTGGCGCCCGACCCGCGCGGCGACACGCTCAGGCGCGGCACGCACATCACGTGAGTATCCGACGACAAGCACGAACATGCACGCATGTCTTATCGGTTAACTACGTACAATGTTTTTTTTTGGCGATACGGGCAAAAACTTAATATCCACAACAAACAATGAAAATAGAATTACGTACAACATTGCGTCAACATAATCGCTTTCTACGCAGGTTGCACATGAAAGAGGAGGCGGCCGATTTTCTGCAACCCGACACCATTCGCGCGTTAGTGCAGAAGTATTCGCAGTTCATCAACTTCCCCATCTATCTGTGGGCGTCGCGCACCGAGACCGTAGAGGAGACTGAGGCCGAGGCCGAAGCCGACGCCGAGAAGTCCGAGGACGAGGACGCGCAGGTGGAGGATGCCACCGAGGAGAAACGCGAGCCCAAGAAGACCGAGAAGACTGTCTGGGACTGGGAGCTCATGAACGACAACAAGCCCATCTGGACGCGTAAACCTAATGAGGTGTCTGACGAGGAATACAACCAGTTTTACAAGAGTCTCACTAAGGACACTACTGCTCCTCTCTCTAAGTAAGTTCTCATTCAATTTATACACCTGTGTACATTGTTACATTTAAAGGTCTGTTTCATATGCAGCAAATTATAATATAGAATTCTAACATTTAAAATATAGTAGTATGTACATGAAATGCTGGTTGCAACATTGGAAAATATTAAAAAAATTACAGTATTTTTAGTCTGTTTCCATATCCCAATAATATTATCTGATAGAAGAATTGGTTTCATTAATGAATAGTATGTAAACGAGTTAGTGTTATGGCTCCGCTCCTCGCGTTGCGGGTCGAGCGGAGGCAGTGTCTGTAAGGCGCGGGGTCGGTCGGTTGCAGGGCGCACTTCGTGGCGGAGGGCGAGGTGACGTTCCGCGCGCTGCTGTTCGTGCCGCGCGTGCAGCCCGCCGACAGCTTCAACCGCTACGGCACCAAGACGGACCACATCAAGCTGTACGTGCGCCGCGTCTTCATCACCGACGAGTTCAACGACCTCATGCCCAACTACCTGGCCTTCATCCAGGGCATCGTGGACTCGGACGACCTGCCGCTCAACGTCAGCCGCGAGACGCTGCAGCAGCACAAGCTCATCAAGATCATCAAGAAGAAGCTGGTGCGCAAGGCGCTCGACATGCTCAAGAAGATCCCCGACGACGAGTACGAGCACTTCTGGAAGGAGTACTCCACCAAGTGAGTGCCGTTTCGATTGTGTGTAGCCCCAGTTTATGGAGTATGATTTCAACCTCCCCTCACAATAAGTGGACCGGACCAGCAATAAGATATTTACGAATACTCCCACAACTTTAAAAATACTCCCAGTTCTTTTTTCTTACAGTCATTTTGGGATTTCAATATTTTAGACTAGCCTTCGATTACCTTACTGTTGACTAAATACATGTAACTCATAAGAAATGCTTAAAGAAAAAAGTCTCATTAAAAATTATATCTGTAGTTACATAATTTCTTAATCTCCAATTATTAAGAACGAATCCAACTGAGATAATAATCTCGGAAAGTCCTTTACATATGAGTAATAAGGATTTAACGTTCTGTGTGATATTTGCAGCATAAAGCTGGGCGTGATGGAGGACCCGTCCAACCGCTCGCGGCTCGCCAAGCTGCTGCGCTTCCACTCCTCGCGCTCCGACCAGATGACCTTCCTGGCGGACTACGTGTCCCGCATGAAGCCCAAGCAGACCCACATCTACTACATCGCCGGCTCCAGCCGTGCTGAGGTACGTTCAATTAAATTAAACGTATTCACATTAATTAAACAATGATTACAGTTTTAATTTTGCGAACGAGCAAACCGTACTATACTTATAGAATACATTTATAGTTAAAAATTAATTTTGTTTTACACAATTTTATTGTAGTTGAAGAATTCTATTTGAAACGGTTCATGTTCGTTAATTTAACTTCAAGTGTTAGAGTATGATAGGTGTTTGATAAGATATTACATTTTATTGATATCTCATCTAAAATTTTAAATAACATAAGAGCAGCAATAAACCGTTTAAATTGGTAAACAGGTGGAGAAGTCGCCGTTCGTGGAGCGTCTGGTGCGCGCCGGCTACGAGGTGCTGTACCTGACGGAGGCCGTGGACGAGTACTGCCTGTCCTCGCTGCCCGAGTACGACGGCAAGAAGTTCCAGAACGTCGCCAAGGAGATCTTCGACCTCGATGAGAGTCAGTATACACTCTGTAGTCTCATTTACTGTTTATTCCTATGTATACAAGTATATATTTACATGTATGGCTGAACAAGATATTTAAATACTACACATATAAATATTATTGTAATTGAATGTAAATTCTAAATATATAAAACTATTGTGTGATTGATGAATTATTATACTATTAGTGCATGAATTAGCGTTAAATAATGACGTTAAACATAATGACTGTGACGAACGCAGGCGAGGCGAGCAAGGAGCGGCTGGAGGCGTACAAGAAGGAGTTCGAGCCGCTGACGCGGTGGCTGGGCGACAAGCTGGGCGCGTGGATCACGCGCGCGGCGGTGTCGCGGCGGCTGGCGCGCTCGCCCGCCGCGCTCGTGGCCACGGTGTTCGGCTGGACCGGCAACATGGAGCGGCTGGCGCTCTCCAACGCGCACCAGAAGGCGGACGACGCGCAGCGCAAGCACCACCTGACGCAGAAGAAGATGCTGGAGATCAACCCGCGGCACCCCGTCGTGCGCGAGCTGCTGCGGCGCGTGCGCGAGGACCCCGACGACCCGCTGGCGGCGCGCGCGGCGCTGGCGCTGCACCGCACGGCCGCGCTGCGCTCCGGCTTCCTGCTGCAGGAGGGGCAGGCCGTCGACTTCGCGGAGGCCGTCGAGGGCATGCTGCAGCACGCGCTGGGCCTGCCGCCCGACGCCGCGCCCGAGGAGGAGGACTTCGCCGCCGACGACGCCGCGCCCGACGCCGACGAGGAGGAGGTGCCCGCCGAAGACCACGACGAGCTGTAGGTGCTCCGTGACCGGAACGCCATGGACTGATCACGTTCCTTCGGAATGTTTTTCGCCGGTCACGGAATTCATAAAATGTTGTTTTCGTTCGAGTCATATTAATAGCAAAAGGTGTCTTTCGATAGGAGTCGGTATAATTGCATAAGACTGTGTTTTAAAACAGTAACGCAGCACAAGCGTTGCCATGCGTCACAATTAAGTATGTTGGTGATTTTATACCCAGATCACGTAATATTTCCTTATTCGACCGCCTGTTAAATTGATATCCATAAAGTTTTTGTTTGTTACTCAATGAACTAAGTTTAATGATGGTACTATAGAGCTGCAGTCGTTACTGTATGTGTGAAGAATCGCTTAACGTAACGGTTCACCGCGAACATGAATGACGAACTTAAAAGACTGTTATTTTTGTATTTGGTGTACATGAACCATTAGTGCATGACAAGTGAATGTAAATAAATCTTAATATTTATTAATATTACCAAACTTGTTTTATTGTTTTCCTGACCTAGCTAAAAATCTGTTAAATGTTAGCACAACTTTATTCAATCAACTAGTTGACCTGGCGAACTTCGTTCCACCTAAGGCTAAGGACTCACGAAGCGTTTTGTCCCGTGCCCGCCGCGGTGGTGGAACTGCGGTTTAATTTATAAATTCACGAGACCGGTTATTTGCGTGGTTACCTTGCGATTATCGACTGCAAACGTGGCGGGTCAGTTGAGGACCAGACCAATGCACTCGCCCGCCAACTGATCGTAAAGCGCGCGGGCGCAACCCGCTGCGACTGCGGCTGACCGCGGCCCGCGCTGTTCTACTGGGTGCCCGCCGGTGCAGCGGGACCCGCAAACAACCGCGCACATCGCGGGCGAAAAACGCGTCGTGAGATGTACTTTATTTTTTTATATCTGCATCCTACAGAAGCTGCGGGCCCGTAACTGCAGCGGGCGCGGCGTAAAATCGCTCCGTGAGTTCTTAGCACTATATTATACATGTTTATAATATTAATATAGTCACTGAAAAATAAATGAAAACATTAAAACTAGCAGACCTCTGCGACTTCGTTCGCGCGAACCATAATCCAATGTGTGTTTAGGTCAAATCTTGTAACCTAAATTTAACCTACTTCTCAGTGTCCGATTGACCTGAAATTTGAAATACATATATAGTTCTGATGACAATGCAATTATATTTATTTAATATTATTATTAATTCAAAATGGCCGACGCAACAAAATGGCGGACTACATATTTTTTTTACAATCCACCCAAAAGGACTTGAATGTCTAAAATACTGTACGATATGAACAAAATCCAAATTCAAGATGGCCGCCATCAAAAAAAAATGGAGGTTTACATATATTTGTACTATATACCCAATATAGATATCAAATGAAAGGGCTTAATTTGTAGAACGCATTTACCACGAAAATATTCAAATCCAAGATGGTCGCCGTAAAAATCGAGATTAAACACTTTCGCACAACCCATCCAATATGGGTATCAAATGAAAGGGCTTAGTTTATAGAAAACAATACACTAGGAAAAAATCAAATCCAAGATGGCAGCCTTAAAAAAATGGAAGGTTACATATTTTAGTCCAACCCACCCAATATAGGTATCAAACGAAAGAGCATTGGGTCCTGGGACAACTAAAAATAAGAAAATAAAATAATATTAAAAAAATATTTTTAAAACAAGCTTTTATTTCAGTGGACTGAAAAGAAAAAAAATAGATTATGTAGTAGTCAAACCCATCATTTCGTTGCATCGTAAAATCTTTTATCATAAAAGCTTGTCGTGAGAATGTCCACAAAAAATTTTGCTCAGATCCTTGTCTGTGGTTTCCTGAACTATTCTCGCGACAAGCTTTTATTAAGATAGAAAATTTTACGATGCAACAAAATGATAGGTTTGACTACTAAAAAAATCCTTTTTTTTCTTTTCAGTGCACTGAAATGAAAAAAAAAAGCTTGTTTTAAAAATATTTTTCAATATTATTTTATTGGACTTTCAGAAGACACGATGGTTTTATTTTATTCTTTCTTGGTGACAATGAAATTATATGCAATCAAAATTGTTGTTAATCCAAGAAGGCCGTCGGAACAAAATGGCGGATTACATATTTTTGTACATATAATATAAGGCCATTCATTTGATTTGTAGTTGTACCTACAAATCAAATGAATGGCCTTATTGTGTAAAATACAGTTCATTAATCCATTTAAGATGGCCGGCATAAAAAAAGAAGTTTATATATTTTCGTAAAATCTACTCAATATGAGTAGAAATGAAAGGTCTTCTTCGTGTGCAGAATACAATACACTACGAAAAAACTTTCTAGCTGGCCGCCATCACAAAATGGAAAATTTTAAATCTGATTTTAGTACAACCCAACTAATAAAAGTATTAAAAATAGAGCATTAGATCCAGGGACAACTAAAAAAAAATGTGTGCGTGTACTAGCGTACACTCGTAAGAAGTGAAACTTCTTTATGACGTTATTTTTCAAAAAATAATTTACTATATGCAACTTTACAGAAATTGGTTAAATAAAGTTAACTTAGATAAAGTTTAATAAAAGGCTTTTATTAAACTTTATCTAGTAATCTAATCTATAATAATCTATCTAATATCACGCGTGGTAGGGATAAGAAAAAGATGGCGCGTAACGAAAAATAAAAAAAGATGACGCGTAACAGAAAAAGATGGCGCGTAACGAAAAAATGTTACACTAAATTTTTTTCCAACCCTGATAAAGAAGTTTCACTTTTCACTTCAACAACCCCGATAAAGAAGTTTCACTTCAATAAGTAGCAAGCTATTAAATCAATGCACTGAAAAGAAAAAAAAAAGTTTGTAGTAGTGAAACACATCATTTTGTTGCATAGTCCAATTTATTTTTTCATATAAAGGCTTGTCGCGAGTTTAGCAAAACTAGAGATTTAATCTAGGGTGGACGATGTCGTTGAGGTGGTCTCGGAGAATAACCTTTCTATAACTTGCTATTGCTATTATTAATTCCATCCATCCATCAGCCCTTTGATGTCCACTGCTGGACATAGGCCTCCCCTAAATGGCGCCACTCCAACCGGTCCTGTGCCCTCTGAATCCAACGGTTTCCCGCTGTCTTCTTCAGGTCATCGGTCCACCTGGTAGGGGGGCGACCTGTACTCCTTTTGCCTAAACGTGGTCGCCACTCGAGGACCTTTCTTCCCCATCGGTTATCGGTCCTTCGAGCGATATGGCCGGCCCACTGCCACTTCAGCTTGCTGATTTTGAGAGCTATGTCGGTAACCTTCGTTCGTCTACGGATTTCATCGTTGCGAATCATGTCTCGTAGCGAAATTCCGAGCATAGCCCTCTCCATAGCACGCTGAGCGACTCTGAGCCTTCGAATGAGGCCTTTAGTGAAGGACCACGTTTCGGCGCCATAGGTCATCACTGGCAACACACATTGCTCGAACAATTTCGACTTCAGGCACTGAGGAATTGTGGACGAAAAGATACTACGAAATTTCCCGAACGCAGCCCAGCCGAGTTGGATTCTTCGAGTGACCTCCCTCTCAAAGTTGGACTTACCCATCCGGATCGTTTGTCCCAGGTAAATGTACTCGTCAACAACTTCGAGAGGAGTGCCGTCAACAACTACCGGTACGGGTGTGACATGGACATTAGACATGATTTTCGTCTTGTCCATGTTCATCTTAAGACCCACCCGTTGTGAGGCACTGTTGAGGTCGCCTAGCATTGTGCTGAGGTCCGTCAGCGAACCTGCCAAGATGACTATATCGTCGGCAAATCGAAGGTGTGTGACGTGTTCACCATTGATGTTGATGCCAAGACCTTTCCACTCCATCAGCTTGAACACATCTTCCAACGCAGCGGTGAACAGTTTCGGCGATATGACATCGCCTTGCCTGACTCCCCGCTGCAGTTGGATGGGGTTCGTGCTTTGGTCGTGTACTCGGACTGACATGGTGGCGGCTGTGTATACACACTTCAACACCTCGATGTACCTATAGTCGATCTGGCATCGCTGAAGGGACTCCAGCACCGCCCAGTGCTCGATAGAATCGAAGGCTTTCTCATAGTCCACATAAGCAACACATAACGGCAGATTATACTCCTCGGTCTTCTGTATAATCTGCCGAAGCGTGTGTATGTGGTCCATGGTGCTGTAGCCTTTTCGGAATCCGGCTTGTTCGGGAGGCTGGAAGTCGTCAAGCCTGCGTGCAATACGGTTAGTGAGGACTCTCGAAAACAACTTATACACGTGGCTCAGAAGCGCAATGGGCCTGTAGTTCTTCAGCAGGGTTTTATCGCCCTTTTTGAAGAACAGCACCACTACGCTTCTGCTCCACGCTTCCGGGGTTGTCCCGCTGGTAATGACGGAATCGAACAACTTTTGGAGCGCCACTAGGAGGGGTTTACCGCCAGCTTTTAGCAGCTCTGTTGTGATTCCGTCATCGCCCGGTGCCTTGTGGTTTTTCAGCTGTTTGAGAGCCTCTCTAATCTCGTACAGGCTGACGTCCGGGAGGTCCTCAGTATAGTGTCGGGTCAGTTTGGCACGTTTGTCGTCCGCCTTGTTACGGGCGGGAACTCCTGCGGAAGCATACAACTGTCCGTAGTATTTCTCAATTTCTCTCAGAACATCGGGCTGAGACGAAACTACGGTGCCCGATTCGGTCTTCAACCTCGTCAGCAGGCTCTGCCCAACGCACAGATCCCTGGCGAACACTCTTGAGCCCCGGTTTTATTAATTAAATATCGCAAATTAAGACGGCATGTGTAATAAAAAACAACAGGCAAATGGAAAAATATATTTAGATTAAAAACAAAATAATTAGCTAGTAAACCGGCTTGGCCGCATATTGTACTATTAATATACTATTAATATATTACAATATAATACAAGGTACGAGTTTTTAAGGTGTCGTTACTCAAAAGCTAGCACATCTTTATCACTCACTTCAAATTCACTCACTCTCGCTGATTCTTTCCTCGGCTATTTATTATAGTTCATATTGAATTAAATTATCAAGGAGAAGTCTATTGGAACAACAACTAGTAAGGATGTATGTGGCGCGTCAGACGGGCAGCAGCGGGCGGTCGGCGGCGTGCGCGTCGCGGTCGGCCAGCTTGGCGCGGTTGTAGAGCAGCACGCCCAGCGCCGCCAGCGCCATGCCCGCCAGGTTGAGCGGCGGCGCGGGGTTGCGCAGCAACAGCAGCGACGCCGCCACCACGGCCGCGCGCTTCGCCGCCGACGCCACCGCGTACGCCAGCGGCGACACGCGCGACAGCACGCTGAAGGCGGCCACTGCCTGCAGCCACGCCAGCGCGCCGTCGCCGGCCAGCAGCGCGCCCGCCAGCGCCCAGCCGTCCGCCGGCCGCGCGGCCGCCAGCGCGCGCGCCTCCAGCGCCAGCCACACCGGCGCCACCAGCGCCAGCGCCATGCCGCTCAGCAGCTGCAGCAGCCGCAGGTGGTGCACGCCCGTGTCGCGCATCACGCGCTTCGAGAAGATGTGCTGCAGCGACAGCAGCGCGGCGGCGGCCAGCGCGGCGCCCAGCCCCAGCGTGTCGAAGTGCAGCTCGGTGGCGGACGCCACGCCCACGCCCGCCGCGATCACCAGCAGCGCCAGCGCCACGCGCCGCGACACGCGCTCGCCGAACAGCACCCACGCCAGCGCCGCCGTCCACAGCGGCGTTGTCGCTTTCACTGCACGACAGGGATCACATACATTTTACCTTTATTTGAAACTAGATAAAATTAAATATCTTTTGCATATGGACTGCAGATGTCCATATGCAGCAGGTATTTACCACGAACTTTACATTTATGACAAGAGTTCTACATAAAGGTTAACTCTGCTTAATTATTGGTCCTGAGGATCGAGATGGTCATCTCAATCATGGCCAAAATCTACACCCTTAAAATAGGTGGTATCCTGATGTTCATGCTTATTTATCTATTTAATATAATACACACAATAAAAAAAATATGAAAATATGATGATATAGTGCCTTTTTGATTCATCTATATACCTAATGCTAAGTAGTCACTGTGGCTATGTACATCTATAAGTAACTTCATATAGAATAATTTTTTTATTTGAAATTAATCACAGATGCATTCTTACTCCTAATATCTAGGATGGTCACCCCATATAAAATTGAGCTGGCAACCATAACCTGCCACCGAAAAAAAACACAAGAAATAGAAGTAAAAGTGACGGTGGCATCTTCCCAGGCAAATGGCAATGGTTCTACCACCTGGTAATTGTGAAATTTATCCATTTCTGAATTCATAAAGTAGCAATAATATTGTATGTAAACAGGGAATAATAACCTGTATGCGCATAGGAGATGGGCACCTTCCATATGGAGACCTGTGAGAACATGGTGGTGAAGAACTTGGCGAGCGCCAGCGTGCGCCAGTAGTAGCGGCGCGGGAAGGCGGGCGCGCGCCGCACGCCGGCCAGCGCGAAGGCGGGCGCGCTCAGCGCCGCCGTGCTCAGCAGCTGCACCAGCGTCAGCGTCAGCGGCAGCGGCAGCTGGCCCAGCGCCAGCTTGCCCACCACGTTGCTGGCCGAGCTCAGCGCGTACCACGCCGCGCACAGCGCCGCCACCGTCGCCGCCTCGCGCCGCGACCCCGCGCGCATCTCGACCCGCTCGCTGCGCTGTTCCCCCCTATGCTCATCTCGTTCGCCTGTTTCCCGTCATTTCACGCCTTGCTATCCGCCTTAGTTTGTCCACGGCTCGGCCGATATAAGACTTTTCTAACCGCAGTATCGCTCGTAACACCGACGACAGTATGACAAGAAAATTGTCGCGTAGACTTCACTCGAGGTCGATTTTCAATGGCGATCGTTAAGATTGAGAAAATGCGACGCCAATGTTTATACAGGTGGCAATATTTTCAAAGCAATTACGGATTTCACGGTAAATAATATAATTTTATGGAATTCAACTACTACAGTGTTTAAATCACTAATTAAATTTGAAACATTTATCGATGATTTTTGATAACTATCAAATGAGATAAAATGAAGGCCGAGGTCACGGTAATTATAACACACCTATACCACTTTAAAGTTGTCCAAAATTACTTTCTATTTATAATAGCAATAGAACTGTAAAATTGACGTTTAAACGATACGTCAAACATTTCAGTCAGGTTTTGACAGTACCATTTAGATATTACATTGACAGACGAGCATGTTACCATATTCAAATAATTTATTTAATATTTAAAGTAACGTTTTAAAACTGATAAATGTCTGTCAGAAAAAAATAAGTGTGTGTATTGAAAGAAACTTATTTATTCAGGTAAATTGCAGTAATCACAAAATACATTAGCACTAAATAGAATAAAAAAAAAAAAAGATGGCACTAACAGAAAAAGATGGCGCGTAACGAAAAAATGTTACACTAAATTTTTTTCCAACCCCGATAAAGAAGTTTCACTTTTGTTTTCCAACCCCGATAAAGAAGTTTCACTTCAATAATAAAAAAATCAATACAATAACATCAGCAAAAAAAAACTGAAAAGAAAAAGGGGAAATAATATTAATAGAAATAACATTAAACAGTAAATTATGAGTGCTGCAACAACTATGAAAGGAGAAAATCGCAGCAAAATTTGCCGTGGACATGTAACCCATTCCACGACGCTGATTTTCACTTTGCCTCGTGATTCGGCTACTCGTGCAGCTGTCTGTATGTCTGTAAGAAGTGTTATATTTGAAGAATCCAGTAGCTATTTTATTTCAGGCATTTTTTTTTCTCGCACAAACAACAACGCGAAAATGTAGAAAAACCACCCATGAGTCAAACAAGTCAAACAAAGTTAAACATGAATATATCTGAGCTAAATAAATTATTTGTGGAATTATTATATATTATATTAATTATCGATTTAAATTTGTTCTGAAATCCCCCTAAAATGAGAGTAGGCTACGAAGAGGTGGAATTACGTTGTTCCAACACCTTGTGGCACTGTACCTGAAACTACCCCTGAAAGCAGCAGATTATCCGGGGCTGAACGAGTTCTTTAATTTGAAATATAATTAGCTCAAACCAACTTATTGAACAGGTACAAAGGTTCCTTATTTTAAAACACCAAATATTAGTGTGGCAAAACTTAACTGTCTGCGAGAGTCCATTTTTATGATGTTAGCACTATTATTATATGCGGTCACATGAGAGCGGAAAGGGACGTTGAAACAAAAGCGCGCGCAAGTATTCTGTACTCGCTGGATTAAATTCTTAGTACATGCTAAACGGTTTAATACGTTTACGTTTTATACCGTATAAGAGATTATCTCAGAGAACCTTATTATCGGTTCTTTATTTAAAAGAATAGGCGGACATTTGCCACCAATCTTACGAACCTGTGCAGATGTTCCCATGACCAAGAATTTTGATTTATTCGGATTCAATACTAAGGTGTTGCGTTCAGACCACCGAGAAGTGCAATTAAGTAATAGTAGTAGTAGTATCACCTGGCCTAAACGAAATGTGTATTTGTAAATCATCCACGTACGTGGTATTTATAATATTATAAATTTCTAATCACATCTACACTATACAGAATAAAAAGGAGAGGCCCTAATATAGACCCCTGAGACACTCCTCGATTAATAGACTGGGAAGATGAGAAGTAAGCTACATTATTAAATTCATTTCGAAGTTGAACTTTTTGACTTCAATTCACAAAATAATTTTCAAAACATTTGACAGTTTTATTAGTAAAGCCATAAAATGATAACTTTGATAATAATTTCATAAAATGATAACTTTAATGTTATCGTATCAAAAGCGCGCGAAAAATCTAATAAAACTAAATCGTACCCTCTGCAATGGCTTGCGATGTTAAAATATCGTCAACTACATCAATTAAAGCTGTATTAGTGCTACGCTTCCTTCTGAAACCAGACTGTTTAAATGGTAGGTATTATATACTTTCGAAAGGCACGGCAAGATACTGATGGGCCGTAGGTCTGGCTAGTAGGTCTCGCTAGGATTGACTGACACTGAAGATGATCACTACCTGAAGCGTGGAAGCAAGCTCCTAAGTAGCCTAGCCTTTTGTCAATCAGTTAAAGGCTTTTACCACCTTCAATAACAGGGCTGAATTGAAATGTTTTGGATGAAAACCTACTAAATTCATAGAGAGATGTCTAAGTATATACATTTGCAATGTATATATTAGATATCTCTGGTGGCGCCGGAAACAGATTTTTTAATATTTTCATCAATTAATAAGAATAATTAAAGATATTTTTTTACTACAAACCATTTTCATATTAGTTAGCCTTAACTAATATAAGTTAACCTTAGTTAAAGTATCATCTGACAAAAACGATAAAACATTTTATAATAATATGTCGCTACCATTTCTTTGATAACTTGCATCTTGTAGTAGTTACGTTCTCCTTTTACTGAAAAGTTTGCTGCGTTATGTATGGACTTGCAATAATTTCGACTGAGCACCATAGTAAGCATAGACAGCTCTCTCTTGGATTTGCGAGAGCTTTTTTAACAATAGGTAATTCGAATGGTTGTGTAATAGCTTCGCATTGCAATGTATTCTGTGCGTGTCTGCGTATTTTAAAGAAACAGTTATATACAATGGCCTCAATCGAAGTAGATAAAAGAAAGGAATGGTTGACAGTTACCAATTCAGCTGAATTAATATCGGTTTACAATATTCTATTATTATGTAACAAAGCTTTGGAATATCTGCAACAGTCGCTATTCATCTCGAATGAGATATAGCAACGATATTATATTAATTTATATTACATTTTGGTATTTTACACATTAGTAAAATTTATGAATTTAAAATATAAAAATAACTTATTTAAAATAGTAATACATGAAATATCTACATAAGAGGATTATATAATTTTATATTAATGAGTACCTTTACTTTATAATTATAGCGACATCTGGCAATAATGCTCGGATTCAGGACATCTGATAGGATGGGATGATGTGATGTCAAACTAATAAATTGTCAAACTTAGCAAAGCAGAGAAAGTTTTGTTAACTTTTTTGACGCTCAAATAAATATAATATTACCTAAATTGATGAATCTAAAGTCAAAGAGCTAGAGAAGCTAAGAGTGGTCGCGAAGTATACGTACAAATTAAAGGAAATAAGTATATTACTAGTGCAAGTAGCGGATTTATCAGTGGTGAAGTCACTTATCTCTTCATTTTCTACATGGATGTCCGCAGCGCTCGCGTTATCAGCTAGCCACCTGGGACCTCGCGGCCAGTAAGTACCCGCTGTTCCCGTGGCCGCCTGCCACTGCTGGCCGGCCGTGGCCACTTGTGGCTTTGTGACTCACTGTATTTCTCCAGGTGTAATTCCATTTTTACTTCTGTGCTGAACTTTAAATTTAATTTTGACTATTTATTACGTGTTTAATGTTATTCTAAAATACTGGTGTTAACCTCTATGTTTGAGTAAGCTATTGTGTGGCATCAAAAGATAAGAGACCTACACTATTACCTAAAATGTATAATTAAAATAGATAAACCTTGATTATTTATGTGTTTATTGTTTCTTGTAAATAGTGAGTAACCTAGCGATGTTATGGTCACATACAAATGTGTACATGTCAACATCCAAAGGTTGTAACTTTAATTTAACGAATTCCAGAATAACCCAAAAGTGATAAATGTCAGTATTAATGTAATAAGGTCAGGTTTTTAATATAACCTTATGTTTGGCTATACTCCATGAAATCATAAACTGAATGAATGTTTTATATTCTAATTGGCCATGGGTTTGTAATTTAATTTTTGTAACTACTTTGTCTAGCCCTGTATCTGTAAATTCAAATATCAATACAAATAGATGAATGGTGTGGAGTGGGTATTAAAAATATTGTTATTAATAATATTCTGCTAAATTATGATTACAGTAATAACAGTAATAATCAGTTTTATATCTTACTAGTTGACCTGGCCAACTTCGTTCCGCATAAAAGTTGAATTTCTAAAATTATCAGAGTTTTTCTACCATGTTATACATGTAATATAAGTACATAAGAACCTTGAATCACTCTATCTATTAAAAAGAACTGCATTAAAATCCCTTAAAGTTTTACTTAAAATTTTCCTTTTGATTCATACTGTACTCATTTCAGTACAGTGGCAACATGCATAAGCAAATTGTCTATGTATGTTTCGGCTTATGAATGACTTTTAAATTTCTTGAGGTAATAAACAACTATAGAGGGTTAAAAGGAGCTGTCCAATCTACATTAACTATATCGATAATGATGCTACTCGGGGATTATAAAATACTAGCAGTTCCCGCGGTTTCACTAGCGTTTAAAAAATACCTTATATGGATAATCTAGTGAATTGAGAGTTTCTGTATGGGGAAGTGGAGTTAAGGCTATTGCTTACATGGCTTTTTAAAATGATGCTTATAAATAAGTGGAAACTCAGCATGAAAGGTCTTGCTATTTCAAAATTAAAATAACATATGAAAACCAAAGTAGGTGTAGTCCTTCGTTATTTAACTTCCTGGTTTCACATCTTCACATGTGGATAAATATTTACATATATAGAAGGCAAAAGTGACTGACTGATGAATCAATGCACGAATTCATTCAATGTTTTTATGAAAGTTTATTGCACAGTTTTTTATTGCACTTCATTGTATACGATGGCGTGTGCGGCATATATTGCGGGAGAACGTGAGGTTAATATTTTGCTCTAAAATATGTCTAACCAATACATATATTTATATGTCGGCGCGACACCGCGTATTTATGAAAAACACGTCGCCGATAATAATTATTTTAGTTAGTTTAAAGATATAAAATTGTTTGTTTATTGAATTAGCAATATTTAATGATTTTTAGAATTGTAATTTAGTTTACCCTCCATAAATTTGTTATTGTCACCTCATCAAACAATGTTATAAAAATAATATAGGTTATACTCGTAATATCTTTTAAACTATTTACCAGAATTCAATGGCATAAAAAGGAAATTCAATCTATGTTAGATGCTTATTTTTTTTAAATCATTCATTTTGATAAGGTTCCGTATTTAGTATGTATAAAATCCATAGAAACATCAACTTCATATTTTTTGATTTTTATAAATATAAAAAGACTTATTGTGGGTTACCTACACTAGATAACCCACAATAATACAATACTGCAATAGATACAACTACAATTGATTAATGAATTGTATGTTTGATATAGTTTATAAATTCGTCTGATTAGATCATTCAATTTGTTAGACCATTATCTCACGCGTAACATGTTCGTAGGCGAGGCGGCGGCGGCGGCGGCGGCGGCGGGGGCGGGGGGCCGCGGTGATGCGGCGATGGCGTCGCGGCGCGTGACGCGCAAGTGGGAGGTGTTCGCCGGGCGCAACCGCTTCTGGTGCGACGGGCGGCTGATGACGGCGCCGCACCCCGGCGTGTTCGCGCTGACGCTGGCGCTGATCTGCGGCACGTGCGCGCTGCACTTCGCGTTCGACTGCCCGTTCCTGGCGGCGCGCGTGTCGGCCGCGGTGCCGGCGGCGGGCGCGGCGCTGTGCGGCTGCACGCTGGCCGCGCTGCTGCGCACGGCGCTGTCCGACCCGGGCATCATCCCGCGCGCCGCGCCGGCCGAGGCGGCGGCGCTGGGCGCGCCCGACGCGGCCGACGGCGCGGGCCGCCCGCCGCCGCGCGCGCGCGAGGTGCTCGTGCGCGGCCGCCCCGTCAAGCTCAAGTACTGCTTCACCTGCAAGATGTTCCGCCCGCCGCGCGCCTCGCACTGCTCGCTCTGCGACAACTGCGTCGACCGCTTCGACCACCACTGTCCGTGGGTGGGCAACTGCGTCGGCAAGCGCAACTACCGCTACTTCTACGCGTTCGTGGTGTCGCTGTCGTTCCTGGCGGTGTTCGTGTTCGCGTGCGCGGTGGCGCACCTGGCGCTGCTGGCGCGCGGCGCGGGGCTCGCGGCGGCGCTGCGCACGTCGCCCGCCTCCGCCGTCGTGGCGGCCGTGTGCTTCCTCTCCGTGTGGTCCGTGCTGGGGCTGGCCGGCTTCCACACCTACCTGGCCTCCACCGACCAGACCACCAACGAGGACGTGAGCGCCCCATTTCCCTTCTATTCATTCATATAACAGCATAAATTTTTATGACTTATCAGAATGAACGCGATATCTATATCCTCCAAATTTGATGTATAATATTAAGTCTGTAGTGCTGCATTCAATTTGTGAACCAAATAAATAAATAAAAAAAAATGACTTCGTCGTACACATCGTGACTGACGTATTCATCGTCCATCTCACAAAGAAAACGGTTTCGTTTCAGATTAAGGGTTCGTTTTCGACGCGACGAGGCGTCTCCAACCCGAATCCTTACTCGCGGGGAAACGCGTGCGCTAACTGCTGGTACGTGCTGTGCGGCCCGCTCGCACCCAGCCTCATCGACCGGTGAGTGATACCCTCCCGAGAGCGCGTCGAGCCGCGAGCTCCCGAGCGGTGGTTGACCGTCTGGCGGTTGGTTGCAGACGCGGCGTGCTGTCGCCGGACGGCAAGGACGAGCTGCCCGCTAGCTTCGCGGCGGTGTTGAACGGTGGTGGGGGCCCCGGCGGGGGACCGGGCGGGGGTCCGGGCGGGGGCCCCGCGGCGGCGGCGCGCGCGCTGCAGCCGGGCGCCGCGCGCGCGCACCGCGACGGTGAGTGCGCGTCCCGCCGCACCGGACGGAGACACTGACGTCACTCTGCTTCATTCTTAGTATACATTAAACGATGGTCATTAACGGGGTACTGATACTCCGATGTAGTATGTTAGACGTCCACCAGTATTACTTATTTGGGCAGGTGAAAAATCTGTTCTTTTGTGACTGAAAGGTTCAAATCCCACATATAAAGCAAGAAACTGTCTACTGCAAATGATTTCCAAGTAGAAATTTCCAAGTTCAATAAATTTACAGTTAAGATGGGGCAGGACTTTCAATAGATGTTCTGCTTCATCAGGACTGGGAAGTTAGGATTATTGGACTTAGGACTTAGGATTTAGGACATATTGTTTGTTAAGGAACCTTAATAACTTAATGTAAATCAACAGAACCTCAACTTGTGTGTATTATTCTGTTCTTCCTTAGTGGTAGTGTAGCGACAGTTATAGTGACAACAGTCTCTTAATATAGTGGTACATTTCCAGAATGTCAAAAATAAGGAATATGAAAATAATTACCTGTGGCTATTCGACACTTTAATAACTTCACAGTGCCTTAATTACAATATTTATGTAAGTAAACAAACTTTTCAAATCCACATTTGTGATTATGAATTGTGTTACATATCATATTCATCATTCATCATCATCTAAATCCAAAACTATTATTAACAGTAAATAAATCTCAAGTGAATCGAGGGCCACTTTTGATAAAATAATAAAACTGATTTACAATATTTGAGATTTCATTTTTTTTTAATCTGTTTATCTGGGAGAGCAATGAATTGTATAAGGCCGTATTGAAAAAAAATATACCACGTCTTAATGTTCCTCCGATATGTTCGCTATTAGGGTACTAATTTTGGGAAGCAATGAAAGATGATTTATATGAATATATTTTTATTGGTACATTTATTAGAATAAAAACAAATATAATATTGACCATTTAAATATGTGTAATGATTGCATCATATGCATAAAAACTACAATAGTATGAAACATAAATGTGTGTGCAGGTGTTCTGGGCGGGAGCTACACCAACCTGTTCGAGGGCGGCGAGGCGGCGCGCCACGCCTACATGAACCACAGCCTCGACCTCGACCCCGTGCCGCTGCAGGGTAACTTGCTATTCAGTCCTTACTTTATATTGTCGCTTTTATAATAATCTTCCAATTGAAATCAGAAATTTGTCAATTAATAAGTTTAAAGCATTTATTAAGATCAAAGTTAGTCTTAAAGCATATTATTATAAAATTTCTAATTTTATATAAGACTAGTTTACATATAACTATAAACAGAGCAATTATTTAAAAATATATTTTATCGTAATTTTGAAAATAAATAACGATGATAATATCTCTTTGATATCGGCAGAAGTTTGCATCGGCGGGTCCAACGGCGCGGCGTGTGGCGGCGCGGGCGGCGTGCCGGGCGGGGTGCCGGGCGGGGTGCCGGGCGGGGTACCGGGCGGGGTACCGGGCGGGGTACCGGGCGGGGTACCGGGCGGGGCGGCGGTGGCGGGCGGCGGCGCGCTGTCGGCGTCGCGGCTGCGGCTGCTGCACGACACCACCATGATCGACGCGGCGCTGGACCTGGACGAGCCCGACCCGCCGCCGCACCTGCGCGACGCCACGCCGCTCTGACGGCGCCGCCCAACAGTGCCTCTTGTACATAGCCTCTGATGCCTTTTGTTGCAATAAATTACCTTTCCATTAATGACGCCTTTCATTCATTCGACGAAACGTGCCCATCAGTTAAAATAATAAATCTGTCGATGCGGATAAGATAACGGATGATTGGTATCTGCAGGTGTAAATTTGTATAGATGTTGCGACCTTTGAAGTCAGAAGCCATTCAGAGACTAATTCAGAAATATGGTCCGTACGAAATATAAATATAAATCTATGATCGTACACATGATAAGTTTTTTGTAAATTTATCCAGGTTATCCGGTTTGTACCCCAATTTGTTTATTCTTGCCATGGTGGGATACACTGAATGTAATACACGTATAGAATTTTCCGTCTGTTGCTCACTGCATGAGTTCACGAAGGCTACTTATTATATTAGAAGTGGTTTCTAAGAGATTTACAATATAAATAGTATTTTGAGTTATGTACATATCCGCATTTGGGTACCCTGTAATGTTAGATATAAATTTGGATACAATAAATGAATGAAGCGTAGGAACTGTCAGATATAATAAGTATGTTAGAGATATATAATTAATCAATTTACCATGGTATTCACCACGAACTCATTAATATAATAAGAATATTACCACGTCAGTTGTCAATGTCAGGGAATAAGTTGTTGTGTTGGAATAGCGGTTGTGATGGTTTTGTCAATAAATACGTACACTGATTTAGAATTAAAATAATATCGACGTGCTCTGTGTTAAGAATCGTTCAACATATTTCGCTGTACGACGGCGATGAAACTATGTCCGATATGATTTTTTGTGGCATGGAAATCTGTGGTTTTTTTTTTTTTTTTTTTTTATTCCTAATCCGTTTTAAAAGCTTTGAGTCCTCGCTAAAATATACGGGCGGCTCATCGCTTTTTTGTTTTCCATATTTGTATTAAGAGATGTTTCCATGTAGTTTTTTTTTTTTTTTTTTTAATACTTATAGGTATATATATATATATAGACATATTTACATTTTATATTCATTTTATACCTAACTTCTTACTCCGCGTCCTTATTGAACTCGTTGGTTGGTTGGTTGGTTGGTTGGTTGGTTGGTTGGTTGGTTGGTTGGTTGGTTGGTTGGTTGGTTGGTTGGTTGGTTGGTTGGTTGGTTGGTTGGTTGGTTGGTTGGTTGGTTGGTTGGTTGGTTGGTTGGTTGGTTGGTTGGTTGGTTGGTTGGTTGGTTGGTTGGTTGGTTGGTTGGTTGGTTGGTTGGTTGGTTGGTTGGTTGGTTGGTTGGTTGGTTGGTTGGTTGGTTGGTTGGTTGGTTGGTTGGTTGGTTGGTTGGTTGGTTGGTTGGTTGGTTGGTTGGTTGGTTGGTTGGTTGGTTGGTTGGTTGGTTGGTTGGTTGGTTGGTTGGTTGGTTGGTTGGTTGGTTGGTTGGTTGGTTGGTTGGTTGGTTGGTTGGTTGGTTGGTTGGTTGGTTGGTTGGTTGGTTGGTTGGTTGGTTGGTTGGTTGGTTGGTTGGTTGGTTGGTTGGTTGGTTGGTTGGTTGGTTGGTTGGTTGGTTGGTTGGTTGGTTGGTTGGTTGGTTGGTTGGTTGGTTGGTTGGTTGGTTGGTTGGTTGGTTGGTTGGTTGGTTGGTTGGTTGGTTGGTTGGTTGGTTGGTTGGTTGGTTGGTTGGTTGGTTGGTTGGTTGGTTGGTTGGTTGGTTGGTTGGTTGGTTGGTTGGTTGGTTGGTTGGTTGGTTGGTTGGTTGGTTGGTTGGTTGGTTGGTTGGTTGGTTGGTTGGTTGGTTGGTTGGTTGGTTGGTTGGTTGGTTGGTTGGTTGGTTGGTTGGTTGGTTGGTTGGTTGGTTGGTTGGTTGGTTGGTTGGTTGGTTGGTTGGTTGGTTGGTTGGTTGGTTGGTTGGTTGGTTGGTTGGTTGGTTGGTTGGTTGGTTGGTTGGTTGGTTGGTTGGTTGGTTGGTTGGTTGGTTGGTTGGTTGGTTGGTTGGTTGGTTGGTTGGTTGGTTGGTTGGTTGGTTGGTTGGTTGGTTGGTTGGTTGGTTGGTTGGTTGGTTGGTTGGTTGGTTGGTTGGTTGGTTGGTTGGTTGGTTGGTTGGTTGGTTGGTTGGTTGGTTGGTTGGTTGGTTGGTTGGTTGGTTGGTTGGTTGGTTGGTTGGTTGGTTGGTTGGTTGGTTGGTTGGTTGGTTGGTTGGTTGGTTGGTTGGTTGGTTGGTTGGTTGGTTGGTTGGTTGGTTGGTTGGTTGGTTGGTTGGTTGGTTGGTTGGTTGGTTGGTTGGTTGGTTGGTTGGTTGGTTGGTTGGTTGGTTGGTTGGTTGGTTGGTTGGTTGGTTGGTTGGTTGGTTGGTTGGTTGGTTGGTTGGTTGGTTGGTTGGTTGGTTGGTTGGTTGGTTGGTTGGTTGGTTGGTTGGTTGGTTGGTTGGTTGGTTGGTTGGTTGGTTGGTTGGTTGGTTGGTTGGTTGGTTGGTTGGTTGGTTGGTTGGTTGGTTGGTTGGTTGGTTGGTTGGTTGGTTGGTTGGTTGGTTGGTTGGTTGGTTGGTTGGTTGGTTGGTTGGTTGGTTGGTTGGTTGGTTGGTTGGTTGGTTGGTTGGTTGGTTGGTTGGTTGGTTGGTTGG